>JBBBDQ010001851.1:1985000-2197128 GCA_037127315.1 Ascarosepion bandense
AAATAAAACACCTAAGGTCAAATGGAAAATTTTCAAAAAAGCAAGAACAGCAAAATCTATAAAAGAACCATGCTTTCTTTGCCTTCAAGAAAAAATAGAGATCCTTAAATATATAAATAGTAACAAGCTCTTAAATCAGAGACACGAAACCACAGTAAACTGCAAGCACATTAGGGACTTAACCCTACAATCATGCTAAGAAATACAAAGAGTTCGATTGATATCCTCATTATAAAAGATAAAAAATGCTATAGAAAAAAAAACATTAAAAGAAATAAATAAGATTCCAAACGATAATTTATAGAAAAAAGAAGATATATAAAAAAATTTTTTTTTTAAAAAGAACCCTATAAAATATTAAAAAAATATTCCATACCGAAAAAATCTAAATTGGAAAGAAAAAACACCCCACCCCTATCACAGCTATCTAAGATACACAGGATCAAAGTAAATACATGAATTAGGTCCACTAACAGCAGACATCAACCAATTAAACGATAGCCAACCATAAAAATGACCACTCAACATTACCCTCTTAGAAATCCTAACCAAAAGATATACCCAACCGATAAAAAGATAAAACATACATTCGAACAGATAATACCATTAATCAACAATTTCACACTTACACACCAAATTCCTCAAAGTCTAACGGTCAAAACGAGACATTCACTTAATTACCAATAACCCCAACCAACCCCCACGACAACAACGAACCAAATATAAACAGAGAATGATTCCAAACCTTTATTTCCCCTGAGGAAGTGTTTAAATCCAAACACTGAAACAAACATGTGATTGTAGGGAAGAGGTCATATATAGAAGAAATTATGTACATGTTCTAAAATATAATTTATAATAAATATTCACTGCTCTATACATCATATATCGAGCACTGTTTTAAATTAATGTTTTGGACGGAATTTTTTTTTTCTTTTTTCTCTCCTCATTCTATACTCACTCGGATATATATATATATATAAGGCAAGATGTTTGTGTGTTTTTGTCTGTTTATCTGTCTGTATGTCCTTTATACAAATCCACAATTTTTATCCGATTCTCACCAAACTTCACACAAATATTCTGAGTATGAGTAGAAATAAATATATACAATCTTGAAGTGAAATAGTAGGTCCGAGCAACTGATTCTAGCCGAGTTGAGCTCTGAGCTCAGAGCTCAGAGTGACTACAAATGTGATTCCAGATCCCACTCCAGCTAAACAACTCTCTCTGTGCTCACTATAGACAGGATTATTTGTACTCTTAGTTGAGTCCATTATTATATACAAAAAGAGACAATGAATGTCTACTATGTTTAATCATGAGCCGTTCTAAACGTCGTATTTTTGCTTTAATTTCAGTTGAAAATAAAGACAAAAATTCTCCAATATTTGGATAATTATTTACTGGTTTTCTTCTAAGCTTTCGGCTCACATGAGCCATCTTCAGAGAGGTAGTTTAAACTGAAATATTATAAAATCCACCATCACCGACGATTTTATTTTGTGTTGACATAAAACCGCATCGCAAACTTAAGAACTGCGTTTATTATTTTTGGTAACTATTGCCGTTGCCAAGCGGAGTTTTATGTCAACACAAAATAAAATCGTCGGTGATGGTGGATTTTATAATATTTCAGTTTAAACTACCTCTCTGAAGATGGCTCATGTGAGCCGAAAGCTTAGAAGAAAACCAATAAATAATTATCCAAATGTTGGAGAATTTTTGTCTTTATTTTCAACTGAAATTAAAGCAAAAATACGACGTTTAGAACGGCTCATGATTAAACATAATAGACATTCATTGTCTCTTATATTTAATAGCATATGTCTAGAAAAAAAAAAAAATATATATATATATATCTATAGAGAGAGAGAGAGAGAGAGGGAGTGAGAGAGAAAGAAAGAGAGAGAGAGAGAAATTATAGATAGAATATTCACAGATGGGTGTGTATCGCCGTGGAATGCAATAAGGTAGTCTCGCAGTCGATTGTTTCTTAGTTCGATTCTCACTCACTCCTAGATATTCCACACACGTGATTTTGTACCAGACTAAGTTAATCTTAGTAAGTCCACAATACCTCCGCAATAAATACGACACATGAATGGCATTTTAGATTTAAATCCCACAGAGCGTCAACCTGACACTCGGCTTCTTTCTCATAAATATCAGCAAGTCAGATTCCATTACGCACGCCCCAGAGACGCGTGTTCCACCATATACAAATGAGTAGATAGAAAAGAATAGGGCGCTTTGATAGGTAGCAAAATTACCGTGTATCCCACTGTTGTTGTGACCTTGTACCAGACTTTTAAATTACTTTTAGAATATCGATTCACTGCAGGTTGGTCCTGGGCAAGACGGTAAAATGCATCCGGCAGCAAAGCCTCTCATTGGAAAGTTGTAAGGAGCATGGAACCACCTCTTAATTGCTGTTGTCCTCAGGTCTACCCTGACCAGGAGTGGTAGCACCTGTTAGTGTGCCAGCTATGAGCAAATAATTCACACCCAAACTGGGGTCAAAACACTATGAAAATATAAAAATACACTTTTATTAAAACATATACATAAAAATAGACTTTTATAGAAAAATATAAAATTTTGAACGAAAAATATTACCAACAATACATTTTTGAAAAAAAATTATCACCATAACAAATTTTTGAAGGAAAAAATTATTCTCAGCAAAACATTTTTGAATACAAAACTAGAAGATATTTTCAGTTTTCTAAAATAAAGAAAAGAATAAAAACAAAAAAAAAATCATTAAAATCTGACTAAATCAACCTTCTCACTCCACCAACGTCTATTGAACGGGTGAAGAGGCTCATCCCTTGTTTCCTGTTTAGGATGTGGTTTCCGGCTTTCTTTCTCTTTTCCAATCTTTTCACTCTTACGTAGCCCCCTGGACATCAGTGGCGTTACCGCCTTGCTCGGGGTGATATGATTAAAAAAAATAATAATAAAAAAATAACCGAACATAAAAAATACTCTACCTTTTTGGCATTAAATAACCCACAGAGATTGATATTCCGTTAAACAAACTTTAAACTCAAACTCACTGCAGGTTAATGTGCACAATAGTAGTCATTATCATGAGCCCTGTGACTCCCCAGAGTTATCGTATGGGCACTAAGGCACTACATCTGCTGCAGAAGCAGTGTGTCTTGGATAAAACAGTTGGACTGTGCCCAACTCCCTCTAGGCTGGTTTTAAATTTAGAGTTTTTCCTAGACTTCTCCTAGATTGGTTGTCCCCTAAGGCTATATAAGGGCAGTCGGACATAGTCGCGCACACGAAGGGGTCGTCGGGAGTCGTCAGCCAGTTTCTGCTATAAAAGACAGTCTGTCCTGCTTTTTACTCATAGCTAGGAAGGGATGAGTTAGATTCATCGCTTTCCCAAGAGGTATTAGTGATATATACTACCGCTGGAAAACAACGGGGAACACGTAAATATAAAAATATAATCTTATATTTTTATTCTTTGTTGGTGACGTTTGTGTGGAACAGGACGACAGCCTGAGAGAGATCACACATACGAAGGAGTCGTCGCGAGTCGGAAGCCAGCGGGGATCTTTGTCTCTTCAGCCAAAAATTCTAGACTTTATATACCCTTAAAACTCCCACGCATTTTTCGGGTTGTTGCATTGTTGACGTTATCTGCGGCAGAATGTTATCTGTCAATCACACCCGGCGGTCCATTGCTTTTTAAGCCGGTTGTCACTTGTGCTTTTTTTTTTTGTTGCACTTTGCTGACCTCATCTACAGCTGGGTATATTTGTCAACCACCCTTGTTCTTTGTTGGGCTTATCTACGGCCGGACTTACCTGTCAATTATCTCCGCTGTTCAAAGTTATATTACATTAGAGCTTAAGTTAATATAATCAACCTGAATTCGAACTCGGTTCTCCGATTCATCAACTCGAGCCGCTATCCATCATTCCACCGTAGCTAGACCTGTTTTAAATGGCGTCGGATGCATTACTCTAAAATAATTAGTATTATTGTTTGCCTGTGTACGCGCTGTGCACACAACACGAGAAAGAGAAGCTAAGTTTCTCTAACACTAACAAAGTTCTTATACATTAAAAAGCATACCGATACATGAATAATGTTTTTATACGTACCTCCACTCATTTTCGATAACTAACTTTTAAACTGAATTTTTAAAAATAAAAAAGTGTTCTTGAAACTTTATTTTAGTTTTAATTGAAAGTTAAATGATTAAATTTACTATTTCCAGTAAGAAAAATATGGTGCATTTCAAACAGAAATTATATTGATTAGAATCTCAAATTAAAAAGACAGATTCTGATTTTTTACAATTTTTCGGCTATTTCTGAGCGATCAACACATTTGTAAACAAAAGCTAATTCTCAGTTTTAAAAATCTTGCAAAAATAAAATATACATCTGTGACATATCATTTTTTGGAAAATTAGCAAATTTAATGTTAAATTAATCTGATTTACACAAGTATTACTTATTTATAACATGAAAATTAGAATAAAACTATTTCTTAAACACAGATATGAACTTTCTGATCTTTCCCGCGGTATTTGAAATGCGATGACAGCTTGACAGATGCGAGATAAGTGTATGGCGATCACAAGTGACATAACTGTACAATTTTTTCCTGTAAGGGGAATAAACCGTAAAATTTTAATGCACACATAGAAATTACCATACAAAAAACTTCAAATGCACACAAAAAAAATTTAAAATTATTTAAAAAATACGAAGGCACGACGATTTGCATTAAATTTTTCAGTTTAGTTAATATAATCTTAATAAGTTAATAAACTAACGACAACAAATCTTTGAAGTATTTAAATATATTTTTGAAACTTTATAAATTATTATAATAAAAAAGATGAAAACAATTCTTTTAAAATTTCATTTTTTTTCTTGAAATTATAATGTCCTTAATATATATTACTTTATATTGAAAATTTATTAAATTGAATAATGTCATAGTTTTATAGCATTTTTTTTTACTTTACAGTTGAGAACAGATTTTCGGAAATAAAGGCAAAATATTAAAAAAAATAATAGATGATTTATATTCCCCAATGAGTTCTGCGTTTAACTACTAAAACCAATTTTCTCAATAAAATTTAATTTCTCAAAATTTTAGGAACTTACGTGGAGGGGGTAACAGATGTTAAAAAATATTTTTACCAAGATTTAAAAAAAATAATAATTTCAAAAATAATTTCATTCATTTGTGAATAAGTCCTGAAAGTTTCATCAAAATTCGACAATTATTTGATTTTTTCAAGAATTTCCAAATTAATGTGGTTGTCACCGGAAAAAAACAAACCCAAAACTGAATTTTTCATTGTAAACTCTCGTAACGATTTGGTTACCCGATAACTAAAATCAAAATATGATTTTTATCTAAATTTCGAACGTATTATAAGGGATTAAAAATTAAAAAAAATAATTTAAAACAACTTTGATCTTTCCTCTTGATAATAACAAACATTTTGATTACTGTTAATTAATTCGACATCAATGAAACACTGGCTTTTATCTCCATTTAAGGAAAAATTGTCACGTTTGATCGTCTAGTTTTGGTAATTCGTCAGAATTGTAACTAATGTACAAAGTAAATTGAGCTAGAATTTAATTTATCTACATATGTGCATCAAAGGTTTTATGTGTAAATATGTATTTTTAACCATTTCATCCCAAGCAAAGCAATTAAAACGCAAGCCGTTACCGAATGTTAGGGAATATAAGAAAAAAAAAACCGTATTAAGGAGAAAACAATAAAAGAACAAGAATTAAGAAAAAAGAACAATTGGCATTGCATTTAATTTTTTAATAATTGATTGAATATTGCTGCCATATCTGGTCGGGTGCCCCTGCTGCTCCCCTTGGGCTTCTTGACAAAATACAAAGGAGGATCTGTAACGTGGTTGATACTGACTTGGCAGACCGGCTGCAACCACTCTCTCCCCGGCGTGATGTGGCTTCCCTGTGCCTCTTCTACAAGTACTTTCATGGCTTCTGCTCCGATGAACTTAGAGCACTGGTGCCGCCTAAGCACGTATTTGCACGAGATACTAGATTAGCAACTAGGTCCCACCCTTTTACAGTTAAACAGATAAGATGTAACCGTAAATTCTACTCGAACAGCTTCTTTTCTCGCGCTTCCCGCCTGTGGAACTCCCTTCCACAAGTCTGCTTTCCCGACAGCTACAATCTCCAGGTGTTTAAATGTAGGGTCAATAGACACCTCCTATCACCCTAACTCCCAATTATTCTCAGAACACTCTCATCTACCGAACCCTCATTCTCGGTATCCTTACCCGCCTATCACCCACCCTCTGACATTTTCTATATTTAACCATTCTCGGTATCCTTACCCGCCTATCACCCACCCTCTGACATTTTCTATATTTAATCATTCTCGGTATCCTTACCCGCCTATCACCCACCCTCTGACATTTTCTATATTTAATCATTCTCGGTATCCCTACCCGCCTATCACCCACCCTCTGACATTTTCTATATTTAACCATTCTCGGTATCCCTACCCGCCTATCACCCACCCTCTGACATTTTCTATATTTAACCATTCTCGGTATCCTTACCCGCCTATCACCCACCCTCTGACATTTTCTATATTTAACCATTCTCGGTATCCTTACCCGCCTATCACCCACCCTCTGACATTTTCTATATTTAACCATTCTCGGTATCCTTACCCGCCTATCACCCACCCTCTGACATTTTCTATATTTAACCATTCTCGGTATCCTTACCCGCCTATCACCCACCCTCTGACATTTTCTATATTTAACCATTCTCGGTATCCTTACCCGCCTATCACCCACCCTCTGACATTTTCTATATTTAACCATTCTCGGTATCCTTACCCGCCTATCACACACCCTCTGACATTTCCTATATTTAATCATCCTTTCTCCACTCTATGTAGCCCCCTGCGCAGTAGTGGCAGTGACATGCCTTGCTCGGGGTGAAACGCTTATAAAAGTAAAATAAAAATCCATACACCTATGTATCTGAAGTGTCGATTATTTACTAGTTTTATATCCTGAATTTTATGTTTATAAAATGTTATGTTATATAAAATTAGTAAATGCACGATGGATTCAGGAGAGGAGCTATCACTGCTTTCGTTTCAATTCCAGATCGTAGTTTCGATTTTGGAAAGGTTTATCTTGAGCCCCATTTCTTGCAAGACGCGATACTATCTTAAACAAGTATTTGTTAGCTATATCTTGGCATTTTTGGGATGGTCGGATGTGCGTTATGGTGCAGTGCGGCTCGGAACGACAAATCAGGGGAGCCGAGTTCGAATTCCAGTTGAATTCCTTGCATTCACTTATGAGCAAATACCTTTCGGAAAGCTATTAATCCGTCTCTACTCTCCAGTTATGGGTTAAATAACAGGAAATATTGGGTTCTAGAACCTTGGCTGGCAACCTTGTATACCGCAGAAAGTAATGACAACTTACTGAGGGGTTTCTTCTGCCCAGTTAGGCCTGTTTCTTTCGAGACATGATCGCCCAATCGTGTATCACGTATGACACTTGACTGACTGACATTGTTTTTAATCATTTCGTACCAAGCAAGGCAATAAAGTTACTAAGAGGCAAAGGGTTTACTGAGTGTTAGTATGGAAAATACTATTAAGGAGAAAGAACAATAAAAGAACAAGAATTAAGAAGGCAGGAGATATACGGTAGGTATTTATTTAAATTTTTGAAGATCAAAGTTGACTGTTAAGCAAGAAGCCGGAAGAGAGTTAGATGATACGTTACCGCAGATCTAGTGTTTCACTTAATTTCATGAAGTCTAAGTACCACAGAGGAAAGTTCACCAGAACAATTACCATGAACGTATTTATAAAAAAAATACATAGAGATGCTACGTTATAGCGTTAGGAAAATGACTGAAGCTGAGTTGTTAGGTCAAGACCAATAAAATGGCAGATTCTTCGAATTTTATCAAGAATCTCTAAATGTATAGCAGGAGCGCCAGACCATATGTGATAGCAACATTTAATTTACGGACGAATGGTAAACTTATAAATATGTAGGAGAGATTCTGAAAAGAAAAATTGTGTAGCAAGATATTTGCAAGTTAATCTTATGTATTTACTTTACCATCATATACAGTTTTATTATCTAAACTTATTTATAAATAGAACTTTGTGTGTGTGTGTGTGTGTGTGTGTGTGTGTGTGTGTGTGTGTGTGTGTGTGTGTGTTTATCTGCCTGTATGTCTGTATTTTTTTCAGTCCTTTTATTTTAGTTTTTGCTTCGGGTTAGGCTCTCAGTAGCTATAATTGTAGTTCTTAGTCTCACCCATGATACCATTTACTCAGAGGACTTATCTAGCCTTCAAAATTCAGTTTACGACAGAAAAAACTTATTTGATATCGATACCAGGAAATCAAAATTTGACTTACATCCATTCATTTTTCTTTCAATCTACGGTTTCGCTTTAACTGGAAACAACTATTGCTTTTTAGTCTTTCGTGCTAACGTCCAAAAAGTCTGAGCTCCAGGACTATGGATTAGTTTTAAAGCTTTCATTACGCCCGAGCAACGCCGGGCTATACTGCTAGTATATATATATATATATATATATATATATATATATATATATATATTAGTCATCTAAATACAAGCCTATTTCGCTGTATCACATCAGTGTGGCGAGACAAATCCACTTGCTCATGGCCGGGATCGAAACTTGACCGATTTGGTGTCAGTCGGAGTCGCTATTTCTTAAGCCATAGTCGCATGGAATCAGAGAAGGGAAATTTTAACGTGTTGCATATAAGCAGTGTATACACACGCCAGTCACCGAAAGAACTCAATTCATTTCGGAAGTCATACACACACACAAAGAAAAAACTCAACACATTAACTAAGGCGGTTATAAACTATAATTTATTTCGACGAGTAAGTTTTTCGTGCCCATCTCATCATACCGCAAATTAAAAATGGCTTAATTTTATCAGAATATTAAAAAAACAGGGAGTCAAGCAGCATGACCTGGAATTTTGTTTCCTCTGTTGAAGTGATAAGTGGTATGGCAGGGAGAGTTAATTTTACATCTGTCAAGTGTAGTGAATGGGGGAACATGTCAAACCCAAAATACATATCCACACAAACATGTATTATGTATGTGTATATATATATATATATATATATATATATATATATATATATATATATATATATATCCACACCCACACATACATTCAAACACACATATAAAACTATATACACACACAAACGTATGTACATACATGCACACAAACTTAGAGACAAACCTCATACATACACACAATAATCTATATCCTTATACACACATATAAAGAATTATACACATATATAGGCTTATATATCAGATACATGAAACAAAATCAACCGTAATTCACTCAGCAGGTAAATTGCTCTACCCATTGTGCTCTCTGTATAGATTTATCTCTTTAATAATTTATATTAAAAAGATCTATTTAGATTATCCTCTTCGTTTACGAATTTAACATCTTTATCTCTATATATATACAGTGGCTTAAGAAAAGTTTTTAGCCAATAGAAATAAACTACATCCAATTCCAAAATTTAATTATGTCATTCAAGCTCAATATAAATAAACAGTATTTGAAACTAGTATGGAGTATGCCTTTCATTTGCTAGTATCAGTGTTTGTATTCGATTTTTCGTGGATTTGATCAATTTATCAACAATAGTCTGATCGATATTTTGCCACTTCTTAGAAATCATTCTTTAAGAGTTGCTATTGACGTAATTTTAGTTGCACACTCTCGAAGTTTTCGGTCAAAGTGCTCCTAAACGTGGATTCATGTCAAGATTTTGGTCTACATATGGCAGTGACTTGATACCGTGCACTTCTTTGCCACTTTGCTCGTCTGACATGACGTTCCTCCAATCCCACCATGTAACACGGTTGCCTGCACACATTCAGTGTTCCAAGTCTCATTCTGATTTCTCCGAACTTGTCTCGAATTCGAATATTGGGGGAATTTACTTTCATCTAACGAAATTATAGACTGCCAAAATTCGTAATCTTTGCTCTCTCAAAATGCCTTTACTTGTTAACCTCTGGAATCAAAGGATTACAGCCATATCACGTTGAATACACCGGTTCTCACTCGATCACTGAAGTGAAGCAACGTTGAGCTTGGTCAGTGCTTAGATGGGTGACCGCTTAGGAATACCAGGTGCTGTAAGCGTATAGTGACGGATGTGCGTTGTGGTGCAGTGGATATCGGCTCGGAAAGAGAAATCGGTGAGCCGAGTACGAATTCTAGTTGAATACCCTTCATTCACTTAACCACTGGTAGCCCTGGGAAAGGTATTCATCAGTCCCTTCCCTCCAGTTATGGGTTAAATAACAAGGGTAGGAATTGGGGACCCTGCCCTTAAAACCAAATACCAATGAATCTTGATACTCGAAAAGAAAAAAAGTATTACTAGACACAAAAACTTATATCAAAACAACAATAAATTGTTGAAAGAACAAAAGTATTACCAGCAATAAATAAATAAAATTTAGTTGTCAATAAATGACCGGCCGAGGTTGATATGCCATAAAAACAAAACAACCAACCAACTGAAATCAAGGGCTTATTTCTTCAATTTTTCTTTGATAGTCTAGCTCTTTCAGAGTCATTCTTACCGCATATGGCGACATTTTCATGCTGTTACCAACATATTTGACGCTAGTATGACGGTTTCTGATGACTTAACCTCTTCAGCATCCTTTTAGTTCTCTCAGATACAATGTTTGGTCTTTCTGAACGTTGTTCTACAGAACAATGGCCTTCTTCATTAAATTTTTTGACAATATTATTAACCACTAGCAGTATAGCCCGGCGTTGCTCGGGTGTAATGAAAGCTTTAAAACTAATCCATAGTCCTAGAGACTCTTTAGACGTTGGCACGAAAGACTAAAAAGCAATAGTTGTTTCCAGTTAAAGTGAAACCGTAGAATGAAAGAATAATGAATGGATGTAAGTCAAATTTTGATTTCCTGGTATCGATATCAAATAAGTGTTTTTCGTCGTAAACTGAATTTTGAAGGCTAAATAAGTCCTCTGAGTAAATGGTATCATGGCTGAGACTAAGAACTACAATTATAGCTACTTAGAGCCAACCCCGAAGCAAAAACTAAAATAAAAGGGCTGAAAAAATACAGACATGCAGGCAGCAGATAAACAGATACACACACAAACATCTTGCCTTTTATATATATATATATATATATATAATCGATTTTCTGCACTATTGTAAGAACTGCAACTTTGAAACTTCTGAATATCGTTTCTTATGTCTTTGTCTATGAGTGTATCAAATGATTAAAATCGGACCACCTTTTCTAGAACCCGATTTTATTCGATTATCGATTTTCGATATTTATCGCGGGTACCTTGACACAAAACCTAGCTAAGAACACTCGCAGACGCTTATAGTACAACTGTGTAAATTTTCAAGAAAATCGGATCAGCCGTTTTGAAGTCTATACGTAATGGACACACACACACACACACACACACACACACACACACACACACACACACACACACAGTGAAGAATTGAAATGAAAATTAAATTTCCATTTCAATTCTTCACCCGATGAGAAGCACGCATAGCAGCTTCGAAACGCGAAAATTTTTTTGTAGTGACACTATTAATTTATAAACCATTGTAACAACTAGTACAATATATATATATACAATTTCTTATTTCTATTAACGTTATTTTAGTGGTTATATCTGTCTGAGTTGCAATTATTTTCTTTTCTTAAAGAGTGAAATTAATAACAACAGGTCTAAATTGATTGTGAAGTCCTATAAAAACCTGTACCTTCGACAAGAATTGAACTTGCATCCCTTAATTCCCTGGAGATCAGTCTGGCAGAGCAAAGTTTGAATTGCCCATACATGAACATGTCCTGGTGAATCACTCTCTGTGAATGTCTGGACTAGTGGGATCAAGGAAGCATCATCTCGGGAGTTCGTTCAAGATTGCAACAGTTCTGAGTAAAATTCATTAATGCTATATGAAAGCAATGAGGATGAATCAACTCAATGTACATGGCCTGGTCAGTCTCTCGCTGTGAAAGTCTAGACTAGTGGGACCAAGGAAGCATCACCCCGGGATTTCGTTCCATATTGAAACAGTTCCAAGTGGAACTTACTCCTTATCAATTCGATATGAAAGCATTAAGAATGAGTCGACTTAGTTTACATAGCCTGATGAATCTCTTGCTGTGAAGGTGTGGACTGGTGGGACCAAAGAATACACTTATATATTAAAGACAAGTGACGTTTTGCGTTAATTAATTTTACTGACCGACTTTTCAAAACTGCGAATAATTTTTCTCAGACAAGAGAGAAATTTTGCCAGAAAATGATCAAAGTTTATTTCGATAGAAAAGTAAAAAAAAATATGGTCGAAGCTTTCCACTTTCGCCATAGAGAAACTTTCCTATTATCCATTAGCTGATGCTAGTCTCCCTGAGAGCAACACACTGTGCTTCCTCGGCATCACTTTTTCAGCCAACCTGAAGTAGAACAAATATATCGGATATATAGCTGCATCTACTGTTAGGAAAGTTGGGTCACTGAGTCGAGCCAGAAAGTTTTCTCTCAGAATGTATCTTGCACGTTTATAAATCTACCATTCATCCGTGCATTGAATACTGTTGCCATATCATTAAGGCGCTCCTGATATTCATCTCAAGGTTCTCGACAAAATCCAAAGAAGGATCTGCAATGCAATCGGTCACTTTCATACTGCCGAAACGTGGCTTCCCGCTGTTTTTTCTACGAATATTTTCACGGCAACTGCTCTGAGAAGCCTTTTTCGCCGGTGCTCCGTCCACGTGAATTTGAGTGTGCAACTAGATTGGCATGTAGGTCCCACCCTTTTACCGTCGAAATCGTTAATTGTATCCGTCTCTTCTACTCTAACAGATTTTTTTCGCACTTCTAGCCTGCCGTTTACTTGTTTCCCTGATAGCTACAGTCTCCAAAAATTTAAACGCAAGGTCAATTGCCATCTTCCATCTTTTCATTCATCTTTTATCCTTTCTTCAATACTCCCCCATACCCAGTCTTTTCTCTCACTGTAGCCTTTCTGCACACTAATGGTGGTCTCGCCTTGACTGGAGTGAAATGATTAAAAAAAAAAAGAAGTCATCAGGGTAGTTAGAAATAGTTGCGAGTTTCATAGAACTAGTGAGTGTTGTGATGTAGGCGAAAAGTCTTGTGACGTGTGACGTGATGTGACGAGATGTGACGAGATGTGACGTGTTTGTTGTATACATTTTGAGGATGTGGGCTATTTGTATTGGTTTTATTTATAGTTGATTGTTTTCGTTGTATGAGTATGGCTTCATTGTGGATCCTAAGTCTGTTTTTAGCATTTGATTTTGCTAATATTTTTTAATTGTTCGTGTGTAGAAGGATGCAAAAATTGATATTGGCTCATTTGATCATATATATAGTGAATAATTTTCACGTTCTAATGAACGCTAAGCATAAGTGAACCGTTGCATTTGAAGCAAAAAGAAAAATTTACAGTAATTTTCAGCAAAACAACTTTGCGGTTATCTTTTGTTACTACAACTTAAACCCTTGAAGATGATCTCGGAAGAAGATTGAAAGTACTTGGGAACACTGAGAAATGGAAAAAACTGTAAAAGTTACGGCGCATTTCTTACACCTTTCAATTATAACACAGGAATGATTATCCATGAATACAAAGGAATTTCGTTAAAAATAAGCAGACATAATACATATATATATATATATATATATATATATATATATAATCATTCGCATACAGATCTGTTTCGCTGTATCACAGCTCATCAGTACGGTTAGACTCCGATTGCTTTTAACTCAGGATTGAAACCCGACCGAAGTGGCGTCAGTCAGCGATTCTACCTCTGGGCCATGGGCGCTCGGTAGAAGAAGGCAGACTTTTTAGCATGTATATTATCATTATACACGCCCAATAGCCAGAGTGATCTAATTCATTCGTGAATGAGCGATGCGTACATGCCAGGGTAGCTACTGTTTTTCAAAGTCTACCATTCTTCCAGAGTGATCAATCAGGGTGTGAGGGCGTAAATAGTCATCTGCAGACAGATCTGTTTCGCTGTATCACAGCTCATCAGTACGGTTAGATAAAGAATTAATACAAATATATATATTTTTTACTTAGCTGATTGGTGTTACCATCAGCATTATGACGCTAGAGTCTCGTAGACGAGCCTTCCAGCAATTATTCCATCTACCCTTGAAGGAATCTTAGCAATTGCTATATATATATATATATATATATATATATATATATATATAGAGAGAGAGAGAGAGAGAGAGAGAGACGATGAAAATATTCTGATGTCTGGTTATTTGGTCAGATTCTTGGAAGTGGGTCAGGCCGAGAATTTTTCAGCTCGTCATCTTATTCTCCTCCGGTTTGGGAAGAAGCCATTATGTAGATATCTTACGCTTGCTATTTGCGACAATACGCTGAGTTGCAGTAAATCTCTTTTCGTGGAAATACTTCATAAACCATGGAAGCAAAAATAAACAAAGATGTAATCGATTGATTGAATTTACGACTTTCTAGCCTCGCGTCCTATTCATTTGGGCAATTTTCATTCCTGCCTGCCGTTCGCAAATATACACTTGCATTGTCTTTGCCTGACATAATATTATTACAGATAGTAAATGCGCAGTGAAAACAGAAAAAATGCATTACTTGCAAAACGATACGGACTCATAAAATCCAGTCACAAATTAATAACAAAAGATTTTGTATGATATGCAAAAGCTATTCTCGCTCTCTCTCTCTCTCTCTCTCTCTCTCTCTCACACACACACACACACACATATGTATATATTGTGCGTATTTAGGCAGCATTTTTTCATTGATGCATGTTTCATTAAATAATATAAACAAGTTTTGTCGATTTATTTTATGTAAATTTTTTTCATATCGTCTGGTAAGCATTATCGTTGAAAGAGGAAAGAAAATCACAATATTGATACATGTTTTTATTTAATCCTTTCTAAGTATTTGGCTTACATCAGCCATTATCAAAGATGAAAATAGTGTTGGTTGTAACGGGCATTTCGCGGACGAACGATAGTAGAAGTCGTTTATTTTGTTTTCATAGAGAATTGGCGAATATTAATAAATATCAGTCTATCTACAACAGGTCATAGCAAAAATAATAAGTTAATCATATAGAACTCTAAATCCAGTATATGCAACTCAATCATTCGCAACGTCTCTTCTCCCCCGGTTAGCGATTTGAAAAAAAAAAAAAAGATCAACGTAGTCTACAAATTCAAGTGCCCTTTGGGAGATTGTATCTCCAACGGATTAAACAATATTTATGTTGGTCACACTACAAACTCGCTTTCAGGACGCTTGACACTACATTTAAACGACAATTCCAACATATGTAGACATCTAAAACAACATACCAGGCCACATACACAATTCCGCGAAATCTTCGTCGAAAACACAACCATACTTAAACACGAAAACAATAAACAAATTCCACAATTCCGCAAAATCTTCGTTGAAAACACAACCATACTTAAACACGAAAACAATAAACAAATTCCACAATTCCGCAAAATCTTCGTCGAAAACACAACCATACTTAAACACGAAAACAATAAACAAATTCCACAATTCCGCGAAATCTTCGTCGAAAACACAACCATACTTAAAAACGAAAACAATAAACAAATTCCACAATTCCGCAAAATCTTCGTCGAAAACACAACCATACTTAAACACGAAAACAATTAACAAATTCCACAATTCCGCGAAATCTTCGTCGAAAACACAACCATACTTAAACACGAAAACAATAAACAAATTCCACAATTCCGTGAAATCTTCGTCGAAAACACAACCATACTTAAACACGAAAACAATAAACAAATTCCACAATTCCGCAAAATCTTCGTCGCAAACATAACCATACTTAAACACGAAAACAATCAACAAAAGCTAAAAATACTCGAAGCCATATGCATAAAACAGTTGAAACATAACCTGAACAAAATCAACGACGAAATCTCCACGCACATTCTCAAATGCTTATAATAGATAACAGAAGCGATTGCTTATTCCAATGGCTTTCCATACTTAATACTTCTCGCCCCCACTCTCGTGTGGTCATGTGAGACGCCACAAGCTGTAGTGCGATTTTCGCTTCCAGCATGCACGCACGTGTTCGCCAGTCCTCTACACAAACAAAATAGATGACTACTACTATTGTTCGTCCGAGAAATGCCCGTTACAACCAACACTATTTTCATCTTTGATAATGGCTGATGTAAGCCAAATACTTAGAAAGGATTAAATAAAAACATGTATCAATATTTTGATTTTCTTTCCTTTTTCAACGATAATGCTTATCAGACGATATGAAAAAAAAATTGACTTAAAATAAATCGACAAAACCTGTCTATAACATGCATCATATATATATATATATATATATATATATATATATATATATATATATATATGTTATCAGTGATTTAACTGCTGTGGCTTCAGTTCCTCGTGATCAAACACAGGAGTAAACAATTTATAAGCTTTAATTGATAATATAGTATTTACCCTGCTCCGCCACTGGAGCGAAATGTGACACAAGGTCTTTTTTTAGGTGGAGACCCAACCGCGTACGGACGGGAAGAGGGACAAAAATTCCCCAGCCCTCTCAGCCACCGGTTGAGCTGGCCCCGGTGACGAGCACCTGGTCCACCCCTCTGCTGCAATGGGGTGGCGCAGCCACGAGACAATGTTTCCCGGAACCGGGCAACTATTCAGTGTAATGTTTCACAGTTGCAACCATGCACTCGCGGACGGAGACGC
The DNA here is from genome assembly GCA_037127315.1 of Ascarosepion bandense. Lineage (NCBI taxonomy): Eukaryota > Metazoa > Mollusca > Cephalopoda > Sepiida > Sepiidae > Ascarosepion > Ascarosepion bandense. The sequence goes on from JBBBDQ010001851.1 coordinate 2,001,931, forward strand.
AACCGAGAGATGATTTGGGTCCCTACCCGACACAAAAATGTGCCAGGTAAGTATTAATTGATAATGGTCCCAAAGCACAATAATGTTGCATTACATATCGGCCAAAGAGAATCAACAGTGATCCGTTTAATTGAAAAGTTGAAAGATCATGACTTAAAAAACAAAGAAAAAATATTGTATGTTGTGGTTGCTAAGGTCTACGATAACAATGTTTCTTCTGTCGCATTTATTAAAGTTAATAAATAAACTGCTTTATATTATTATTATTATTATTATTATTATTATTATTATAGAGGAAGTGGACATAATACTAACAAAGTGACGTTGGGTACAGATAAAATTATAGACAGCACTTGAAATCCTTTGAGAATATGGTCAACTATATCAAATTAATAAACAAAAAAGACTAACCTTGCTAACCATAACACGATGGTAACGTTTCGGGTGGTATATATATATATATATATATATATATATATATATATATATATATATATATATATATATAAAATAAATATATATATATTTATTTATTTAAAATAAATTATTGTAAGCAAAACAAAAACAACCTATTTTTGAAATCAAAAATCAAAGTTGATGAAAAATGAATTGCTTAGAATAATATGAAGCAAAAATGTTCCTGTGGAAAATGAAAATGTCGTGCTTCTTGTGGGATTGGAAGGTGTATCGTGAATTTCAAACGTAAAAATTGAATTCAGACTACTGTTCCTAATTGACCTGATTAAAGGCAGCAATCAGTAAAACACGCACACAGTATGAGGGTACCGTCCACGCAGTAAGAGGGAACTATCCACGCGGTATAAGGGAACCGTCCACGCGGTATTAGGGAACCATCCATGCGATATAAGGGAACCATCCGCGCAGTAAGAGGGAACCATCCACGCGGTATAAGGGAACCCTCCACGCGGTATGAGGGAACCGTACACGCGGTATGAGGGAACCATCCACGCGATATAAGGGAACCATCCGCGCAGTAAGAGGGAACCATCCACGCGGTATAAGGGAACCATACACGCGGTATGAGGGAACCATCCACGCGATATAAGGGAACCATCCGCGCAGTAAGAGGGAACCATCCACGCGGTATAAGGGAACCCTCCACGCGGTATGAGGGAACAGTCCACGCGTTATAAGGGAACTGTCCACGCGGTATGAGGGAACCATCCACGTGATATAAGGGAACCATCCGCGCAGTAAGAGGGAACCATCCACGCGATATAAGGGAACAATCCGCGCAGTAAGAGGGAACCATCCACGTGGTATAAGGGAACCGTCTACGCGGTATGAGGGAACCATCCACGCGATATAAGGGAACCATCCGCGCAGTAAGAGAGAACATCCACGCGGTATAAGGGAACTGTCCACGCGGTATGACGGAACCGTCCACGCGGTAAGAACCATCCGCGCAGTAAGAGGGAACATCCACGCGGTATAAGAGAACCCTCCACGCGGTATGAGGAAACCATCCACCCGATATAAGGGAACCATCCGCGCAGTAAGAGGGAACCCTCCACGCGGTATGAGGGAACCATACACGCGGTATAAGGGAACTGTCCACGCGGTATGAGGGAACCATCCACGCGGTATGAGGGAACCATCCACGCGATATAAGGGAACCATCCGCGCAGTAAGAGGGAACCATCCACGCGGTATAAGGGAACCATCCACGCGGTATAAGGAAACCATCCGCGCAGTAAGAGGGAACCCTCCACGCGGTATGAGGGAACCATACACGCGGTATGAGGTAAGTATCCACGCGGTCTGAGGGAACCATCCACGCGATATAAGGGAACCATCCGCGCAGTAAGAGGGAACCATGCACGCGGTATAAGGGAACCCTCCACGCGGTATGAGGGAACCATACACGCGGTATGAGGGAACCATCCACGCGATATAAGGGAACCATCCGCGCAGTAAGAGGGAACCATCCACGCGGTATAAGGGAACCCTCCACGCGGTATGAGGGAACCGTCCACGCGGTATGAGGGAACCATCCACGCGATATAAGGGAACCATCCGCGCAGTAAGAGGGAACCATCCACGCGGTATAAGGGAAACCTCCACGCGTTATGAGGGAACCATACACGCGGTATGAGGGAACCATCCACGCGATATAAGGGAACCATCCGCGCAGTAAGAGGGAACCATCCACGCATACCGCGTGGTATGAGGGAACCATACACGCGGTATAAGGGAACCATCCACGCATACCGCGTGGTATGAGGGAACCATACACGCGGTATAAGGGAACTATCCACGCGGTATGAGGGAACCATCAAGGAAGCACCAACAAGGTACCAGCTTTTGGAAAAAGAGGAACTTCGCTCTTATATTTGAAACATGGAGGGAAAGCGGGAGTTTCCAGATCTTTCTTTCCTGTTCATATCACGCACTTCATTCATCCGTACAATTTCTATTGCAATTCTCTACCTTGAGTGCCTTTCGAGCCTTTTTTTGGTGAAATTATAGTAAAAAGAAAAAATCCTTTTACCTTGAGTGACCGAAAGTATGAGGCACTAAATGAGGATCGAACTCACTATTCAGTTGTAACTGCTCTAACAAGACAAGTTTCGTTACACCAGGTCGAGGTGCCCAATATAGTGATTTTCCAAGGGTAGCTTAGATGTGGCACAAGGCCGACCGTATGCAGTTCATAATGAGTATCGAACTCACTAATCAGTTATAATTTTTCTAGCGAGACTAGCTTGCTAATCATCACATCGAGGTGCCTAAGTCATTTTTAGAGTGTGCTGTGTTGGCCTGACCTTTTGACCTGGAAACAATTTGGCAGGTTAGCTAATTACAACTTTAGTATGGATCTAGTAAGATGACAATTATATCGGAAAAGATCTCTAAAAATTTACTTTGTAAGTAAAATTTATTTAAATATTGTTTATGAAAAATGTAGTCATGTTAATTTTTAACAACTGCAACGCTTTTAAGAATCCACTTTTAAATAAATCTGGTTTCTTCCTTGAAAAAAGTTTCAAAAATTTATGCATTAAATTATTTTTACTTGACAGGTAAATGTATAGAGTTGTTGTATTCATTGTGGTAAATATAAATGCAAACCCCTGCTGTTAAGTTTTAAGCTGGACTGGAAATTGCTTTATTCTATGAGTTTTTAAACAGTATTGCCCTAACAAATATCTTGCTATGATGTGACATTTTTGTGACATTAAAAATAATGTACGACTATAAATGTTCTTAAACTTGAAAGACATCCAGGGACTTATAAGTTACAAATATGGACAATGGCTCCTGAAGGTTAAATCTGTTATCAAGGTAATTTGGTTGAAGTCAAAACAGCGAATGTTAAACACTACGATTTGTGAAGGGCTAACAAATGAAATATCTTGAAAAGTTCCTAAATCATATAAACTGTATTCAATTGAATGTGACAATCATATTTTAGATAACCTCGTTGAACCTTAACTGAGAAGTGTTCCACACCCCTAAATTATACTCAACCCTATCTATCAACCCTGTTTATGTCACATCAGAAATAGTCACTGTTAATTAAGCTATTTTTACTTAAAAGGTCCACTGGAGAAGATGAAATGGCTTGTCAGCAAAGCCTGCTTTTTATTTTAATCTTGCAACATGATAATCATAATATTTTCGATTTCCTTATAAGTAAACATTCGACATTCATTGACCGAGCAGCCAGTGCTAATTTTCAGTTCAAATTTCTAAAATCTTTCTATTAAAACAATTTTTCAGGAAAATATGTTTCTCAAGTCCAGTCACTGTTATTTAGTACCCGCAACTCCAAAGATGTGCGCTGTGGTGCAGTGAATATTGGCTCAGAACGAGAAATCAGAGAGCCGAGTTCAAATTCCAGTTGAATTCGTTGCATTCACTTACGCACAGATCCCTATGGGAAAGGTATTAACCCGTCTCTTTCACTCCAGATATGGGTCAAATAACAGGACAGATTGGGTTCTATAGTCTTGGTTGGCAATCAGTCTACTACAGAAAAATAATGTCAATCTACTGCGGGATAATCTTCTATCCAGTTAGTCATGTTTCTTTCGAAGCATGATCACCTAACCGTGTCTCCTGTATGGCACTTAACTGACTGACTGATGTAATATTTATGCGGGTGCTGTCTCGTTTCCACTTTCCAGACTCGATAGAGTCCAAAAGCATCTCGGAAATCTTATAGGTGACAAATAGTTCCACAACACCCTGCGCAATCTCTCTTTCAGGCAGAACGATGTAAACATTTGAAGTCCATGGATAGACGGCTCGGAGAGACGGCTCGGATAGACGGCATTCCTTGGGTCCGCCTGTTAGAATCATGGCAGTAAGGAGCCGCCATGCCATCCACATTGTAGCAAACCACCCACATTCTATCCGTATTCTATTGGTGACAAGTAAGTTCCACTTCTGGAGGAACCTCTCTCTGATTGACCATTTTTTCACGAATGTGGCCTTACTCAACACACTTGTCCAGTTGCCTGTTGAAGAGGCTATTTAACACATATTCTACTCTTGACAAGTAATGTCTGTATGTCTGTATTTTTCAGCCCTTTTATTTTAGTTTTTTTGTTTCGGGTTTGGCTCTAAGTAGGTATAATTGTAGTTCTTAGTCTCACCCATGATACCATTTACTCAGAGGACTTATTTAGCCTTCAAAATTCAGTTTACGACGAAAAAACCTTTTTGGTATCGATACCAGGAAATCAAAATTTAACTCACATCCATTCATTTTTCTTTCAGTCTACTGTTTCGCTTTAACTGGAAACAACTATTGCTTTTTAGTCTTTCGCGCCAACGTCCAAACAGTCTGAGCTCCAGGACCATGGATTAGTTTTAAAGCTTTCATTACACCCGAGCAACGCCGGGCTATATTGCTAGTTCGATATAAAAACCAGGTTGGCATTTGGCAGGAGTAAAGCCACGTTATGGAGGAGGAAAGACTTCTTTAAATCTGCTTGTGTATTAGTTTTTCTAACGCTAGTGATGGACTTATGACCATCTGCCATATTGCTCTAACCCACTCCCGCAGAGTAGACTGACGAAACAAGTACGAAATCAAAGAATTCCACTTTCGGGTTTGGAATTGTTTGTTCCATGTAACCAGAGGAAAATGAATATGGCCACTCAAATCCGATCGCTTTGGAGAGAACTATCTCATGTTAATGCGCAATCAGCCGCAGGAGAAAATATTGAAAGACGATGAACTCAGTTCATATAATTGACTCTGTTCTAGCGGCCATTTGTCAGCTCGAAACAAACTTATATCGATTCGACATAACAAATATTTTGTGCAAATTACTCCTCTCGTTGGCCCGGTTTCATAACACACGTTGTGCATTTTTAGATTTGAAGAAGCCTCTTGACGGAATTAGACGAAATATCAGTTGAGTTAAACTAGGTCTTTCGTTAAAACTGATTTCTGAACGATGGAAAAAAAGTATTAAACGTATTATCTGGTCTGACGCTCCTGCTTTATATTTTTGACAATCGTGATGGTAGTGACCTGGCATATTCGCTTTAGTCCCTTTACCAGCACCGTAACGTAGCTTCCCTGTGTCTTTTCTATAAATACTTGCATGGCAATTGTTGTAAATGCACTTTCCGTTACGGTATCTAGACTTTACTAATTTAAGCAATGTTAGATTAGCGAGCGGATGTGCGTTGTGATACAGTGGATATCGGCTCGGAACGAGAAACCGGGGAGCCGAGTTCGAATTCCAGTCGAATCCATTGTATTCACTTACGCGCAAATACCCTTGGGAAAGGTATTAATCTGTCTCTTCCTTCCAGTAATGGGTTAAATAGCAGGACAGATTGGGTTCTATAGCCTTGGTCGGCAACCAGTTTACCGCAGAAAGCAATGGCAACCTACTGCGGGATAATCTTCTGCCCAGTCAGTCATGTCTCTTTCGAGACATGATCGCCCAAGCGTGTATTATGTATGGCACTTTAACTGACTGACTAGATTAGCGAAAAGGTTTCATCAACTCACAGTTGAAATGGTTAGATACAACCGTAGGTTCTATGATATCGGTTTCTTCTATTGCATGTCTCGCTCGTGGAAATCTTTTCTAGCTTCTTGCTTCCCTGTCAACTTAAATTTAAATGCAATGTCAATCATTATCTTCTGTCTTCTTAATTATTTTTCTTTTAATGCTCTCTCTTCTTGATAGTAGTTTTTCTCATATTCTTTTCCACTCAGTAACCTCTTGCGTCCTAGTGGCTTTATTGCCTTGCATTGTGTGAAATGATTAAAAAAGAATTTTAAAACTTTGCATTTTCTTTTGTCGTCAATTAATTAATTTTCCTGTCAGATATGTTTTTTTTTCCCTGGTGCCCTGACCGGATGTCTTTACTTGTGTTACTAGATTGGCATTAAGGTCCCACCCATTTACTCTCGAACTAATTAAATGTAACATACTCTTCTACTCTAACAGTTTCTTTTCTAGCACTTCCCGTTTGTGGAAGTTTCTTCTGTTTACTTGCTTTCCTGATAACTACAATCTCCAAAAGTTTAAATGTAACGTCAATAGTCAGCTTCTATCTCCTTGATTCCCATCCTTCACTTACCCTTTCTTCGACTCCCCTATACCTGTTTTTTTTTTCTTATTCACAAGTACGAAGACCTTTTTGCGTCAAAAGAAAAGTTTATTTGTTTTAGACAGGCAAATATAAACACGAGCTTTCAGTAAAAAGTAGTCGTTAACTTCCTTTTCTTAATTTTAGTCAATTAAAAGTTTATAAGTTAGAATGTCCACGTTCTCCGCGACATGCCGACAATGTGTGTGATTGTCCTGATTTCAACTGCAACTACCCGAAAACCAAAATTGGAAGGTCTTTTATCGATAACCCTTGAAGGATGGGTGGAGTTAGGGAACCGATTAATGATTTTTACTTTTCAATGGATCAAATTTTATGTTTATTTATATTATTTATATTCGGGTTACTGTCTTTATTTTTGTTTCTTTTATCACAACATTTCGACTGTTGTGCCCTTTGGCCTTCCTCAGGTGTATATCGATCTGGGAAAATTTTGAACTGAACCTTTTTCAATTTACTGCTCATGCTCTATGGATATCGTCTACTTCTTATTTTATTTTGTACTGTTCGCTGGTTTTCACTGAGTGCAAGTACACACTGTCCGACCCAGAGATTGAACTCAAAGCAACTATGTCACTAAATTAAAAAACAAAACAAAAAACTAACACTTTTCCTCCACTAGGCCATTGTATCGTAGTAAATAAACTTAAAGCTTTGCACTTAACTTGGGTGCTGATTAGGTTGCAACGGATGCTGCTGCTGGTTATCATGTTTTGATTGTTGCTGCTACTGCGGTTAAAGACTTGCTGTCATTTCATATACCATCCAAAATTTGACGGATCATTCTTCTCTTTGTAATTTCATTAAATGATTAGCCAATAAAGTGGGATCTTTCCTTTTACGTTATTTGACTATCCATTAATCAGAACATTTCAAGGCAAAATCATTTTTGATGTTTAGCATTTTCCAGTTCTTTTTTTTCTGTGCAGGCGATATTTTCAACCAATTATCGAAATTCATTAACCCATCACAGGAAAAAAAAAAGTCTCAGCCCCCAGGGTAAAATGATATTGTCTTCAGATAATTTGAAATTTTGTTAAACGTAAAGAGTCTATCATCTGAAAAGATTCTGTGTACGCTTATTTTCCCCCACAGAGAGTTTTCGGAAGATATTTTTATATTCCGGAGATAAAATAAATGTAAGTTTTTAATCAATCGTCCGTCAAAATGATTTCCTTCTACTTGGTTTTTGATCAGCTAGATTCAAAAGTACATCTAAAGTCATGTATTCCTATGAGGAAAATAGATAATCATACGCTACACTGGCTTCTGTCAGTTAAGTTCTTCTGTTTTATCAAAAATCCAAACTTTTCGTCGATCCATCTCTCCATATATTTCTGATATACGATGAGGCTTCCGGCCATATCACGTTGAATACACCGGTTCTCACTCGATCACCGAAGTTAAGCAACGTTGAGCCTAGTCAGTACTTAGATGGGTGACTGCTTGGGAATACTAGTTGCTGTCAGCGTTTAGTGACGGATGTGCGTTGTGCCGCAGTGGATATCGGCTCGGAAAGAGAAATCGGTGTGCCGAGTTCGAATTTCAGTTGAATACCCTGCATTCACTTAAACACTGGTACCCTTGGGAAACGTATTAATCCGTCCCTTCCCTCCAGTTATGGGTTAAATAACATGGTAGGACTTGGAAACTCTGCCCTTAAAAACAAATCCCAATGAATCTTGATACTCGAAAAGAAAAAAGTATTACTAGACACAAAAACTTATATAAAAACAACAATAAATTGTTGAAAGAAAAAGGTATTACCAGCAATAAATAAATAAAATTTAGTTGGCAATAAATGACCCACCGAGGTTGATATGACAAAAAAAAAAAATGATAGACGATGACTTACGTGACACATGATTCTTCTTCTTCTATGTGCCTTTCAGGACGTAGGCGATCATGGCCTTCCACGTCTCCATATTCCTGCTGATTCTGAGCACACTTTCTCTTATAACACCACGCAACCCCCGTTCTCTCATTTACCTGCTCAGGCCTTTCAAATATGTTATCCGCTGCCTTCCTCTGTCTCTTTTTCCCTCTATCTGGCCTGTTAATATCAAGTTCTCCAAGCTCTCCTTCCTTATTGCATGCCACCAGAAACTTTAGTTGCCTCCTCCTGATGCTCAGTATTAATTTCCTTTTTGTTTCCATCCTTTCCAAAACTTCATCATGCTTGGTCCATGATATCCGCAGCATCCTTCTGTAGAACCACATTTCAGTTGCTTCAAGTTTTTCCTTCATCTTTCCAAAACTCCATCATGCTTGGTCCATGATATCCGCAGCATCCTTCTGTAGAACCACATTTCAGTTGCTTCAAGTTTTTCCTTCATCTTTGATGATATTGTCCAGCATTCACTGCCATATTGAAGAAGTGAGAACACACAGTAATCTAGGATTCTCTTCTTTGTTTCTAGTGAAAGTTTCTTGTCTCTTAATACTTAACTCAGCTTCTGAAATGCGCCTTTCGCCATGCCAATTCACCTTCGGATCTCTGTGTCGCACTTTCCGTCTTCTGTTAGAACACTTCCCAGGTATTTACATTTTTGTACCTGCTTGATTTTAGTATCTTGCAACTGTATTTGTCATTTTGGGTTTCTCTTTTTGCCGATGACCATTCATTCGGTTTTCTTGCAGTTTATTTGTAGTCCTTTTTTGTCACTCTCTTCAGCTACCTTCTGTAGAAGGTCTTGTAGTTTCCTTTCCATGTCTGCTATCAGCACTGTGTCATCTGCGTACCTTATATTGTTCAAATTGTGGCCTCCGAATGATAAATCCTGGCATAACATCCAGGCTCCTCAAAATAGTCTCCCTGTACAAGTTGAACAGATCCCTTGAAAAGACGCATCCTTGTCTTACGCCTCTTTCTATCTTTGTATATATGCTGATTTCGTTACCTGTCCGTATGCAGGTAGATTGCTGCTAGTAGAGATTCTTAATTACTCTTATGTCTTTTCCAAATAGGCTGCTCTGGAGGTTGCTGATCATCTCCATCAATTCTTTGTGGCATATTTTTCGAACGCCTTCGAAAAACAACATTTTTTGTAATTTTCAGTGAAATGTGCACTTTCGCTTTATATTTTCGAGTAATTAGAAATATTCATATTGTGAGAGAATGAAATAAAATCAAATTAAGAATAAAATGAATAATACTATGATAGAAAAAGAAATACATTTCCCATGATGTTAAGAGTAATGGAACTGTAAATGGGATTATCCGCTAAGTCTATAAAAGAGCAAACATTCTTCTATCTCACTCTCTTTCTCTTCCTTGGTCCCAGGGTGTAGTTTTACGTGAAAAGCGAATGGTCCCGTTGGGAAACATTAGTTTCACTGGTCCCCTGACGACTGACTTTCTTTTTCCATTTTTCAACGTATGGCTTCCCATGTGGCTTCCAAAATCTCCACCTATGAAGTAACCAAGCTTTTTCTTTGGTTGTTCCAACTCAGCGCAGGGTTGACTTGAGCTTGCCCATTCATATGATGCTTAAACTTAATTAACCTAACTTCTGGACCAAAAGGAAGACGGACATATCCAAAAGACATTGAAACTTTAGCTTCCCGTAGGAGAAACACGTTTTTGCATGATTCTTTTTTGTTTAAATTTGAATACGTAACCACATAAAATGCTTTCACAAACACGCAGCCTCATAACTTCCATGATATTATAGGATTGTTTATGCCTGAAAACTGGGTTTGTTGTTTCCTGACACCAATGAATCTATTTTTACTGTTTCAATTGATCATGTCACTATATTTTTGAATTACTGTTAAAGAAAACAATTTCACACTTGGACGCGTCTTCTAACTAGACTTAGCGTCCTGGGTATGACGATAAACTTCATCTGGTTTCTGGATTTGACAATGAATTACATCCGGCAGCAAGGCCTCTAATTAGCAAGATTTGAAGAGCATGGAACCAACACTTAATTAGTGTTGTTCCCAGGTTCACCCTGAGCGGGGGTGGTAGCAACTGTTATAGTACCAGCAATGGGCAAATAGTTAACCCACAAGCACTATGAAAGTATAGAAATAAATTTTTATGGTGAAAATTCCAGCAATACATTTTTAAAGGATAACATATTACCAACATAATATCTAGGAAAAAAATATACTACCAACTAAACATTTTTGAAGAAAAAAGATCAACACCACTATATTTTTTATATATTTTTGAGAAAATATATCAATAAAACATCAAACTCTCGACAAAATCCCCTTTACAAAAATACGTCAATGAAACCGGATCTACAAACTTGTTTCTTACAAAGAATACATATTCTATTCATACAAAATCTATTGTAAAAGTCTTGTCGGCATTAAATAACCCATCGAGGTGTTGATATGCCGTAAAACAAAAAAATCAAACACTGATCTACAAACTGATTTCTTACAACGAATATATATTCTATTCATACAAATCCATTGTAAAAATCTTGTCAGCATTAAATAACCCATTGAGGTGTTGATATGCCGTAAAACAAAACAAATCAATCGCTGATCTACAAACTGATTTCTTACAAAGAATACATATTCTACTCATACAAATCTGTTGTAAAAATGTTATCGGCATTAAATAACCCATTGAGATGTTGATATGCCGTAAAAAAATCAAACACTGATCTACAAATTTATTTCTTACAAAGAATACATATTCTACTCATACAAATCTATTGTAAAAATCTTGTCAGCATTAAATAACCCATTAAGGCGTTGATATGCCGCAAAACAAAACAAATCAAACACTGATCTACAAACTTGTTTCTTATAAAGAATACATATTCTACTCATACGAATCTATTGTAAAAATCTTGTCGGCATTAAATGACCCATTGACGTGTTGATATGCCGTAAAACAAAACAAATTAATCACTGATCTAGAAACTTATTTCTTGTAAAGAATATATATTCTATTCATACGAGTCTATTGTAAAAATCTTGTCGGCATTAAATAACCCATCGAGGTGTTGATATGCCGTAAAACAAAAAAAATCAAACACTGATCTACAAACTTATTTCTTACAACGAATATATATTCTATTTACACAGATCCATTGTAAAAATCTTGTCAGCATTAAATAACCCACTGAGGTGTTGATATGCCGTAAAACAAAACAAACTAAACGAACTGCACTTATTCAGCATATATTATGAGAGAATTAGAACTTCTATCAGGATTTATTATTAACGGCCACAATCTTAACAGTATTAGATATGCAGATGACACAATGTTGATAGCAGAGACAGAAAAGAAACTACAGCTACTTGTCTAGAAAATAGTAAAGATGACCGAATAGAAAGGAGACTAAACATGAATTGTGTGAAGACAGGATGTATGTATGTCGGTAAAAAGAAGCCAAGATACGAATTACAGTGTAAATATCAAAACGAAGCAGGTACAAAAATGTAAACATCTTGAAATTGTTGAAACAGGAGATGCTAAATATGATATCGAAATCCGAAGACGCATTGAGATATCCAAATATGCTTTCCAAAAGTTAAGCGAAATAATAAGAAACATGAAGTTTCGTTAGAAATAAAGAAAAAAGTACTGATATAATATCAGTATCCCGATAAGGCAGCGAATGCTGGACAATCTTTTCACGGATGAAGAAGAGACTTGAAGAAAACTGAAATATGGTTCTACAGAAGGATGTTGAGGATACCATGGACAGAACATAGACGCAACAATGAAGATTTAGAGAAAATTAAACAAAAAGGACATTTTCAATTCTTAGCATAAAAAACAGTTAACATATAGTGGGTTATCCATTCTTTTCCAGTTTATAGTGGGAGTCCGTTCTAGTGAAGGGTATTTGTATATTGTTGCAGGTTAACGGAATTTGGCGTTGTTGTAGTTAGTCCACTATAAGTCATAAAATGATTATAAATCAAGAAAGCAGATTGAGTTGAAAAATAACATTTTATATATACACATATCAAGGTTTTTACCATTAAAGTAATACTTGAAGTATAGGTCCAACGGATGTTAAAATGTTCATGGCAATAAAATGCTGAAAAGAGAATTAATACTTAGGAATGTAGGAGCGTTGTAAGTAAGGAATGTCTTTGCTGTATCCACTCCTTTGGTCAGTAAGTAGTTTTGAGACAGCGAAAGATAAGATGAGAGGGAAGGGAGGCTAGGATAGTAAGCCGCTTGACTTAGGTCAAGGGGATACTGATTACACTCCTCTCTCTCGAGTCAGTACATGTGCATAGGCCTGTGTCAGTCTGTCTGTCTGGCGATGCTTTCTGTATCGGCTTTTTATTTCGACTTTTTGGATCGTAGCAGATAATTTGGGAATTCATATCCGTATTTGATTCTGGGCTTCCCATTGGTTGATAAATAAAATTCGCGTAGGCTCGCGAACTGAAATTTAATTTTTAGTTTTCAACCGGAACATCTGAGTGATCCCGGATGCACACCGTCGAGTTTTGGGCATTTGCTTTTTGGTTGTGAGGGTGCAAACATCCGGTCCATCGTTTTTGCTCGGTCGGTATCACCACACACACTTCTGGAGAACACAATGAGGAAAATGTGACACTGGCAGGACACATAGAAACCATGATCACCCACGTCATGTCTGGATATAACAAACAGAATGATAATATAATATATTTTATATATCAATTAATATCGTAAAATGAGTTTATTTCACTTTCTCTTTCTTTTTTTTTTTCGGTGGAACCTAGTTGCTAATCTAGTAGCTCGTGTAAATTCATACCTAGGGCTCACCAGTTATCTAAGTTCATTGGAGCAGAAGCCGTGAAAGTATTTATAGAAGAGGCGCAGGGAAGCCACGTCACGCCGGTGAGAGAGCGACTGCAGTCGAGCTGCCAAGTCTGTGTATAAAATAATAAGATTCAGAATCAATTCATTTGAGAAATCAACTTGGAATATTTACCAAGGAAGGTATTTTTTTACCACAGATTTATTACCTTTTATATATATATATAATTTTATTACAATATATATATATATATATATATATATATATATATATAACCCGCATAGAACCCGCACAGAATTTACTAAATTCTAAAACTGAAATTCTACATAAATGCGAACATATGAAAAATTCCTACTGAATTAGCCTTTCGCTTAATTGTTCTCTTAATATATATATATATATATATATATATATATATATTGTAATAAAATTTGTCTCCCTCCTTTCTCGTGTCTTGGTGTCTTCTTCGTTTTAATTTGATTCCGATATATTTGCTATTTTAAATCTTTGTTGTCAGCCAATTTCCCTGACGAGCCGTTAGGCGAAACCATGGTAGGTTGTTGGCTCTTGCTTAGATTTTCTGTCTTTGCTCTACTTTCGTATTGAGCGCTTTAGTGTTAGGGTTTTCGTCTTGGGTTTTTTCTTTCTTAGAGTGCTTGACTTTTTGTTCATGTACTTCGTTTGTTTCTTTTTTCGCTTCCCCTTATTTTCCTTCCGAGTTCGTTCTCGGTGGGTTATTCAAGACGATTTATATTATAGCTTGATTAATATTAGTTTTACTATAGGTATTGTTGTTGCTATAGTTAATATTATATATATATATGTGTGTGTGTGTGTGTGTGTGTGTGTGTGTGTGTGTGTGTGTGTGTGTGTGTGTGTGTGTTCATGCACACATATGTTTGCATATAGTTGTGTCAAACTGGGGAGTTTTTTTTTCATCAGAATCCATCTTATACATATACAAATCTAGCATCGTCCATGCACTGAATTCCGTTGCCATATCTGGTAGGTTCCTCCTGCTATTCACCTCGAGGTTCTCGATAAAATCCAAAGGAGGACCTGCAATGTAATCGATCCCGATTTGGCAGCTCGACTTCGGGTACTTTCTCACCGATGGGTTGTGGCTTCCTTCTCGCTTTTCTACAAATATTTTCACGGATTTCGCTCTGACGAGCTTATCTTCCTGGTTCCCCTCTACACGAATTTACTCAAGCTACTAGATTAGAAAGTAGGTCCCACTCTTTTACAGTCAAACAGTCAAATGTAACCACACTTCCGCTCCATCAGTTTCTTTTCTCGCACTTTTCGCCTGTGGAACTCCCTACGGTATACTTGCTTCCCTGATAAGTACAATCTTGAAGAGCTTAAGTGCAATCCCAATTACCATCTTTTATCGCTTTGATTCCTCGCTTTCTTTTATTCTTTCCTTGCCATCCCCTGTATCTTATTCATCTTCTTTCTCTCTCTACTCTTACATAACGCTCTGCGCAGCAGTTTTCCATCTATCTCTTATCCTTTCTCCGAGATTTCCTGTATCAGGTTCCGTTTTTGCCCTCTCTTTTCACGTAATCCCCTGTGCATCCCAGTTTGGGGGTGAAGAAATAAAAAAAAATGTATATTTATGCCTATATATGTATATGTGCGAATCCGGGTGCGTTGTTAGAACTTTCGCTTTCCGCCTGTTAGACCCGGGATCGAATCTCGCCAGGGTTGATTTTTTTTTTTTTTTTGAATGTAACTTCTTGAGGTTAGATGCGATCCCGATGTGCGGCAGCCTTGAAAATCTGACTAACCGGTTAGTCAAAGCCTTGAGAATGAAAATGGGTAGACGAAGCTGTTCGGAAGCCGTCGATGGCCGTGTTAGCAGAAAGTCACAAGTCATTGTGATCGAGAGTTTGAGCGTGCTGCTCTTGTTTCATTTGTTGCTCACACCAGGTTATACGCTCTCTCCAAGAAACTGTGATTAATGTCCGATCAAAGTTGTAGTATAAACCACAGGTTGATTCCGCGAGTCTTGAACAAACACAGACATACATGAGCAGGTGGCTGCAACAGGGAATCATTAACCACCCTATAGACGAGTGTGGTCAGTTTAAAGTAACCAGTTATTTCTTAATTATATATCTATATATATATGTCCAGTCCGTAAACGGTGAAGATAATCCAACAAGATTAACTTAATATAAAATATTAAGTGTTATATCTATATAGATAGCTCAATGGATGTTGTCCAGAGCAATATGATATTTATCAAGGAAAACTCAACATTTCATTTCAATTGGTTATAAATTATAATTCATTTCTATGAGCTTAATTAGCTCATTTCATCAGACCTTACAATATTCCTTCCATTTGGTTAAAAAAATTTAATATAATTATAGTTATGTTTGTATATACAGGTGCAAGTATGCGGATGGGTAGGCATATATGCGTAAATCCACTGGATGTATGGAAGTATGAAAACATTGGCGTAATTTGGGAGTATGCGTAAGAATTACTAGCAATTATATATATATATATGTGTACATATAAAGCACTACATTTACGCGCGGAAATCCCGTCTTTGTGAAATCTATATGTGTGAGTACACGAACGCCAGGATCCGTAAGTAGATACGGAAAAGTGTACGGCGGGAAAAATATATGTAGACATGAACAAAGTCACATTTGTAAGTATATGTGGGAATGCACACATATGTATATATGGATATAAGTTAGTATAAATAAATGGGTTGGGTTTATGGGGTCACATAAACACCAGTATCCAAAGAATTAGAATTCCCTTACAGGTCAACCTTTTCACGACGGCCTGGGCAATCCCAGACAGATCTGACGCCAATGCCTATGTCCTGACTCCCTTTTCCTCTTTCTCTTTTCCTTCTTATTTTTATTTTTATTTCAGTTTTATTTTTATACTTCTCTTCAGTTAAAGATAATGCTTCTTCTGGCAAAATGTTTTGTACCAAATGGAAGGAATATTGTGTGGTCTGATGAAATGAGCTAATTAAGCTCATAGAAATGAATTATAAATTATAACCAATTGAAATGACGTGTTGAGTTTTCCTTTATATATTTAGTATATCGAGGCAGCAAGTAATTTTCTCAACATATGCTGTTAAATACAAGAGACAATGAATGTCTATTATGTTTAATCATGAGCCGTTCTAAACGTCGTATTTTTGCTTTAATTTCAGTTGAAAATAAAGACAAAAATTCTACAACATTTGGATAATTATTTATTGGTTTTCTCCTAAGCTTTCGGCTCACATGAGCCATCTTCAGGGAGGTTGTTTAAACTGAAATATTCTAACATCCACCATCACCGACGATTTTATATATATATATATATATATATATGTGTGTGTGTGTGTGTGTGTGTGTGTGTGTGTGTGTGTGTGCGTGCTGAAATGTATGTCAGTCTTTATGGACACATTTCTGAGAAATATTTTCAATCGGTCGATAAGTGAATAATTCTCTAAACAGTTTTGAATTACGTTCGCCAGACGTGAAATCGTTGAATATTTTTGTGGAATTTATACTTGCCTCGAGGATATTTCTAACATTACTATATTGCCTTCATTCGTATTTCAGGTGAAATGTTTGCACAAATGCAGTCGTTCAACAATTGGCATTTACACTGGCCGGTCGAACGATCAGAGCGTTTACTCTCGGCTACTGTCAGTCAGTTAAGTGCCATACGTGATACACGTTTGGGCGATCATGTCACGAAAGAGACATGACTAACTGGGTAGAAGATTATTTCGCAGTAGGTTGCCATTGTTTTCTGTGGTAGACTGGTTGCCAGCCAAGGCTATAGAACCAAATCAGTCCTATTATTCATAGCTATGGGAGGAAAAGATGTATTATATGATCAAGTTGTAATTTTGGGGGGTTCAGTTTATTACTTCATAATAATATAAAACTGTTCCCCCACTTTATGACCAGTAGAATCCTTAATCATATTTTCAACTATTATATTCAGTCAGTCAGTTAAGTGCCATACGTGATACACGCTTGGGCGATCATGTCACGAAAGAGATATGACTAACTGGGTAGAAGATTATCCCGCAGTAGGTTGCCATTGCTTTCTGCGGTAGACTGGTTGCTAATTAAGGCTACAGAACCCAGTCTGTCCTGCTATTTGACTCATAGGTAGAGGGGAAAGAAATGTATTATATTATTATGTAGTAATTAGTGGGGGATCGGTTTCATATTGTTATAAAGTAATAAACTGATCCCCCTCTTTATGACCAGTAGAAGCCTTAATCATTATTCCAACTATTATATTCAGTCAGTCAGTTAAGTGCCATACGTGATACACGCTTTGGGCGATCATGTCTCGAAAGAGACATGACTGACTGAATGGGTAGAAGGTTATCCCGCAGTAGATTACAAATAATATTTTTAATATTTGTTTCCCCCCCCACCACCACTTACACTTATTTTCTTTTATGTAATTTTGAAAATTGTTTTTTTCAGGGCTTAATGCTTTTATTAAATATGTCAAAAAGTCACCGTAGAATTTAAATCATTACTTTTTCTTTTGTCAAACAGGAGTCACAATTACAGAAAGTCCGCTTTGAATAGTAAAATAAAAAATGCAAACGTTATTTAATTAGAAAACTTTTAATTGCTTTTATGTATAAATATATTATAGGCACTGTTGTCTTCGAAAAATAATTTGGAGATAAATAATCAATTTTTATTAGAATTATTTTAATTTAAAAAAAAATTAATTAGAATAATTTAAATAATACATAATGAGAAAGGCAAGCTTGGAGATTTTGTCACTAACAGAACGTGCCGACGAAAAATGTATAAGAAAAAGGGGGCGGACCACCTAAATTGACAAGCTTGATTAAATAGATGATGGAAGAGGGAGTGTGTTGACAAAGGGAGAAATCGTAATACCAACGACATGGGACTGAAGAATTACGGAGCATAGAAAAAGAAGAAGGAGGAGGAGGATAATAATAATAATAATAAT
Source organism: Ascarosepion bandense (assembly GCA_037127315.1). Lineage (NCBI taxonomy): Eukaryota > Metazoa > Mollusca > Cephalopoda > Sepiida > Sepiidae > Ascarosepion > Ascarosepion bandense. Next base: position 2,020,257 of record JBBBDQ010001851.1, read on the forward strand.
AATAAACACCACTCAGTTAAGCGCCATACGTGATAAACGCTTGGGCGATCATGTCTCGAAAGAGGCAAGACGGACTGGGCAGAAGATTATCCCGAAGTAGGTTGCCATTACTTTCTGGTTGCCAACCAAGGTTGTAGAACCCAATCTGTCCTGTTATTTAACCCATAACTGGAGGGAAGAGACGGATTAATACTTTCCCCAAAGGGTATTTGCGCGTAAGTGAATGCAACGAATTCAACTGTAATTTGAACTCGGCTCCCCGGTTTCCCGTTCCGCACGAATCTTCCTAAATTAAACGAGAGCGAAGAATAGAAAGAAAGAAATCGAGAGCGAAAGAAAGAAAGAAAGAAAGAAATCGGGGAGCAAAGAAAGAAAGAAAGAAAGAAAGAAAGAAAGAAAGAAATCGAGAGCGAAAGAAAGAAAGAAAGAAATCGGGGAGCGAAAGAAAGAAAGAAAGAAAGAAAGAAAGAAATCGAGAGCGAAAGAAAGAAAGAAAGAAATCGGGGAGCGAAAGAAAGAAAGAAAGAAAGAAAGAAATCGAGAGCGAAAGAAAGAAAGAAAGAAAGAAATCGGGGAGCGAAAGAAAGAAAGAAAGAAAGAAAGAAAGAAAGAAAGAAAGAAAGAAATCGAGAGCGAAAGAAAGAAAGAAAGAAAGAAAGAAAGAAATCGGGGAGCGAAAGAAAGAAAGAAAGAAAGAAAGAAAGAAAGAAAGAAATCGGGGAGAGAAAGAAAGAAAGAAAGAAAGAAAGAAATCGGGGAGAGCGAAAGAAAGAAAGAAAGAAAGAAAGAAAGAAATCGGGGAGCGAAAGAAAGAAAGAAAGAAAGAAAGAAAGAAAGAAATCGGGGAGCGAAAGAAAGAAAGAAAGAAAGAAAGAAAGAAAGAAATCGGGGAGCGAAAGAAAGAAAGAAAGAAAGAAAGAAAGAAATCGGGGAACGAAAGAAAGAAAGAAATCGGGAGCGAAAGAAAGAAAGAAATCGGGGAGCGAAAGAAAGAAAGAAATCGAGAGCGAAAGAAAGAAAGAAAGAAAGAAAGAAAGAAAGAAAGAAAGAAAGAAATCGGGGAGCGAAAGAAAGAAAGAAATCGGGAGCGAAAGAAAGAAAGAAATCGGGGAGCGAAAGAAAGAAAGAAAGAAAGAAAGAAAGAAAGAAATCGGGGAGCGAAAGAAAGAAAGAAAGAAAGAAATCGAGAGCGAAAGAAAGAAAGAAAGAAATCGAGAGCGAAAGAAAGAAAGAAATCGATAGCGAAAGAAAGAAAGAAAGAAAGAAAGAAAGAAAGAAATCGGGGAGCGAAAGAAAGAAAAAAAGAAAGAAAGAAATCGGGGAGCGAAAGAAAGAAAGAAAGAAAGAAAGAAAGAAAGAAAGAAAGAAAGAAATCGGGGAGCGAAAGAAAGAAAGAAAGAAAGAAAGAAAGAAAGAAATCGAGAGCGAAAGAAAGAAAGAAAGAAATCGGGGAGCGAAAGAAAGAAAGAAAGAAAGAAAGAAAGAAAGAAAGAAAGAAATCGGGGAGCGAAAGAAAGAAAGAAATCGAGAGCGAAAGAAAGAAAGAAAGAAAGAAAGAAAGAAAGAAATCGGGGAGCGAAAGAAAGAAAGAAATCGGGAGCGAAAGAAAGAAAGAAATCGGGGAGCAAAGAAAGAAAGAAAGAAAGAAAGAAAGAAAGAAAGAAATCGGGGAGCGAAAGAAAGAAAGAAAGAAAGAAATCGAGAGCGAAAGAAAGAAAGAAAGAAATCGAGAGCGAAAGAAAGAAAGAAATCGATAGCGAAAGAAAGAAAGAAAGAAAGAAAGAAAGAAATCGGGGAGCGAAAGAAAGAAAAAAAGAAAGAAAGAAATCGGGGAGCGAAAGAAAGAAAGAAAGAAAGAAAGAAAGAAAGAAAGAAATCGGGGAGCGAAAGAAAGAAAGAAAGAAAGAAAGAAAGAAAGAAATCGAGAGCGAAAGAAAGAAAGAAAGAAATCGGGGAGCGAAAGAAAGAAAGAAAGAAAGAAAGAAAGAAATCGGGGAGCGAAAGAAAGAAAGAAAGAAAGAAAGAAAGAAAGAAATCGAGAGCGAAAGAAAGAAAGAAAGAAATCGGGGAGCGAAAGAAAGAAATCGAGAGCGAAAGAAAGAAAGAAAGAAATCGGGGAGCGAAAGAAAGAAAGAAAGAAAGAAATCGGGGAGCGAAAGAAAGAAAGAAAGAAAGAAATCGAGAGCGAAAGAAAGAAAGAAAGAAAGAAATCGAGAGCGAAAGAAAGAAAGAAAGAAAGAAATCGAGAGCGAAAGAAAGAATTAAGCTAATAACGTATGCCTGCATTTGTGCAGGTATCTGTATCGGTACCTCGTCCTGCAGTTATGAGCAATAAGATGTTTTAGTTGATCATTTAGTTGATCATAGTTAGGTTTTGCACTGAGTTTTCTTTACGGTCAAATCACGCTGAAAACATCTGTTTTTGTTCGATCGCTGGAGTTAATCAGTGTCGAGCCCAGTTACATTGGGCAGCGCTTGTTAAGTAACATCGGCCGCTGTAAGCGACTACCTACAATCCGAATTCGACTTTAAATAACCATAAAGGGTTGTTAAGACGTAAAAAAAAAAAAAATACACTAAGTGCCTAGTATTTAAACCCTTGTGCCAGACTTTGTTTACCTTTAGCTGTTGTGTGGTTTTGCGTACAGACGAAAAGAATCGTGTTACCTTTGATGTTTATGCAAACAAAACACGTCAATCGATCGATTTCTAATCAAGTCGAAAGATTAGAAGGAATAAAATATCTTCGTTTCATTTCAATTTTCTTTCTTAGTCTGTCCCAGAGAGAGAGAGAGAGAGAGAGAGAGAGAGAGAACTATCAATCGATTGCGAAAAAAATCAATTTTCATGTATAAAAAAGAAATCGCTAGTGAAAGAAAGAAAGAATGAAAGAAAGAAAGAAAAAATCGCTAGCGAAAGAAACAAAGAAAGAAAGAAAGAAAGAAATCGAGAGCGAAAGAAAGAAAGAAAGAAAGGAAGAAATCGAGAGCGAAAAAAAGAAAGAAATCGAGAGCGAAAAAAATAAAAGAAAGAAATCGAGAGCGAAAGAAAGACAGAAATCGAGAGCGAAAAAAAGAAAGAAATCGAGATTGAAAGAAAGAAAGAAATCTAGAGCGAAAGAAAGAAAGAAAGCGAGAGCGAAAGAAAGAAAAAAGAAAGAAAGAAAGAAAGAAATCGAGAGCGAAAGAAAGAAGGAAACCGAGAGTGAAAAATAGAAAGAAATCGAGAGTGAAAGAAAGAAAGAAATCGAGAGAGAAAGAAAGAAATAAACAAATCGACAGCGAAAGAAAGAAAGAAAGAAATCGAGAGCGAAAGAAAGAAATCGAGAGCGAAAGAAAGAAAGAAAGAAATCAAGAGCGAAAGAAAGAAGGAAACCGACAGCGAAAGAAGGAAACCGACAGTGAAAGAAGGAAAGAGACTGAGAGTGAAAGAACAAAAGAAACCGAGAATGAAAAAAAGAACGAATGAAATCGCGAGCGAAAGAAAGAAATTGCGAGCGATAGAATTAAAGAAAGACAGAAAGAAACGAGAGTTTAAAAAAAAAAAGAAATAGCTAGTGAAAAAAAGAAAGAACGAAAGAAAGTAGGAAAGAAAGAAACCGAAAGTGAAAAAGAGAATCAAGGGAAAAAGAAAGAAAGCGAGAGTAAAAGAAAGAACTAAAGAAATCGCGAGTGAAAGAAAGAAAGAAAGAAAGAAAGAAAGAGAGAGAGAGGTGGGGGAGAGGGCAATATAAAAAAGAAATTATGGGAATCGATAAAATATGTGAAAAAAAATGATTGAGATGTACAGACAGACAAATATTGACTGAAAAAAAAAACAGTAATGGATGTGAGACTGTATATTTTGAAGGGGTAATGAAAAGTTCTCGGCCCAACCTACTTCCCACACCCTAACCATACAACAGATTTTTTAATAGACTGGCTTTTGGGCCAAGCTGAGAACTTTTCAGCACATCCTCGAAAAATATGTAAGAAAAATGATTGATGTTGTAAAGATGGTAATGTCTCTTTTTTCTTTCTCTATTTACCAGTGTAGCGTATGGACGAGGGAGAAAGGGGGAGGAGAAGGAGGAGGAGGAGGAGTAAGTGCAAAGGGAGAAAAAATGGAATATGGAAAATGCAGGAGGAAAGACAAACAAACTGTACGAGTGGGCTCTGAAAAATACACTAAAATCTTTATTCTTGAAAATGTCCTGCTGTAATTGGCCTGCATCTATCATGTCCTGCTCTCCTTCTTTGTCTCCCAGTCCGTGTGTCTTTAATGCCATCACATTTACTAACCATCGCTTTACAGCTGAGCCAAGATTGAAGAAGAATCTTTGTAGAAGATCTTAATGGGTCTTGCAAGAAATAAAAAGGAGAAAGAGAGAGAGAGAATATAAGAGAAATAAAAAAAGTAGGGACTCTGTGTGTGTGTGTGTGTGTGTGTGTGTGTGTGTGTGTGTGTGTGTGTGTGTGTGTGTGCATGGCCGTATCTGACTACCGGGCACGCGCCCGGGCCGATCCGTGCAATCATAGTGAAAATCCGGGCAAGGAAAAATGTCTTCATCAGAAATCAAACTGAACAATTCACAAAGAAAGAAAGAAAAAAAGAAAGAAAGAAAAAAAGAAAGAAAGAAAAACGAAGAAAACATCCGAATGAACGCAGTAAAAATCTGTTTATTTATTAATTTTGGGAGAAAAGACTTGTTATACTCAGAAAGTCCGAACCCGATTTCCTGCTTTCGTTCACGTTCTGTGCCTAATTTCTATTCGAATAGCCGAAAAAATCCGAAAAAAATCATAATTTCTGGAAACGGATGACACTAATGACGTCATCACACTGTCAACTAATAAATCCGGGCCATTTTCTCTGTGCCCGGTGTTGTTTTAACATCAGCTACGGCCCTGTGGGTGTAGGTGTGGGTGTGGGTGTGTGTGAATTTGAGTCTGAGAAATTGTAATAAAAGATATTTGGGAGGATTATTTTATTGATTGATCAACTGATCTATCGATCGAGTGAGCGAGCGAACGAGCGTGCCAGAGAGAGAGAGAGAGAGAGAGAGAGAGAAATAGAGAAAAGAGTGAGGAGAGAGAAAGGGAAAACAAAGAGAGAGAAAAGGAAAGAGAAAGAGAAAAACAGAGCGAGAGAAAGAAAGAGAGAGAGAGAGAGAGAGAGAAATAAGAGGAACAGTGAATTAAAATAACGTTATGGAAAAAACATCACATAATTTTCATTAGTGTTTCAAAAGCTGTGTCATCATCATCGTCATCATCATTGTCGTTGCCTTCCTCGTCATCATCATCTGCATCATCATTGTCATCGTCTTCATTTTCACGGTCGTATTAAAGCTATTTTATATCAATAAGTACGTAGCCTTACAGTTAATTACTACGTAGTTGAATTTTGATCTTAAGTCTTTACGAAATGAAATCACTGAATTAAGTATATTATCAAGGAAGAATATTATATTATTTTTTATGTAAAACAAATATTTCTTTTCTTCTATCATTAGGTCATGAATTTATTGATTGTCCTACGCATATATATCGCACATATGTAACACAGATATGTTATGGCGAAAATGTGAATTACCTTGGAATTATATATATACAGGCCTGAATATTTTTGAGACAATATGTATCATTCGACAGGATTCGAACCTGCGAGGCCTAACAACACAGGGGAAGCCGTCAATTGAACTGACGCGTCGTAGACTGCTCGAACACGAATGATTTCACAATCTAAGCGAAGTCGAAACAAGCATTATAAACACAAATTTCCGATTCCTCGTAATATTCATCTCTGCTCTGAAAGCGTATCTTAATGTAAACAAATGTAAACACACAAGGTTATGAAAATTGTGTAAATCTCCGGAACTTTCCGTGTATATATATATATATATATATATATATATATATATATATATATATATATATATATATATATACTGACCACTCAGTGTATGCAGTTTTATGTCTTAGCAACCTTTTGTGGGTTATTTAAAGCCGGAACGCATTTCAGATTGTAGGAAGTCTCTTAAAAGACCTAAAGGTTGCGTTTAAGCATGGAATAGACTATCGCCGTTGGGTGTTGATCTCAATGTCCACTTTTATATTTACATACGCTCTGTCTCTGATATTGAGCTCTTTAACTGTTACACTTCGAGCGATGAGGTGGACTCACCTGCGTGTCTATAAATGTGAAAACGGAACGTGGAACCAGGGGAGGCAACAAAAGCCGCTTGTCTTTGTCGGCGTCTCTGTCTTCGGGAAACGGAAAAGCGTCAGCTCTACCACGCGTATTTGGGGTCTACGGCGATTTTTTATTCGAGCGTACGCTATCGGAAACGCCCCACGTAAAAATCGGCCATGTCGGGAGGCTCGGGTCAATACCAAGACTGGAAAAGCTGTATTTAGCAGTGGTGATCTGCAGCTATTATATTGTACAGTTATCTTATATTGTATATAAATACATTTTTATTGTCATGGGTTATTTTCCCCACTTGTTTAGGTGCCCTTTGTAAGTTTGTGGCATTGTGGTGCATGAAGGATTGGGAGTTGATGGATGGGTTCTTGTGGTGATTGTGCAAATTGTAATGAGTGAATGGGTCGTGATAGTCTTTAGCTAGGTATAGGATAGTTCAGTGAGTACCAACCTCTTCCCCTCCCCTTTTCGGCCTTGTGCCACAATTTTGTGATTTATTGCAAAATAGTGTGGTGATGTGCAGTTAGACTTACTCTAAGATTAGACTGAACTTAATTAAGTGATAGACGCATTACAACAGTTGCAACGAAACGAGATTGTAGAAATTAGAAAAAACATTCTTTTTTTTTCCTTTCTTCTGCCAAAATGGAGGAGTTATAGCTACATTTCCAACGCCAAAAGATAAAAATTCTAGTCTATTTGAAATTTAATTAAATAATAAAATAGCCTCACGTTTGAGCTATATTTTTGACATTTTGAGGATTTCTTTGAAAAATAATGTACAGGGTCAGTCAGTCAAGTGCCATACGTAAAACACGCTTGGGCGATCATGTCTCGAAAGAGACATAACTGACTGGGCAGAAGATTATCCCCCAGTAGGTTGCCATTGCTTTCTGCGGTAGACTGGTTGCCGGCCACGTCTATAGAAACCAATCTGTCCTGTTATTTAATCCATAACTGGAGGAAAGAGACGGATTAATACCTTTCCCAAGGGTATTTGCGCGTAAGTGAATACCAGAATACCATCAATTCAACTGGAATTCGAACTCGGCTCCCCGATTTCTACGTTTCGAGCCGATATCCACTGAACCACAACGTACACTGACGAAAGAAAGAAAAAGTGCGCGACTACTACTAAGGAGAATGGGAACAAAGCAACACAAAAAGTACTGTAAACTTATATTACAAACAAAAAAAACAAAAAAAATGGTAACGCGGATTTTAGAAAACACGGAAAACATTTTGTTGAAAATTCTTGTCGAAGAAGTCCGTTTTCAATACCAGGTATGAAATTTTCAAAAAACATGCAGGAATAGTGAAAAGAGAATGTGAAAAGACTAAATAAAAAGACTTAACAGAAAACCAGTTCAAACGTTTAATTGAAGTTACATAAAGATAACGAAATGAGGACAAGAATGTTAGCAAATCTTGGACAAGACCTAGGGGTAAATTGGCTGGGGAGTGTCAAAGGTTAATAGATTGAAAACATTCCGCGTGTCAGATTAAAGAACCAGAAGAAATGAAAATGGAGGTCAAGGCAATAAAAAAAAATGCAACAAAAAATAATAGTGCACCGAACCTCCGTTTCGGTTGTGGGAGGAATGCATTTCCAGAAAAATTCCGCGTTCAAATCAAATGTTTTTGTTGTGGGAAGCTTGAACACAAAGATTTCTGCAGGTCATATATATATATATATATATATATATATATATATAAGAATAATGACCGTGATAAGAAATACATTTTGTCAAAGTAAGTTTGGCGAACATGAAAGAGACTACCACCACCTTTAAATTTGTTTTTCATTTTTTTTACTTTTTTTTCAGTGTAAATCATATCGATTACACCCTAAACTTTCCGATTGACACACACACACACACACACACACACACACACACACACACACACACACACACACACACACACATTCAATTTCAATATTTAAACAATTTTTGTGGTGGGGGGCTCAGTTTTTCATACAACGTTATAGTAAATCGATCCTCCATTTTGGAACCACTCGCCGGTACGACATCACCACCACCTGTAAATTTGTTGATTATCAATTTTTTTTTAACTTTTTTCAGTGCAGTCTTATCGATTAAACCCTAAACTTTTCGATTGACAAGAAAAATTTGTAAAAATTACAACATTTAAACAATTTTAGGGAGAGAGCTCAGTTTTTCATACAACCTGATATTGTATAATACTAGTAAATCGATCCTGTGCATTTAACTTTTTTGCTTGCGCATATTCAACTACTGAATCTTTTGCGAAATTTTTTAATAAAGCCTTTCTTGGAATTTCCGAGGAAGATGTCATCGTAAGAACCGAAGGAAACTTGAAAAAGAAAAAAAAAAGCGACCCCAACGCGAGTGGTTCCAAAATGGAGAATCGATTTACTATAACGTTGTATGAGAAACTGAGCCCCCTAAAAAATTGTTTAATTATTGAACATTTTCTAAGTTTTTTTTTTATAATCGGAAACTTTATGTAACAATCGAGACTGCGCTGAAAAAATTAAAAAATAAAACAATGAAAAACAACAAATTTAAACTCCTTCAGGTCCGCCGTAAGTTTCACTGCCCAAAAAAGAAAAAATACTTTGGATGAAAAATTTATTCGCGCCTGTATGAACAACAAACACACGACCCTACAATTAGATACGGCCTCTGATATCATAATTTAAAAATGAATAAATAAAGAAAGAAATTGAAAAAAAAAAAAACTAAAAAAATTACCTCGTAGTACCTTGGGGGGAAAAACTAAAAATAATAGGTGAATTAAATTGCGAAGTCTTGTTCCGCGACAAAAAGTTAATGCAGTCGCACACATAACAAAAAAAAAAACAGTTACATTTATTAGGTGCAGATTGGCTACACTTGTTTAATTTAAGGAATGAATCAATCACTTCTATTTGTGAGTCTGTCAGATGCTCAAATGTGAATATTGACAGTTTAAAGATAAATATACAAGAGTCTAAAGCAGCGGTCGGCAACCCGCGGGCCACATCCGGCCCTCGAGTGAATCTTGTCCGGCCCGCTACTCTGGACACGATATAAATATAGATAAACCAAACCAAAGTGACAGTTTATAGTCTGAATATATTGCGTCTAAATTAAAAAAAATATTTCTTTTTACCTAGAGAATGTATTTTACATTTGTAGTGATCGACAAAATTAGCGTACGGCCTCAGTCAGTCAGTTAAGTGCCATACGTGATACACGCTTGGGCGATCATGTCCCGAAAGAGACATGACAGACTGGGAAGAAAATTATCCCGCAGTAGGTTGCCATTGCTTTCTGCAGTAGACTGGTTGCCGACCAAGGCTATAGAACCCAATCTGTACTGTTATTTAACCCATAACTGGAAGGAATAGACGGATTAATACCTTTACCAAGGGTATTTGCGCATAAGTGAATGCAATGAATTCAGCTGGAATTCGAACTCGGCTCCCCGATTTCTCGTTCCGAGCCGATATCCAATGCACCACAATGCACATCCTCAACGGCCTCACTTTCACTTTTTCTGCGAAATTGCTTTCGTGAGCGGGCACATTTAAATGAATATAAAATAGTGTTTTCTACCAATTTTAATGGATTTTTTTTTCAGTACTGATTTATGAAACACTTATTTTTAAGATGTAATATTTTTTTAACATTCCCGTCAGATATTAAATTGTATTGAATCCTTGCTTTCTTGAAACACTTAAAATTTATTCACATATTCAATAACATGGTTCTTCTCCATGACACTGGAGCCATAGCTGTTTGGCCCTCCTCCCTGATTCTACATAGCTTTTTGGCCCTCACTTTCCAAAAGGTTGCCGACCCTGGTCTAAAGACTTGCTTATGAGGAATTGAGTCTTTGCACTAAAGTAAAGTCATCTTTACGGGTAAAAGAAAATGTGAGACCGACTTTTAAGCCCAAAAGATATGTCCCCTTTCTTTGCAGCCATTGAGGACAGACTCAAAAATATTGTTTTTTTTTTGGTTTTTTTTTGTTTTGTTTTTTGTTTTTTTAACTAGTCGACTTTTCAAGCTGGGCAACGCCCATTGTAATTAACAACAAAAAGAAAAATGAAGAAGACGAGTTAATTACTAGTGCATGTAGATTTTTTTCAAGGGGATTAAATAACGCCCTACAAGACCGTAATTATTCGTCCCAAATACTGAAGAAAAAATTACAAAATTAAACATGGGAGCTATGTTCTCCAAAATAGATTTGTCGGATGCGTACCTTCAAGTTGAAAGAGAAGTAAGGAATGTCTTATCAGGGTTATTTTGGTTTAATACCATTTGGTGCAAAAGTCGTTCCGGCATGTTTCCGGTAAATTATAGCTACTATGCTGGCCTGATTCGATTTTTCAGTTGGATACTTAAATGATATTATGATTCGAAGCAAAACGGTAGGTGAACACACAAACCATGTAGCAAAAGTTTGAGTTTTGCTTAATGGCATGTCAACATCTGTAGGTTATTTAATGCCAAAAAGGTGGGGTTTTAAGATTTTTTTAATCTTCAGTTATAGTGAGAAGGTTGATTTAGTCAGATTTGAATGACAATTTTTTTTTCTTCAAAAATGTATATATTTCTATAAAAGTTTATTTTTTTATACTTTAATAGCATTTTGACACCAGTTTGGGGGTTAACTATTTGCCCATAGCTGGGACCCTAATAGGTGCTACCACTCTGGGTCAGGGTGGACTGGGAATAAAAGCAATTAAGATGTGGTTCCATGCACCCCCCCCCAAATAAGAGGCTCTGCTGCCAGATGCAGTTTACTATCATGTCCGGGACCCCATGTAGCAAGAGTGAATTAAACTGGCTGAAGACGAATGCGTATTATGTCCTAAGTTAAATACTTAGGCCAAATTGGAGTAGATAGACTAAACTATCGCCCAGTTCATACTCCACCCACGTCTATTGAACAGGTGAAGAGGCTCATCCCTTGTTCCCTGTTTAGAATGTGGTTTCCGGTTTTCTCTTTTCCAATCTTTTTACTCTTTTTTTTTCTTTTCCAATTGGAGTAGATAGACTAAACTATCGCCCGGTTCATACTCCACCCACGTCTATTGAACAGATGAAGAGGCTCATCCCTTGTTCCCTGTTTAAGATGTGGTTCCCGGCTGTCTCTTTTTCAATCTTTTCACTCTTACGTAGCCCCCTGCACATCAGTGGCGTCACTGCCTTGCTCGCGGTGATATGATTAAAAAAAAAATTATTAATAAGAATAGGCGTAGATCGGATCCTAACAAATAAGTTCCATGAAGCAGATGCCGGTTTCTTTAAGCTCTTCTATATTTCAATCATTTTTTTAATGGTTTATTATAATCGGCAGGGTTACCTAAAATGTATGAGCTTAGGTTGGCGCACATTGACTCTTCATTGGAAAAATAATGGCAACTGATGATGATTCAAGTTAATACGGTGAATAAGAGCGGAATTAGTAGACAAAAATTTCGGAAAAAACAAAAACTACTGTTATTCATGTGCCAAAAATTTTGTTACCGGTGGAAAGAAATTTGGCAATAAGTTTCGTAATAAAAGAACCCCAAAGAACGTGACAGGTAGAAAGTTTGTACTACAAATACTGTTGGAAATATTCGTCACGAAAGTAGACATTCCCGTACATTCGGTAAACCACTGACAACGATGGGTTACAATGTGGCTAGTATGTGATTGCACTAATAAATATTTGCAATTAAAGAAGCGTGACATTCGAATAGATGTCAAGATTAATACTGCATTAGTATGGATAGTTTTGTAAATTGTTATACCTGAGGTGGTTCGCGGATCAGGGGTTTGAATTCGAGGTTGTTTTGAGTGTTTTCTATTGAAAAGGTTAAGAGGCCCATTCCTTGTTCCCTGTTTAGGATGTGGTTTCCGGCTTTCTTTTTTCCAGTCTTCTCACTTTTTTTTTGTTTTTGTTTTTGTTTTTTTTTCAATTGGAGTAGATAGATCTATCGCCCGGTTCACACTCCACTCACATCTATTGAACAGGCTAAGAGGCTCATCCCTTGTTCCCTGTTTAGGATGTGGTTTCCGGCTTTCACTTTCCAATCTTTTCACTATTACGTAGCCCCCTGCACATCAGTGGCGTTACCGCCTTGCTCGGGGTGATACGATTAAAAAAAACAAAAAAACAAAACAAAAAAAAAACAAAAGTGTGGAGGTTTTGTTGAAGATACCGTCATTGTCTCGATAAAAGTAGAGGAAGAAATAAAATATACTCCGTGGAATAAACTAAGAGTGTTATTAATTACGAAAGATGAAATTAAGAGTGAATCCCAAAAAGACAATATTATAAAAATGACTGAATTTATGAGGAGTGGTTAAAAAAAATCAGTTAGTTAAGTGCCATACGTGATACAGGTTTTGGGCGATCATGTCTCAAAAGAGACATGACTGACTGGGCAGATTATCCCGCAATAGGTTGCCATTGCTTTCTGCGGTAGACTGGTTGCCAGCCAATGCGATTGAACCTAATCTGTCCTATTATTTGACTCACAGCTAGAGGGGGAAGAGATGTATTATATTATTAAGTAGTAATTAGTGGGGGATCAGTTTATTATTTCATAATAATATAAAACTATTCCCCCACTTTATGACCAGGAGAATCCTTTATCATATTTTCAACTATTATATTCAGTCAGTCAGTTAAGTGCCATACCTTATACACTTTGGACGATCATGTCTGGGCAGAAGATTATCCCGCAGTAGGTTGCCATTGCTTTCTGCAGCAGACTGGTTGCAAACCAAGGTTTGGAACCCAATATGTCCTATTATTTAAACCATAACTGGAGGAAAGAGAGGGATTAATACCTTTCCCAAGTGTATTTGTGCGAAAGTGAATGCAAGGAATTCAACTGGAATTCGAACTCGGCACCTCGATTTTTCGTTCCCAACCGATATCTACTGCACCAAAAACGAATTAAGAATTTTCGGTGGTAAGGAAATGTCATTTTCCATGTGACGCATATTTAATATATGCAAAGCAGTTTCACGGCGGACACCCTGAGATATACCGCATGAAAGCACGATGCAAATTTATGTATACTCGAAGGGTATGGATCAGGATGTCGAAGATCTAGTGAAGTCTTCCCAAGACTTTGTGTTTTGACAGTCAAATTGCCACCAGTAAAAATTTAACCTTAGCCAAAAACAAAAAATGTCATGGTCCATACGGATTATGCACGATCAATGAATGAATTAGAAAAACTATTTACTATTACCAAATAGTACCAACCATTCATTGGTCCTATCTATCTATCTATCTATCTATCTATCTATCTATCTATCTATCTATCTATCTATCTATTCTATCTATCATCTCTATCTATCTATCTATCTATCTATCTATCTATCTATCTATCTATCTATCTAATTCTCTTCATTATCTATCTATCTATCTATCTATCTATCTATCTATCTATCTATCTATCTATCTATCTATCTCAGTCTATCATATCTATCTATCTATCTATCTATCTATCTATCTATCTATCTATCTATCTATCTAATTCTGTTCATTATCTATCTATCTATCTATCTATCTATCTATCTATCTATCTATCTATCTCAGTCTGTTCATATCTATCTATCTATCTATCTATCTATCTATCTATCTATCTATCTATCTATCTAATTCTATTCATTATCTATCTATCTATCTATCTATCTATCTATCTATCTATCTATCTAATCTATCTAATTATTCATATCTATCTATCTATCTATCTATCTATCTATCTATCTATCTATCTATCTATCTCAGTCTGTTCATATCTATCTATCTATCTATCTATCTATCTATCTATCTATCTATCTATCTATCTATCTATCCCAGTCTGTTCTATATCTATCTATCTATCTATCTATCTATCTATCTATCTATCTATCTATCTATCTATCACAGTCTGTCTATCTATCTATCTATCTATCTATCTATCTATCTATCTATCTATCTATCTATCAGGTGGCTCTGAGATATACACCGAGGGGTGAAACTTTGCTTTATGCTTGAACATTGTAATCATCATCAGAAAAATTAATTTAATTTATGAAAAAAAAAAAAAAAAAACTACATAAGTGAGACGAAATGTGATTCAAGTTAAGCCTTTAATCCAGTGGTTCCCAAATTTTATCTGATAAAAAAGTACATTTAAAATTAAAAAAAAAATGAAAGGGTTAAAGGGAGATAACCTCAGATTCGAAGCCAGAAAATTATCATTGATAACTCTCTCTTATAATTTGCGGACTCTAGTTACTATATTCTTATTACTTGACGTAAAAATATCGCAGTGATGAAGTCGGTCAATATTTATTTATAACTATTTTATACTGGTACTCGTATATGTAATCACAAGTAATCCATAGTAATATTTAAAATTTTGAAATCACAATAATATTTTAAATATTGAAATAATTCCGCCTCACTGGCTATCTTCTTCTGTCGCACCATTTAGGAAACATTTCCCTAAGAGCTTGATTTTTATTTTTACAGAATTGCTATAGAAATTAGATTTTAATTAAATTCTATTCACTATTGTATTTATAGTTTAACTAGCAGTATAGCCCGGCGTTGCTCGGGTGTAATGAAAGCTTTAAAACTAATCTATGGTCCTGGATCTTTGGACGTTGGCACGAAAGACTAAAAAGCAATAGTTGTTTCCAGTTAAAGCGAAACCGTAGACTGAAAGAAAAATGAATGGATGTAAGTCAAATTTTGATTTCCTGAAATCGATATCAAATAAGGTTTTTTTGTCGTCAACTGAATTTTGAAGGCTAAATAAGTCCTCTGGTGGCTAAATAAGTCCTAAATGGTATCATGGCTGAGACTAAGAACTAGAGCCAAACCCGAAGCAAAAACTAATATAAAAGGGCTGAAAAAATACAGACATACAGGCAGATAAACAGACACAAACACAAACATCTTGCCTTTTGTATATATATATATATATATATATATATATATATATATATATATATTATCGATTTTCTGCACTATTGTAAGAACTTCAACCTTGAAAAATTCTGAATATCGTTTCTTATGTCTTTGTCTATGAGTATATCAAATTTGATTAAAATCGGACCACTCCTTCTATAACCCGATTTTTTTCGAGTATCGATTTTCGATATTTATTACCGAATTGATTGATTGATTTAATTCCTACACCCATGACCTGAGTAATAAAGCATGTCCGTTACTTCGTCCGTAAAAGGCCATTACTATCTTTTATAATCAGATGATTTACATACCACAACAACTGTGCTTGAACTACAACTACCATGAACTACACATGTTAAATGGATAGAAGAAATATTAAAAACCATACCCAACTGAAATTATGGGGATAATTTGAAATTATTTCAAATACGATGTTATGGTGCAGAGATCGTTTCTATCTATTTTGCCTAATTTTAAAAATATATAAAAATACTTATTTATCCAGTTAGGAAATACTGTGAGTCTTTGACACGTTTTCCATCAGAATCACTGACAATGTTTGCCTTTGCCAAATGACAATTGGACACGTCTTTCGTTCCAGATTACAAGCGGCTACGATGTGTGAATGACGGGCGAACACCCGTTATCACATGTCAAATGACAATCAGTTCGTCTTTACTCCTGATGACGAACGAACACACACACACACGCGCGCGTGTTGAAAAGTTCTCAGCCTAACATAATTTTACAACTTACATTTTTAATAAGTAAAAATCCGAATTAAAAGTGGGCTAAAACTACGACTACTAATGATATTTGGTCATGGGCTCAAATATTAGGAAATGGTTCAACCCGAGAATCTTTCAGCATACTTATTCTTTCTCTCACTTTATACTAGCAGTATCACCCGGCGTTGCTCGGGTGTAATGAAAGCTTTAAAACTAATCCATTTTCCTGGACCTCAAACTATTTGGACGTTGGCACGAAAGACTAAAAAACAATAGTTGTTTCCAGTTAAAGCGAAACCGTAGACTGAAAGAAAAATGAATGGATGTAAGTCAAATTTTGATTTCCTGGTATCAATATCAAATAAGTTTTTTTCGTCGTAAACTGAATTTTGAAGGCTAAATAAGTCCTCTGAGTAAATGGTATCATGGCTGAGACTAAGAACTACAATTATACCTACGTAGAGCCAAGCCCAAAGCAAAAACTAAAATAAAAGAGCTGAAAAAATACAGACATACAGACAGATAAACACACACACTCACACACAAACATCTTGCCTTTTATATATATATATATATATATATATATATATATTATCGATTTTCTGCACTATTGTAAGAACTGCAACGTTGAAACTTCTGAATATCGTTTCTTATGTCTTTGTTTATGAGTGCATCAAATTTGATTAAAATCGGACCACTCCTTCTATAACCCGATTTTTTCGATTATCGATTTTTGATATTTATCAGGGGTACCTCGACACCAAACCTAGCTAAGAATACTCGCAGACGCTTATAGTACAACTGTGTAAATTTTCAAGAAAATCGGTTCAGCCGTTTTGGAGTCTATAGGTAACGGATACACACACACGCACACACACACACAGACAAAGTTTAATTTATAAATAAGTTTAGATATACTAGTGTTAACTACACTACCTACTGTGAGCAGCATCCTTCGTGTCAGTTCTGGTGCAAAATAGGACTACTTCAAATTAGATGAGGACGTTAGGTCAGATTTTAGGCCAATTCTTTTCATTTTCAAATTCCAAAATCATTTGATTAGCACTTTACATATATACCTATCATTTGATCTGGCAACGTCTTGACCTCTCGACCACGAATCCCCTCCAGTCTAAACGAGGTTCTAATCAAGCCTATATAACACAATTTTCGATTCATCGCAACAACCATATCTGCTTTGAAATGTATCCTAATGTCAACAAATGTAAACATGTTATGGAAATTAACGAAGATTAACCAGACTTGGTTATAAAGAACCGACAATTTGAAATGATTTGTTTGAACATTATTTTTGATAGATACTCATATTTAAGTAGATATTCTGTTTTTTTTTAAATTTAATTAAACAGTATTATATATTTATATCTTCTGGCCCGGTTATTTTACGATAAATTTTTATTACAAAAATGTGTGTCATTCGGCAGGATTCAAACCTGCGACCCCTATCCACATAGGGGTCGCAGGTATACCTACATGATTGCTGTATCTGTCGAGTCATGCCATCGCTTGATCTCAACTTTTCAGCGTGAAGGTGGCTTTTTCGCCCAGCTGTGGTCTTACATTCGTTAGCGCAGTTGTGGCAATGTTGGACGAGTAGTTGTTTCTGCTCTCACGCAAGTGATAGTCGATAGTGTTTATGATGCAGACCAGTGGAATGGCATCTTCAAGAGTTTACTTGATCACAACACACAAACGCAAATCCAGCCATAATGCTGTGGTGTTCCATGAATTCGCCTTTGGTGATTATTAATTAACCTGTTCAGCTGTCATTTCTTCAACAGGAAGTTGATATATTGTCCCAGCAGGATAAGGCTAGACCACTTGACGTCCATATAACACAACTTGCTCTGAAAAATGTCCAACAATTTACTTGATTAGTGCAATCGCCAGGCATTTTACTGTCTTTGAACATGTACGCGACTTGATGGGATGACGTCTGATTTGTTCATATCGCTCGCCACAACTCTTGCTGTATTGTATAAGATGTAATAAGATATGGTGTTCTAATGATCTTTTCCCCTGATGTACTGCCCACGTGAATTTATGCGTGCTACAATGATGCCCGTGGTGGTGCTATGGATATCGGCTCGGAATGAGAAATCGGAGAGCCGAGTTCGAATTTAAGTTGAATTCGTTGTATTCATTTACGCGCAAATACCCTTGGGAAAAGTATTAATCCATATTTACTGTTATGAGGAAACACACCTATTCCTCAGATAATGGACTCTCCTTCAAACAGGAAGGTCTTGGGGAAGTTAATAGGAGTTCTTTAGATTTCTATTGGAGTTCAGTAGAACTACTAGGCAGTTGATATTAGTCAGCAGTTAGCCGAATACTAAGGACTCAGCTTTCAGTGGAAGATTACCAAGTTCCTAACATTTTGGGTACGTTAAGTCGATTAGCAACCGACATAGCACGATTATAACATTCAGTGCGAAAACTAGTCCACAACATTTACTCCCTCCGGCGATAGGTCGAATAGCAGGGCAGGTTGGCAACTAGTCTACCACAGAAAGAAATGGCAACCTACTGCGGGAAAATCTTCTGCCTAGTCAGTCATGGATCGAAAGAAACATGATCGCCCAAGTATGTATCGTGTATGGCACGTCTGACTAGATTGGCATCTAGGTCCCACTCTTTTATCCTTGAAATAGTTAAATGTAACCGCCACTTCTACTCTAACAGGTTATTTTCCCACATTTCCAGCCTGTGGAATTCCCTTCCGTTTACTTGCTTCCCTGATAGGTACGATTTTCCAAAAATTAAATGCAACGTCAATTGCCATCTTCTGTCGTCTTGAATTCCGTTCATCTTTTCAATTGTCCCTGTATCAAGTATTTTCTCTCACTGTAATCCCCGTGCCTTAGCAGCGGTTCCGCCTTGCTTGGGGTGAAATGATTTTAAAAAATTCGCTATTTGTACGATTGTATGAAGGGTTAGGTGCACGTCAATGTTAACACTCATTGAGGATATACAGTTTGGGGAAGTTAATAGGAGTTCTTTAGAGTTCTATTGGAGTTCAGTAGAACTACTAGACAGTTAGCAGTTAGCCGAATACTAAGGACTCAGCTTTCAGTGGAAGATTACCAAGTTCCTAACATTTTGGGTACGTTAAGTCGATTAGCAACCGACATGACTGTTGATACACTCCTTATTTTGCAACCTACGCGAGTAGCGATTTGCATTTGTAATCATGGCTTGTTACATTTTGCATTTTATTCGTCTTTAATACAACATTTGATGATCTAGACAAAGATCCATTAAAGTAACGTTTATAGCATTAATATATATATATATATATATATATATATATATATATATATGTAAACTTATCACTATACGCGTTTCAAAAAAAAAACCTCCGAGTATATACGCGGAAGGAAAAAAATGGAAGTAAAAAAAGAAAGAGCTAAGCACGTGAACATCAGTCAAAGTACGTAGCCCAAAGAAAAAAAAAGCCGGATGTGCGTTGTGGTACAGTGGATATCGGCTCGGAACGAGAAGCCGGGGAGCCGAGTTCGAATTCCAGTTGAATCCATTGTATTCACTTACGCGCAAATACCCTTGGGAAAGGTATTAATCTGTCTATTCCTTCCAGTTATGGGTTAAATAGCAGGACAGATTGGGTTCTATAGCCTTGGTCGGCAACCAATATACCGCAGAAAGTAATGGCAACCTACTGCGTGATAATCTTCTGCCCAGTCAGTCATGTCTCTTTCGAGACATGATCGCCCAAGCGTGTATCACGTATGGCACTTAACTGACTGACTGACGTAAGTAGAGCAGACAAAATAAATAACCTAAAGAGCTAGCCTTCCCTGAAGATCCGGTTAGGTGAAACCTAGGTAGGTTTGCTGGCTTTTTAGGTTATCTATTATATATATATTTGTGTGTGTGTTTAAGCATTGAGTGAGTTTTTGCTGGTTTTTCATGAAAAATATTTATTTATTTACAAAGATTTGTTAAAAGAAAGTATTTTCCATCGCTAGCCACTACTTTTCACATCAGTCTTCTGCCAGCATTTGAATTCCACGTCTGAAAGAAACACGTTTTTAGCCTAACCACGAGTCGACCCAGTTTTTGACATCATCATGAGAATGAAAGTGCTGCTCAGCCAGGCCATGTGCCACTGATTGGTACAAGTGTAATCAGACGGAGCAATATCTGGTAAATACGGCGGGTTGAGCAGGACTTCCCATTTAAACCTTACTCAATAAGCCCCGGGCCTAACACATAGATGACGTCACTATTAAAAAAATCCATATGATTTTTATGAAGTACTAATCTTCAAATGGCACGTGACAAACTTTGGGCCCAATAGGCTTATTAGTTTACAAATTACAGTTATTTAAGTGAAGTTACTGTTGTAAATTTTCAAAACTATGGAAAAATCTGAATTTAGTCTGTTGATAAAGCATTGCTTTCTGATGAGAAAAATACTGTTCAAGCAAAGCAATAGTTTGATAAGTGTTATTCGGACTCTACTCCGTCAGAAACAACGGTTAAGAAGTGGTATGCAGGCTTTAAACGTGGTCGTAAAGACACAAATGATGCTGAACGCCCAGGTCGCCCAAAATCGGCACATGTCCCGGAAAACACCAAAAAATCTACAAACTCATTTTGGTCGATCGTAAATTGAAGTTGCGTGTGATAGCAGAAGACTTGAGCATATCAGAAGGTAGTGTTTTTACCATTTTGCATGAGCATTTGTCAAATGAGAAAGCTGTACTCAAAGTGGGTAACGCGTTTGCTCACAGTCGATCAAAAACAACAACGGGTCGACGATTCAGAGCGTTGTTTGCAACTGTTTCAACGCAACAAGAAAAGTTTTTGCGTAAACAACGGATGAAACATGGATCCACCACTTCACTCCGGTGTCAAATCGGCAGTCAGCTGAGTGTACAGCAGCAGGTGAAAGCCGTCCAAAGCAACCAAAGACGCAAACATCAGAAGGTTTTGGTCTCCGTATTTTGGGATGCGCAAAGTATTTTGTTCATCAATTGCCTTGAGAAAGGAAGAATCATCAATAACGAATACTTTATACCATTATTGGTGCATTTGAAGGAAGAAATCGCCAAAAACGGTAAAAAATGAAGAAGAAAAGTGGTCTTTCACCAAAACAATTCACATTGTCACAAGTCGATCGCAACGAGTGCAAAACTACATGAGTTGCACTTCGAATTTCTTCGGCATTCACCCTTTTCTCCAGATCTGACGCGCAACGACTGCTGGCTGTTTGCAGACCTCAAAAGAAGGGATATCGGAACCGGAGGCGTATTTTGAGACCAAAGACAAATCGTTACCTAAAAAGGTATCAAGTTGTTAGAGAAGCGTTGAAATGAGTGTATCACCCTAGAAGAAGATTATGTTGATAAATAAAGTCCAATGTTGCCCAAAAGTTTTTGTTTTATTAGCTAGGCTTGGGATTTATTGAGTAATGTGTTAAGTTTCTACTAGTTTTGCAACATGTGGCCTACAGTTTCATTGTTGCAAAAGCATATATATATATATATATATATATATACACTACCGGCCCTAATTATTAGGCCACAATAATTAAAAAAAAATGATGTATTTCATACTATTTTAGTACTTAATGCCAAGTGAACGATTCTAAATGAAAAATAGTATATTTTTCTACTTATTACTGCACAATAATATGTTCATCAAATAAATACATTCATGGCTTCTGCTCTGATGAACTTAAATCACTGGTGCCCCCTAGGTATGAGTTCGCACGAGATACTAGATTGGCAACTAGGTCCCACCATTTTACAGTGTAACCGATGAAATGCAACCGCAATTTCTACTCCAACAGCTTCTTTTCTCGCACCTCCCGCCTGTGGAATTCCCTTCCGCATGCTTGCTTCCCCGACGGCTATAACCTCCAGGAGTTTAAATGTAAGGTCAATAGACACCTCCTAACACACTAACCCTCCAATTCTCTCCAACTCTCCCCCTATGTACATCCTAACTCGTCTATCGCCCTGTGTAACCCCCTGCGCTATAGTGGCAGTGAAATGCCTTGTTTGGGGGTGACGTGATTAAAAAAAAAACTGTTCTGGTGTCCAGTTTTTGTGTTCTCTTCCCCATTCTAGTCTCTTCATCTTATTGGCTGGCCTTATAAAATTTTGTAAAGTAATAATAACAAAAGAACCATTCTATTTTCATTTAGAATAAAAATAGTATGAAATACATAATTTTTTAAAGATCTGGGGTGGACTAATAATTATGACCGGTAGTGTATATATATATATATATATATATATATATATATATATATATATATATAGTCATCTGCAGACAGATCTGTTTCGCTGTATCACAGCTCATTAGTACGGTTAGACATCCTATTGCTTTTTATCCAGGATTGAGATCCGACCGAATTGGCATCAGTTGGCGATTCTACCTCTGGGCTATGGACGCTCGGTAGAAGGAGGCAAACTTTTAGCGTGTGATATATCATGTATACACACGCCAATAACTCAGAGTGTTCTAATTCTTTACTGAATGAACAATGCGTAGATGCTAGAGTAGCTACTGTTTTATCCAAGTCTCCTATTCTTCCAGGGTGCTCAATCAGGGTATGAGAGCATAAATAGTCATCCGCAGACAGATCTGTTTTTTGGAGTCTTGATGTGAGTTAAAGCTTGCAAGATGGTGCAGCAGATTATTACTACTAATAAGTGAGCACGGTATTCACTGAGTGCTTCATACTTTCTTACCGTATCTTTAGTTATAACGCATAATATTCGCCCCAACGGCTCGGCATTAACGCATGATCCCTCGTTTGAAAATTACTTCCGATAACAATGATCAGTTTCTTTAGCTTATATGATGGAGGCTGATTCTGAAAATGGCCTTAGATTGTTATCGTAAGCTACGGTTTTGGCTGTACTGAAATTGCTCATTTTTGGAAAAAAAAGATCAATTTGTGATCTTGGCTGGTCGCAACCTTTCAGTTAAAAATATCGTAAAAACTCATCAGTTTTCATGTAGGCCGATCAGTTTATGTCAGTCATCTGCAATAAACTATTTTTTATAAGAAAAAAAGTGTTTTTGAGTCAAAAATGTCGGAGTAGAAGTACCGAATTTTCCCAGTTTATCGCCAAAATAGTGTTAGTAACCATTGTGAAATAATTACGACAAAGATACAAAGAATAATCAGCGTAACGACTCTTTCCGTCATTTGTTATTGACAGTTTTACGAGTTTCTCCAAGAATGAAATATGTGTAATTTAATTATATTTACAAATCCAAATAATGTACGTACATATATATACATACATATATATATATATATATATATATATATATATATATTCAGTATATCGAGGCAGCAAGTAATTTTCTAGACATATGCTATTAAATATAAGAGACAATGAATGTCTATTATGTTTAATCATGAGCCGTTCTAAACGTCGTATTTTTGCTTTAATTTCAGTTGAAAATAAAGACAAAAATTCTCCAACATTTGGATAATTATTTATTGGTTTTCTTCTAAGCTTCAGAAGATGGCTCATGTGAGCCGAAAGCTTAGAAGAAAACCAATAAATAATTATCCAAATGTTGGAGAATTTTTCTCTTTATTTTCAACTGAAATTAAAGCAAAAATACGACGTTTAGAACGGCTCATGATTAAACATAATAGACATTCATTGTCTCTTATATTTAATAGCATATATATATATATATATATATATATATATATATATATATATATATATATATTGTCATCCGCAGACAGATCTGTTTCGCTATATATATATATATGTGTGTGTGTGTGTGTGTGTGTGTGTGTGTGTGTGTGTGTGTGTGTGTGTGTGTGTGAATAATCAGTTGAAAAATTTTCTTTAATATTCCTTTTTTAATTATAGGTGCGTATTATACAAAGTAACAAAGTTGCAACAATAACTTTTTAAAAATCGCAAATATTAATTTTACTATATAGAGAAGAATAATGAACATCGACCTAAAACAAATATAACAATAATCTACCCTGTGCGGTTGGACATCTTAAAACTTTAGATGTAAATCGTATAATTAAAGATAGAAATCCTAAATGTGATTGCTTTTGTTTCCAGGATCACTAAATAAGAAGTAAAGCTGACTCCACATCAAGATAAAATACATCTACCTTTCCTCCGGGTCATTTCATGTTCTATTTCTAAAATCCTTGATAACCCTGCAACTTTTCTTATTTTTTAATCGATATGAAATTTATATATTTACTTAAAATAAGAAGATGAATTGAAAAGAAAAGAAGAAAATGAAACGTAAAAAACCAAAAAAAAAAAAAAAAAATCACGTATAAAGAAATAAAATCATCATCTTGTTCTTGTTTTTGTCGACGGTTGTGTCGAAAATGAGACTTGAACTATTTTTAACCAGCAAAATCCTAATACTTAATTTTGAATGTAATATTCCAACTTTCTCACCAACTGAACCTGTTTTTTTCGTGGAGAAAATAATAATCTCCTATCATGAGGCGAAATGATTACAATCCTTGTCTCTTCGCACGATTATGAATGACATACTTGTTCGCGGGAAATTTGTGTCTTTATTGAAAACATAGCCTTTTTATAGCTTGTTGTGCATTACAATGATTGTTTTGGGGAATATATTTGACTGGTTTCCAATCAAGGCTAAAGAACCCAGTTGACTTCATAGGAAAATGAAAACTTCCTTGAAAGGAAAACGTGCGAGTTGACTGAGGAAATTCATTAAAATAAACAGTTATGTTCAGAGGAACATTCACTCAATGATCTAAACCACGATTTTCCAAAGTGGAGGTCACGATTCCTGTTGGGGAGTTCACGTGAAAATTCAAAGGTCGTGAGTGCAATTGAAAATTCAAAAAAGTATATATGTTACCACTGAGATTTCATTTTCTGCATTCTTCATTTGATAATTTAAGCTTATATTTGATATCAACAAGATAATGAATTTGAATTTTTAAATTGAATATCTGATTGTTATTTAAGTGAATTTTTTACTGAAAAAACAAAACAAAACTCTTCTTAAAAGAAAACACCGTATTTATTTTGTTAAATACACTAGAATAATTTACTTTCATTCCGAGTCGTCAATTTCGTGAATAAAAATTCTACACAATCTAGTTCCTCTGAAAGAATAAATAAATGCATTGGCTGAAACTTCTTAAAAGAAAGAAAATAACTTAGGGTGGCTTTTTCTCTGAAGACAAATCTCCTAAGAATTTTTACTGTACTGTTTCTGTAAATAGATATTAAGATCGAAGTGTAGCATATGTTCAGCTTAATCTGAATCTCCTCCCTTTTATCTTCCTTTCTTTCTTTCTTTCATTTTCTCTCTGGAACCAAATTATATAATTTCCTATTTTTTATACGATCAAAACAGAATAGCCATTATTTATGAGGCATTGGTAGGACGTAACGTTCACGCGAATAAACAAAGTGAAGGACAAACAATTTTTATAGAATTTTTAATAATACTTTTGAAATCATTAAGCAGACAAACTTATTTATGGTAATTGAATTTTTGGCGATTGTCTTACACGGTTTCCGTTGTCCGACAATGTGCGCCTGAAAAATGCCGCTTTTATCGCAGCCGCCAACGTTTCTCGGTCTTTTGGCTAATACTAAAGTGTAGAAACTGTTTTTATAGGCTTAATCAGATTCTCTCTCTCTCTCTCTCTCTCTCTCTCTCTCTCTCTCTCAACTTTCTTTCTTTTTTTCTTTTATCATTGAAACCAGGTAGTATTTTTATCTCTTTTTCCACGTGATCCAAACTGAATATTCCATTATTTGCCTTTCAAGTAAAAAGGTAACCGCAAAGAAATTAGCAGTTATGAATTTAGAAATCCTTAGAAAGAATAGGTGAAGAAAACAAATAGAGAATATACGTTTCTTATAATGACGAGATAATAAGTTTCGGTCACGATTCTCTGACTTGATAATCAATGTGAAAATCATCTGAAAATTTTGCAATAAAAATAATCGGCGGACCTGAAGGAGACTACGACCACCTTAAAATTTGTTGTTTTTCATTTTTTTTTTACGTTTTTTTTAGCGTAGTCTTGTCGGTTATTACATAAGGTTTCCGATTATCAAAAAAGAATTTGAAAAACATTTCAATATTTAAACAATTGGTGTTGGGCATTTTCTAATACAACGTTATAGTAAATCGACTCTCCATTTTGGAACCACTCAAGTTGGGGTCGCTTTTTTTTTCTTTTTTTTGGTGGGGAGACGAGTTGTTGCTCTTGTTTTTGTCCTTTTCAAGTTTTCTTCAGTTCTTACGATGGCATCTTCCTCGGAAAGTCCAAGAATGGCTTTATTCAAAAAATTTGCAAAGGATTCAATTGTTGAATATGCGCAAGCAAAAAAGTTAATTGCACAGGATCGATTTACTAAAAGCTTGTATGAAAAACTGAGTCCCACCCCTAAAACTGTTTAAATATTGAAATTTTTCCAATTTTTTTAAATCTGAAAGTTTAGGGTGTAATCGATAAGATTGCACCGAAAAAAGTAAAAAAAAAAAAACATTTAAAAAAATAGACAAACAAATTTAAAGGTGGTGGTAGTCTCCTTCAGGTCCGCCAAATAACCAAGTTCAGGATATCAGTTTCGATGGATCATTAAGTATCAATAACAACACTTCTGAGTGTCAATTTCTCCAAGTCCTCTTTCTTCCTTATGTATTTCAGAAAAGTCAACTGTCGTTCAGTATTTGTCTATACTTCTGAGATGAGGTAGTATTTACATAGATAGTAGATATAGACATTGGTTAGTTCCAGTGACTTGACCCAAAAAGTTGTGAGTTCAATACCAGGCTACGGCAGTGGAGAACAAAGACATGGAAGAGTTAATTTAAAGGGAGATAACTACAGAGCTACTAGAAGTGGCATTGCACATGGAATGGGAATGATATACCCCAGTAATCGTAATAAAGGGTTCGGTTTGAAATGTCGTAAACATGGCAATATAGATGAGGACAATAGTCCAAACAATGTAAACAGTGTCAACTGTCTTTTTCTATACTATGGTCATGGCCGTATCTGACTACCGGGCACGGGTCCGGGCCGATCTGTGCAATCATAGTGAAAATCCAGGCAAGGAAAAATGTCTTCGTCAGAAATCAAACTAAACAATTCACAAAGAAAGAAAGAAAGAAAGAAAGAAAGAAAGAAAAACGAAGAAAACAACCGAATGAACGCAGTAAAAATCTGTTTATTTATTAATTTTGGGAGAAAAGACTGGTTAAAGTCAGAAAGTCTGAACCTGATTTCCTGCTTTCGTTCACCTTCTGTGCCTAATTTCCATTGGAATAGCCAAAAAAATCTGAAAAAATCATAGTTTCTGGAAACAGATGACACTGATGACGTCATCACATTGTCAACTAATAAATCTGGGCAATTTTCTCTGTGCCTGGTGTTCTTTTAAGCATCAGCTACGGCCCTAACTATGGTATTCTTATTCTGAATGTCCTATAGAAACACAACTGTGTATAGATATTGACAAACATCTGTGGTGAATAGTAGTAAGCGTACTGAAATATACCCTTTCGTCTTTACGAATAGAATCACAGAAACTCTCTCTCTCTCTCTCTCTCTCTCTTTCTTTCTTTTTTTCTCTACATGTATATCCTTTCCTTCTTTTCTGTTACCCGGATATAGCTTACTTGGTCAGCTGACGTCATGCGGAAGCCAACCAATCACTAATGCACCCGCCAAAATCAAAGCAGAAACGCGAAAATATATAAAAACAAAAAGCAGCAAACACATGAATACTATCTCTTGGCACTCTTTTCGTCGCTCTGAAGTGGCCAAAAGCCGCACACAGTGCGTGCGCGTGCAGTCACGCGACATTGCCGTCAGTGATCCCATGACTGCTAATCAACCCAAAGGAAGACGTGTTAAAATAATATCCAGCCAAGAAAAAATATTCAGAACATCAAGAATTAATTCCATAGACAATAGACGCCCTCAAACACCGGAACAAATTATAACCTAACACAAGTCAACAACAACAAAATATGATATTGTGGGGGTTTCATGCTGCAAGGTTAATTTGAAGTAATTTCTCTGTTGGATTTCACCTGGCACAAGGCCACTTCCAAAAGGAATTTCCTACTCAAATCTTTACAAACAACTATTATTTTATAAGCGTTGAAAATCAATCATTAAACAAGCAAAGAGAAAGTGAAATGAATTAATTTGCAACGATACAGTGTATTAACAAATATTTAACAAGAATTCATAATAAACAAAGGTGTTGAATAATATGTGAAATTGGTTGTTTGAAATTGTCTCCCATAGACTGTGTGAGAATTATATGGATTTTAACGTAAGTTTTAATATGCACTGTTGTTGAAAGAATTCTCAGCGTGTTAAGAAAATTATGTAAGAAAATGTTGCTGAAAAGAATTGTTCAGATATGCAAGCTCATGATTAATGTTCATGGTGTTAGTTGTGTAAAGGATAAATTTGAATATCAGAGTGAGTTCGGCTTTATGTGCGTTGTGGTACAGTGGATATCGGCTCGGAATGAGAAACCGGGTAGCCGAGTTCGAATTCCAGTTGAATCCATTGTATTCACTTACGCGCAAATACCCTTGGGAAAGGTATTAATCCGTCTCTTCCTTCCAGTTATGGGTTAAATAGCAGGACAGATTGGATTCTATAGCCTTGGTTGGCAACCAGTCTACCGCAGAAAGCAATGGCAACCTACTGCGGGATAATCTTCTGCCCAGTCAGTCATGTCTCTTTCGAGAAATGATCGCCCAAGCGTGTATCACGTATGGCACTTCAACTGACTGAGTTTTGACATGTTGTGTGCTTAGGAAATGTCAGTGCCAACTGTAATATTTTGTACATGTAAGTTAAAGAAATAAGTCATCTAATTGCGTCCTGCAATTAGTGCGGGTGTGTGAGGGAATTAGATGAGATTAAACGCAACCCCGCAATAACATGGCGCTACATCGGGCAGCTGAAACTGTCAACTGACTTGCTTGCTATTCGAACTGGAACTGCTGCTGTGTGTGTGGCACGTGCGTCGCTGCTATTTATACATCCCGGGAAAATGCGGGAAAGCAAGATTATCACGTGATTGTCGCGTGTGTGTATGTACAATGAGTGAGTGCAGCTGTGGATGAACTGTATGGAAATACACGTGATTCCACAATATATTCATATGAAACTCTTTAGAAGCTCAAAACCAAAATAAAGTGAAGCACATTCACTTAAACATAAATTTATAAATCAACGGAAACAACAAAGAAAATAAAAATGATGGTACAATTCGTACAAACTTGGACTTTACTAATTCATTATCACAGCTACATCAAAATAATGGACCACACTACCGCACGACCATACTGTTTCGCTGTTCCGACATGTTTTCGGATTAATCGTTTTTGTTTAAGCAACGTTTAAATTGTTTATATTGAACCTTAGTTGAAAATAATCCAAAGAATGAATTTTCTGTTCAGTCGGTTTTTCAGAACATTTACTTTTTATTACCCTGAGTCTGACAGAAAGTCACCATAAGACTCAAATCAAGGCTTATCAAATCATTTTTATTTTTTTAGATACACGAATATATTTTTCTTTAAACGATTTAATTCAAACTCCTCGACATTTTTGGGAAAGACATCAGAGTAATCAAGAATCTCTACTGGCAGCAAACTGCCTGCATACGGACAGGTAACGATTTCAGCAGATTTACAAAGATAGAAAGGAGTGTAAGATAAGGATGTGTCTTTTCACCAAATCTGTTAAACTTGTACGGCGAGAATATTTTGAGAAACCTAGATGCTTTGCCAGGATTTGTTATCGGAGGTCACAATTTGAGCAACATGAGATACGCAGATGATACAGTGCTGATTGCAGACATGGAAAGAAAACTATAAGACCCCCTACAGAAGGTAGCTGAAGAGTCACAAAAAAGGACTACAGATAAACTGCAAGAAAACTGAATGCATGGTCTTCAGCAAAAAGAGCAACCCAAAATGCCAAATACAAGTGGGGGATACTAAAATCAAGCAAGTACAAAAATTTAAATACCGAGGAAGTGTTCTAACAGGAGATGGAAAGTGCGACACAGAGATCTGAAGGCTAATTGGTATGGCGAAGGACGCGTTCCAGAAGGTAAGTAAAGTACTAATACACAGGAAAATTTCACTAGAAACAAAGAAGAGAGTGATAGATTGCTATGTGATATCAGTTCTTCAATACGCAGTGAATGCTGAACAATATCATCGAAGAGGAGGAAAAAACTTGAAGCAGCGGAAATGTGGTTCTACAGAAGGATGCTGCCGATATCATGGGCCGAGTTATGATGAGGTGTTGGAAAGAATGGCAACGAAAAGAAAATTAATAGTGATCATCAGGAAAACAACTGAATTTCCTGGGACATGCAATGAGGAAGGAGGGCTTGGAGAACCTGATACTGACAGGCCACATAGAAGGAAAAAGAGACAGAGGAAGGCAGTGGATAACATATTTGAAGAGCCTGAATAGGTGGATGACGTAACGGGGGTTGCGTGGTGTAACAGGAGAAAACGTACTAAGAGCCACTAGGGATAGTGAGACGTGGAAAGCCATGATCGCCTACGTCCTAAAAGGACTGGCACATAGAAGAAGAAGTGTATCTGTGCCGTCAAAAAATATGGCTTATCTTTTATCCAATGCAATTACGTCGTTGATAATTAGCTTCATAGAACAGAAAGTAGTTTAGTGTATGGACGTTGGTTTATGTATTTCTTGTATTTATCAAAGCGCCATTATTTTTCATTCCTCCTCCTTTTGCGTTGTTCTGATAAACTTTCGTTTTAACTCCCAACGGCTTTTCCTCTTCAAAGTTATCCAAAATAGCATTATCTCTGTGCAAATGTATATATTGAACTCAAATCAACAATTAGTTATTGAAGAAACCTACCTTTTTTGCTTTGAAAGTCCATAAAAAACGAACTATATCTTGTACTTTTTCTCTCCCGTAACTCTCACGAAGTCATGTAATTAACCGCAGAATGATGTTCTACGTAGGAAACAAATTTCTGTCGATTTTGGGTCGATTTTCTTCCTTTACTGAAACTTCCGGCGATGTACTTCCTGGCATGAAAGTAATAAGCGTAGAAATACAATAGCGCATTATTTTCATTACAGGAAGTACATCGTCGGAAGTTTCAGTAAAGGAAGAAAATCGACTAAAAATCGACAGAAATTTGTTGCCTACGTAGAACGTCATTTTGCAGTTAATTACATGACTTCGTGAGAGTTACGGGAGAGAAAAAGTGCGAGATATAGTTCGTTTTTTTATGGACTTTCAAAGCAAAAAAGGTAGGTTTCTTCAATAACTATTTGTCGATTTGAGTTCAGCATATACATTTGCAGAGAGATAATGCTATTTTGGATAAATTTGAAGGAGGAAAAGCCGTCGGGAGTTAAAACGAACATTTACCGTTGTTCTTCCGTTTCCTGTCGAATTCGTTCTTCCATTCGCATTTTTCGATCTTCTATTTTTTCATTAGATTTTTCCTTTGTTTAATTTTGAATCCTTTCAGCTGTTCTTTGATTGTAACTGTTCTTTCATTAGATTTTTCCTTTGTTTCATTTTCATTACTTTTGTACTGCTCTCTTTCTTTGTCTTTCTCTCAGGTCTTCTCTCTTCTTGTTACCCTCTTCTTCTGTCTCATTATTTCACATCTGAGCCTCGCATCTTTTGGCTTCGGCTCTTATTGTTTCGCGTCATTCTTGCGATACCTGTGAATATATTTGCCCATCAGCAACACGCCATGACTCTATCTGATCCCGAGATAAGCATAATGGTGGCCTTCCTTTTCGCTCTCGTTCTAATCTTCTGCTTTCTTCAATGGAATTTCCCATTTTATGATGTTCACTGTATAAAATTTTCTTAAATATAGGAAACAATGTAAAATTTAGTGAATTATTTAAATCTAATTCAACATTTATAGGGAAAGTTTCTTTCGAATCTTAGATATCAATACAAAAATAAAATGTATTAATATTTAAATGATATGAAAATTTGTAATTATACTTACAATACCAATATAAAATTTATCTCTTAATAGTTATTAAAATATTTATTTAGAAGGTAAAACTGTGCTGAATTTAAGATACCATCATTCACATTTGAAATAAAATATGTAGTGACTGAGGTATTTTCTGTTTCAACATTAAAAAAAACAAACAAACCCTGTCATATATTTCTTCGAAAGTAATTCTTACTTGCAAATAAATGAATCGGTATCTATTATTCATTGATTACTTTTGGTATTATATAAATAATTTTTTGCTCAGTATCTTTTCACACTGAAAATTGTATGTTTAATATAACAGTGAAATAATATTTTTCGGAAGAAAAAGATTAGCAACAGAATAAAAACGGTGACGCCAAAGCCTATTTCAAGACCAAGATGAAGCAAGACACTCACTTAAACAAAGGTATTTGAGTACCTCACATGAAAAGCTTGAACAAATAAGACTGCAATCTAAGAAACGTAGAAGTAAAGGAACTGATTATTAAACAGTTCATTTTTTTCGGGAACTAATTTTGTCTAATTGCAGATAAATATTTAATTTGTACAGCTTATTAAAACGACAAAGGGAAGTAATCACTCATAAATTTACGAAGTTATGCTGATTTACCTCCCTTTCTACTACAGATAGGACAGGAAATATATAAATAAATACACATTGATAATTATTATATGGTTTGATTTGCCACATTAATGAATTTATAACGTTCACCTCGTGGCCGATCCGTATCTAAGCTCAGTCTCCTCGGCTGATCGTGGAGTTGATCGCTCCGGTCCAAGTCTTTGTCTTTCCTCACGTTGTGCTAATTGATCGCAAGACCGGCTTGGTCCGAATGGTCGATTGAAATTCATGACATGGCATGTTTCGGTAGGAGTGAAGTTACACGAAAAACAAGTACGCTTTATAAGAAAAAAGTATTTAGATACAACTCCTGGTTAAAACAAAAGTGTTAGTACGTTTATTGATGCTTCAGGCAGGTCTGTATTCTCCATGCAATAAATATTGACCATTCCCAATTATCGTGACACACAGTGTTTATTTTTAACGAGACTTCTGGAACAAGGCTTTAAGTCAGTTTTTTTTTTCAGGGCGGCAAATCAGATCAGGCGAAGCGGCGATCTCGTCTTCCTTTTCCGGTCTGCCTCAGCTCTCTCTCTCTCTCTCTCTCTCTCTCTCTCTCTCTCTCTCTCTCTCTCTCGTCTGTACCAGTCTCTGTATTGACTGCGTTCTCTCTCTGGTTTGCACCCTTTCTTATCTGCAGTCGAATCTCCCGTGTGTCATGTTTCCGCCGGGTCTCTCCGATATGCACACACTGTCTTCTGGTCTATCGTCGTTCTCAGTATATACATCTCTACACTTTGTCGTCGTCTCCTCACCCGGCCGAACCATCTCTCTCTCTTTCGGTGGCCTGCCGAACTAACTCTGCTCGGTGTTCTTTTTATGGACCCCTGTGCAATCTGGGGTGGGGTATAATGTGCTCTGGGATGCTAGCGTTCCCCCAAACAACGAATCAGGGCTCTTCCTGCAAATGTCCAAGTATGGTGGAGTATCTCCTCCCTTCTTTGAATTCTACCTGAACCTTTTCCTCCTTTTGGTCACTTGATGAAATCGGTCTCCTTCCTACTTTGTGTGAGTGCCTCTTACCATCACCGCCCGAGAGGTGTGGTCTAACCCAAACGGCCAAATTCTAATTATCGCGCCAAAATTCACTCTATTTATGCCCTTGCGTGTAATCGTTTTTGCACGTGGGATTCATCATTTCAATCCTTTTTGCCAAAAAGTGACAAAAATAAAAGGAACAATCCCTTGATTCGAGATATTTTATTGCACTTCAGCAGACGAAAAATGTAATTACTCTTTTTTTTTCTATTTTCTTTTGAAAGCCTATCTACTCTTAGAAGCTAGTTCTTTATCAACTGACCGAATTTCGCGCCCAGAGCTGCTTTATATACAAGAGTCATAAAAATATTTTAAGCCAGTTTTTCGTTTTCAATGGTCGTAAAAATTTTATCCATACTTTTTAGGAGGTTCATAGGTTATGACATAATTTCTCTCAGTCTTGACCACAACCAAATGGCCTCTTTGTTTTCAAAACTTTAAATATAATTTTCTTCCCTCTTTTCCTTTATTGGGTCATCAGTATATTAAAAGTTAGTTTTTTATCAATTGACCGAATTCTGCGGTCAGGGGTGACGAAATCCCCTATCTCTCTCTCCCAGAGATCTCTTAGAAAATGCCTTCACATATCTCAGTCCTGACTAAAGCCAGATTGTTCCTTTGTTTTACCTTTCATCTTTTTTACTCCCCGGTAGACGAAAAAAAAACAAAAAAACAAACAAACAAAAAAACCAAAAAAAAACCCCAACTAATTACGATTTTCTTCTGTGTTCCTTTGTCTTATCATCAGTATGTCTTCAATCTATCGAAAATTAGTATTTTTCTGCATTTTAGGTTTTTGTTTTCAATTTACTAGTGCCTTTCAAATAGTGACACAATTCAACCAGCGCTACCGGGCGCACTACTAACAGGTTGTGAGAGAGGAAAGATTTAACAATGAGATATGGGGGTTCACCGAAAATAAAAATAAACTGATATTTATTCATTTTAATTTAGTCCAGAACAAAGTTTAATGTGATAAAAACAGGCGTGGGAAGATTGTGTAGTGACAATTTTCCGAACAGAGAATGACTGTCTGTTTTGAAAATCAGCAATTAATTTTGGGATTTTGTATAAACGTCAACCTCTAGTATCAATGGATATCTTCAACTATCCCAGCCACTGAGCAGTAGCTTCTTCTGTGATAAAACGAAGAACATAAACAGATTTAGCAGTTTTATGAATGAAACTGTGTTATTTTCTCTTCTATTCAACTGTAGATTGCTTTCGATTCAAAATTTCTATTATCTGGTCGACGACACTGCCTCACCAGAAAATATATTTGAATTGAACTGCTCAACACTAGACAGCATTATTACTTTATTGTATATAAGCCTTTGATATTTTTATTGCTTTAGACCGAAGTATTTATTACAATATGAATGTACTGATTGTGCTCAATTTGTGGTGAGTGCTGGGAATATAAGTATTCGTTCGATTACCAGAAAGAAAGCTTATAACACAACTGCAAAGGACATTACACGCTATATTAAAGAAACCGATTTGGGGAGAACGTTCGTTTTTATTAACCTTATTCGACGTCAAAAATGAAAAATGCAGTCTTCTCAGGAAATTAAGCAACATTTACTTATTTCATTTCAGAAAAACGAACTCGATAAAAATTGCATACAAGATTATTCAGTTTATATTTAGAAAACTTTTCAAACTTAAGCTAACAATTTATCATACTGCTGAACGTTTTAGTTTCGTTTCATTCATGTACACACAAATACGCTTGGGAAGTAATTCATCTATCGCTTCCCCCTCAAGCTATGGGTTAAATAGCAGGACAGATTGGGTTCTATAGCCTTGGTTATCAACCAGTCTACCGCAGCAATAAATGGCAACCTACCGCGCGAAAATCTCCTGCCTAGTCAGTCATGGATCGAAAGGGACATGATCGCACAAGCATATATTCAGTTAAGTGCTATACATGATACACGCTTCGGGCGATCATGTCTCGAAAGAGACATGACTGACTGGATTATCCCGCAATAAGTTGACATTGCTTTCTGCGGTAAACTGCTTGACAGCCAAGGCTATAGAACCCAATCTGTCTTATTATTTAACCCATAACTGGAGGGAAGAGATGGATTAATACCTTTCCTAAGAGTATTTGTGCCTAAGCGAATGCAAGAAATTCAACTGGAATTCGAACTCGGCATGGCATTTACTGACTGAATGGTTAATACGTCCATAGTCTTGTGCCAGGATAAGAACAGATTAATAAATACTATTTAATCATTTCACCCAAAGCAAGGCAATAAAACCACTAAGACGCAAGTAATTACTGAGTATAAAATAATATGAGACAAAGGAAAAACTAGTTAAAAAAGAACAATACGAGAACAATAATTAACAGAAAACAACGATTGATATTTAAAATTTCGGAGATCAAAATTAACTGGAAAGCATGGAACAAGAAGAAAATTCGACAAGAAGTGCGAGAAAAGAAACTGTTGGCATAGAATTTCCGGTTGCATTTAGCAATTGCAGCTGCAAAATGATGAAAATCTACCTACTAGTCTCGTACTACATTTAAATTCGTTACAACGGTGGGGACCTGATTGAAGCCGAGATGCCAACTGATTACCAATAACATTGCAGATTCTTCCTTGGCTTTTGTCATGAATCTCTGGATATATAACAGGAACACCAGACCAGAAATAGCATCAATATTTAATGCACGGACGAATGGTAGACATATAAATGTGCAAGACCGATTCTGGCGTGAGAACTTAGATTGCCCGACATAGTGAACCAGTTCTCCTAGCAGCAGACCTATAAGTTAAATCAATGTAATCGTTCTAGTCCATGTCTGTGAAAACTGTGTAGCAAAGAATGTATTATGAGTTCTCATCCTGGGGGTTAGCATCAGTCATGATGATTAAAAGTGTTGTGGGTTATTACCCATATAAGATAATGGACTCTCATAGGCCCATATGTAGCCGAGGGTTATTAACGCTCGGTGTGTTGCTGAGACTGTGGAGACTCTAGTAACGTTCACTGACTGACTTACAGTACAGTATTCTCTTTTGGCTTTCCTATGTGTATATCTTGTATCGTTGTATTGTTTTGTCTAATATATGTCTAAACCTACATTGGCGTTTGTCTTATTATTGATGGTCCTAATTTAGGTTCACATAAAAAAGGAACAAAGATTTATTTGGGATTGTTAAAAGAGAGCAGTTTCGTTTTTAAGGCATTAAAATTAACAAGCTTTTTTTACCCACATTAACAACAGATTGAAGGTCACTTTCAAGATCAGCTACTAATTTGATTTTAGCAAAATGATCAAACTTAATATTAAGGCATGGCAAATATTTGTTTAATTCGCATAGATATCATGTCAGGAATTAGGATGGCCATTGATGCAAATAAGGAACAGAATAGGTCCAAGAGTAGAGCCCTTGGGTGATACTCGCATTAATGAAAAAATATTTATAGTGACTATTCAAGCAGTTTTCGTTAAGCAATTTGCTAAGGAAGATTGTATCAAATCCAAACGTCGACCAGAAACGCCATAACCCTTCAACTTGTGAATTTAGACCAGCATGCTAAACCTGTCAAGCGCCTTCGTGATATTTAAAACCACATCCTGAGCTTCGAAATTTTTTTTATCTAAAGCTTGGTAGAATATCAGCAACTACCATCAAAACGTTACCGGTTGACCTAGAGAATTTTATTTGTCTGAAAGAAGTCAGTGCTGCGAGGTGAGACACTTAACCAATTCCGAGTTGATTAGAGCCTCTTGTATTTTGCTAAAAAGAAGTAAGGTAATTGGATACGTGGCTATAAAAGGCGAGTTTTGAGACAAGCTTGTTAATTTTACTATAGTTAATTGTCATACGTGATACACCTTTGGGGGATCATGTCTCAAAAGAGATATGATTGACTGGGCAGAAGATTATATCGCAGTCGATTGCCATTGCTTTCTGCGGTAGATTGGTTGCCAGCCAAGGCTATAGAATCTAATCTGACCTATTATATGACCCATAACTAGAGGGAAGAAACGGATTAATACCTTTCTCAAGGGATTTGTGAATGCAAGGAATTCATGTAGAATTCGAACTCGGCTCTCCGATTTGTCGTTCCGAGTCGATATCCACTGCACCATAACGCAAATAGACACCTAAATTGGCCAGTGAACAAAATGATTTTAATAAATCGATAATTAACTTGATCTTTAACCTGCTACTTCAGTTTGTCAAATTTCCCAATGATTTTTCATGTAAAGCATTTTGGAAACTCTGTATTTCATTTAAGACTCAAGTTTACTCCAGACCTCGGACTCGAACTCACATATATGATCATAAAATGGCTGGAATTCGTCAGTTTCTTCCACCGCAGTAGAAAGCATCTGATTCCACCTGCCATGGTTTATCATTAAGAGAGTTTAATTCAAACCATTAATGAAATATTGTTGTCTTATGTGGGTTTGTCTTGCCCAACCATTACTTTCCAGGTTTGATAGATTTCAAAAGCATCTACTCGGACATGTGGGTGATGAATTGTTTTCTATCTAGCAACCCCTTTCCTACAGACACAACATTGCGTGCCTATCGCTACTCTGTTGCTATTTCCATGAAACATGTTCCGAGATACATTCCTTAGTTCTACCAGTTCAGAGCTAAGATCCGCCATGTCACATTCACAGGCTTGAATCATCTTGATTACATTCATACCCCAGAAGCTACGTTGTTGCACAGATTCCTGAGAGAATCATTTAATGATTCCTACCACCGAAATATCTTTAAGTCTAAGCTTAACCGTTATCTATCTTACACATCCTTAATATTTGACAAACTTGCGTCTATAAGACAATCGCAATTAGTTAGTGTACGGGGTGGGGGGAATCAATAGCGCTAAACAAGATAAATAGAGACCTAAACATTAGAGTTACTAAGTAACTGTAAGTGTTACAGCTGTCTGATTCGAACCCAGGAATAAATATTTGGAAATATCTGTGTGTATATAATTTTTTCCTTCCCAGGAAAATTAACTTTGAGAGAGAGAGAGAGAGAGAGAGAGAGAGAGAGAGAGAGAGAGAGAGAGAGAGAGAGACTGGGGTGGCTTGGAGGGGTGGAAAATATCTGTGTGCGTATATATATATTCTTCCTAGAAAAATCAAATTTTTTCTTAGGAACGGCTGAGAGAGAGAGAGAGAGAGAGAGAGAGAGAGAGAGAGAGACTCTGGGGTGGCTGGCAGGGGTGGAAAATATCTGTGTACGTATATATATATATATATATTCTTCCTAGAAAAATCAAATTTTTTCTTAGGAACGACAGAGAGAGAGAGAGAGAGAGAGAGAGAGAGAGAGAGAGACGCTGAGTGAGCCGAGAAGGGTGGAGGGGCGAAACACAAGGCGTTTACGAGATAACGTCAACTGATATGATAATAATTTTATAAAAAAACACAGATAGCCTGCGAAGGGAGACAATCCTGGTTCTTTCTTCTTTATTGTCTTTTGCTCTCCCCTTTACCTCTCCCGGAGAGGGCTTACGGCCTATCACGTTGAATACACCGGTTCTCGCTCGATCACCGAAGTTAAGCAACGTTGAGCCTGGTCAGTACTTAGATGGGTGACCGCTTGGGAAGACCAGGTGCTGTAAGCGTATAGTGACGGATGTGCGTTGTGGTGCAGTGGATATCGGCTCGGAAAGAGAAATCGGTGAGCTGAGTTCGAATTCCAGTTGAATACCCTGTATTCACTTAAGCACTGGTACTCTTGGGAAAGGTATTAATCCGTCACTTCCCTCCAGTTATGGGTTAAATAACAAGGGTAGGACTTGGGGACCCTGCTCTTAAAACCAAATCCCAATGAATCGTGAAAAAGAAAAATGTTGTAAAAATAAAATAACCTTACCCAAAAAAATAATTGGTTATGACCTTAAATGATCCCATAAGGATTGATAGGTTGTTAAGCCTCAAAAACAAACAAACAATCTCCCGGAGAAAGAAAATAAAGGATCGACCGAAGTGAAAAAATTATCGGCAAATTTTGGGAAAAGGCCACCCACGTAAGGCTGTAAATGTAATTGACGCTGAGAGGTGAATTAATAAAGTCAACAAAATCGCGTCAGCATGTCGGGAACCGCACAAGGTTGATCTGAGCCAGACAAGCAAAGCTGACGATAGATTTGAATGGAAAGACATTCCGATCACTTACCACTCCGCACCATATTGAAACGGTTTCAACAAAAACACAACGGATTTGAAAATCAAGTCAGAGAGACCACAGATTGTCAAAGAGACGAGAAAACGCGTGAAGTGAAAGACGCAGACCTCGTCTCTCTCTTCCACACGCTAGGAACAACAACATAGTAGCCGCTGTGTTTTGTGGACACTGAATAAGTTGGAATGTATTTTATTTTTAGTTCTTATTTTTAAAATTTTATTTTTATTATTATCTCTCCCTTGATGTACAGAGAATTGCAACATAATCATTAGTCCACATAGACTGGCCTTCACTACTGCCTTGTTATTTTTGTTTGGTTCTTGCCTGTTTTCCTTATTTCTGCATGTGCACCCAACCACCTCTTGATTTCGCTTGTTGAGAAGTGCAATAAGAAGATTCAACCGTTTTTTTTTTTCGCATGTCTGTAGCTTCCTCTGAGATCAGAAATCAGAACGTGGCAGAGAAAGTGAAATATTTTAGACTGATCTTCAATCACCTGGGGCTGCAAACAGCGAACAGCT
Organism: Ascarosepion bandense; assembly: GCA_037127315.1. NCBI lineage: Eukaryota > Metazoa > Mollusca > Cephalopoda > Sepiida > Sepiidae > Ascarosepion > Ascarosepion bandense. The sequence continues at coordinate 2,060,533 of JBBBDQ010001851.1, forward strand.
GCAGACTTAGGTGCAACTAACTTACGACCAGTTAGCACACGCAACATAATTGAGACTAAAAGGGGTGTGGTGTCATACAGCGGCAGTCTACTCAGTGAAGGCTGCTTAGAGATTTTGAAGCCTATTCTTCGGCCAGGTCTTACATTTATGCAGTCTGTCTGGGGGCCACCCTAACTATTTAATACTAACGAAATATACCCTACTAAAGGTAGTGGCTGCTTAGTTCCTTTAAAAGTACTCCTTTTTAGGATTTCACACACTAATCTCACCCTCACTTTTAGCTTACAAAATCATCTTTATGGATCGCCATCAGCTGACATATCTTCTCCTTAATCTTGCCAGACTGAAATCTCCCACCACCTGCACATTTAAGCTAACAACTATTCTCAAAGGGTCACCTATCTAGTTACTGACTAGGCCAGACATTGCTTAACTTTTCGAAAAGTTCGTCTATTTTTGCGTGCCAGACCATTCTCTCGTTAGAATATGTCTTGCACGTTTATAAATGTACCACTTATCCGTGCATTGAATATAGCTGGCACTTCTGGTCTATAGATTCTTAATAAAATCCAAAGAAGAATCTGCAATGTTTGTGATCATAGCCTGGCATTCTGATTTCAGTCACTTGCCCACAACCTTGACGTAGCTTCCCTATGTCTTTTCCATAAATATTTTCATGGCCATTGTTCTAATGAGAATTTCTTTTTGGCACGTCGACCTTATGATTTTGAGCTTAGTACTAAATTGGCTTAGGGTTTTCGTTGTAGTGCAGCGGATATCGGATCGGAACGAAAAATCGGAGAACCGAGTTCGAATTCCAGTTGAATTCGTTACATTCAGTAACGCACAAATACCCTCGGTAAAAGTATTACTCCGTCTCTTCCCTCCAGCTATGGGTCAAGTAACAGGGCAAATTGGGTTCTATAGTCTTGGTTGGAAACCAGTCTACCACAGACAGTAATGGCAACCTACTGCGGGAAAATCTTCTGCCCAGTCATCTCTCTTTCGTGACATGATCGCTCAAGCATTTATCACGTATGGCACTTAACTGACTGACTAGATAGTCAACGAGGTCCGATCATTTTCTGTTGAAATTGTAGAATTGCAACAACAATCGTTTAGATTTATCTATTCAGCACTGATCACAGCGAATTGGCCACATTTTCTTTTTTTACTTATAATCGCTTAGCCTAGTAAAATCCCAAACCATTATTAAGGATTGAACTCATTAATGCTAGCAAAATGGTTCACGAGATGTGTTTGATAAGAGACGTGAGAGTTAGCGAAGAACTGATCGTTCTCTGTTGTAATCAAAAATTGTTATCATTCGAGTCAGTTTTCCTTTTCCAATGCAATTTATTAGATTTTCTTTAACCTTTTCTGTTGGATATCCACGACTTACCCACCAACGCCCAAGTAACATATTTGACAAAAGATAACAACAAAAAACATTGAGCAATCCGATATTTCTGGCAAATGAATCTTGACTTTTTTGCTACCAGCCGTTTCTAACTAAATTTCTGACACTTTTTTTTTTTTTTCAATTCGGTTGTTATCATTATTCCTCAAAAGAACTGATAAGATTCTGAAATAACCGCCTCTTTTTCAGTTACTGTTATAAAATCCAACCATCTAAAAGCAACAGATAGATAAATATAAAAAACAAAAGATAAAACATCACTCTCTTCTCCGACCAAAATAGAAACAAATTTTACGGGTCCCAGTGTTTTCTCATCATCTATTTAGATATTTTCCCATCCTATAAATATATAAAAATGATGGTGTGAATATGTGTTCAGCATATTATTTACATAATAAGCTAGTGTATATTACTTTTGGAGCGACCATTATGTGTGTATCTGTGTAAAAGGAACACACACATATACATAAAAACACACATATACATCTACATGCTTCTTTAAATATAACGGAGAGGGAATGTTTTGTGAGTTTTATTTCTTTTATTTTTATCCTTGTAAATCATTTTTCAATCGTAATAATTTTTGGGAGGACAGTGTGTGGAAAAGTTGATCATTATTTTTATCCATCTCTTTCTATCTATCTATCTATCTATCTATCTATCTATCTATCTATCTATCTATCTATGAGATGGGGGAGGTGTAAAACTTCTCGGTCAGGCACTCTTTCTTAAAACAAAGCAAATGATCAGATTGAAAGAAAAATATCTTTTCTTAGCCGGCCTGAGATACACTTCAGCGAATCATATATATATATATATATATATATATATATATATATATATAAATTAGAGAAAATTTTCAAAATTCAAAGGTGTCGGATGTACATTTCGACATAGGATCTCTAATAGAGATTCTACGTCACGTCAGCGACATTGTTTTTTCCAAATGGCGAAGGCCCTGAGTGAGAGTGTGGAGGGGTTTTAGGTTAACAACGGTCACAAGGTGGAAAAGGACAGAGCTGGTAGTCGCGGGGTTACAGGGTGTTGAAATGGTATATTTAGGAAGGGGAGGAATAGGAGTTCATATTCTATAAATGAGTTAAATTACTTTTTTAAGGTTAAGATTTTGGGCTGTTTGAAGAAGTGTATTTAGGCGAGAAGGAATGGGTTTCAATATAAGATTTTAAAATTTTTTATTTAAGTTTATTTGATTAAACCTTTTAGGTAGAAGCGAGCTAAATGCCAATTACAGGAAGTTATCCGTTTAAAAATTATTAGGGAAAGAATATTAGAGAAAAAAATATTAGAGAAAAAAATATATATATATATACATATATGTGTTAACCAAGAAAAAAGGGGTTTAGTAAAAGAATCCATATTTTCTAAAGATAGGCAATTAAAGGAGCTTGGGATAGGAAGGTAGGGGGGTTAAAATACTTTTTAAGGCTAACGTTAGGGTAAAATTAAGATTAAAACTTAAATTGAATCCTTTTAATTTATATTCTAACATCTAGTCAACGGGGATTTAAATTCTAAATTTAAGTATTCGAATAATTTGCCTTGTGGCGGCACTTACAGATGAATTCCCTCCTAAGATTCAGTAGCTGGTGTTGGTGGGGGTATTTTAATATTGAAATTTTTCCAGTAAACATAGACAGCACCTATCACGAAAATTCTTCGGAATACGGGCTGAACCTATCAGTTTTCAGCTAATTTCAGGATCCAGCCCTTCCTCTTTCATTTTCTAGAATACCCGTGAAAGGGCTCTCTGGTACCTTTGACCGGGGTTCGAAAAGGAGTACCTGTGGTTATACAGTCTTTGTTTGAAAGGACCGGAGGACATACCGATATAGGTCCGGAAGTCGTTTTTTTTTTTAGATGGAGAAATGCGGGCTTCATAAATCACCTGGGTGGATTTGCATTTGATTTGCAGGTGATTTATGAAGGGATGGATCCTTCTCGCCTAAATACACCTCTTCAAACAGCCTAAAATCTTAACCTTAAAAAGTAATTTAACTCATTTAGTTGTCTATCTTTATAGAATATGAACTCCTATTCCTCCCCTTCCTAAATATACTGTTTCAACACACTGTAATCCCGCGACTACCAGCTCTGTCCTTTTCTACTTTGTGACCGTTGTTAACCTAAAACCCCTCCACACTCTACCCCAGGGCCTTCGCCATTTGGAAAAAAACAATGTCGCTGACGTGACGTAGACTCTCTATTAGAGATCCTATGTTGAAATGTACTTCCGACACCTTTGAATTTTGAAAATTTTCTCTAATTTATATTGGCTCTGTATTCTTAATACATTGAGCTCTCTGCCTGCATCACTTTTTAATGTTAAAATTTTTTAATATTGATTAGAATCAGGTTCTTGGAATTTACCTTCCTACTCTTCCACTTCGGATTAAAGAAAAACAAAATATATATATATATATCCGCACACATTCCTGTTTCGCTGTATCACAGCTTATCGGTACGCCTGGACATCCGATTGCTTCCAGCTAGGATTGAAATCTGACCGATCTGTCATCAGTCCGAGATTCTACCACTAAGCGAACTGTGGAGGAAGGCAGATTTTACAGTGTTATATACACAATGTAAACAAACGCTAGTAGCCAAGAGTGTTCAGTTCATTGCTAAAAAAACGCTGCGTAAATATCGGGAAGTAGCTACTGTTTTTAAACATTTCCCCAGGGTGCCCAATCGACGAGCAAGAGCGTAAATATTCATCTGCGCACAGTCCTGTTTCGCTGTATTATAGGATGTTATATATATATATATATATATATATATATATATATATATATATATATATAAAGAATACCTAGAAAGCCAGACAACCTAGCTAGGTTTCACCTAAACGGATCGTTAGGGAGAGCTTTCTTTGAAAAGATTGGAAAAGAAAAACCCGGGAACCACATCCTAAACAGGGAACAAGGGATGAGCCTCTACACCTGTTCAATAGACGTGGGTGGAGTGTGAACCGGGCGATAGTTTAGTATATATTTTCAATTTTGCGTCCCCTCCTTTTTTTTAAAAGATGTTTGAAAATATTTTTTGCTCTCATATACATACACTCGTATTATACAATATCAGTCACTCGGTGACGAAGAAGACACTCGTAACGAATTAATCTTTCAATTCTCAGATTATGCAAAACGAATCTGGTAATACAGAAATTAAGGCAGTGTCGGTACTAAAAGGCGACCGTTGTAATCGCTGCTTCTGCTGCTTTTGTTGTTGTTGTTTTCTGGGTGGAATGAATCTTTAACGTCAGATCTGTTAAAAATTTGCAGTCTTTGAATGACTACATGTCGCCAGCACATTTGATTTTCGTCTTGCAACAGGGAAGACCGGGTCTTTGCAGCTGTTTTATTGCGACCTTTTTGCCTTTTTCTAAAAGCCAACAAAGAATACAGCAAGTGTCTCGAAGTGACCCACCCACCAAAATTTTGACATTGATAAACGCAGGTTCAATACTAGGTGAAGTCGGCACAGTCCAGATTGATGATGTGATCGAGCCATCAGATTTCAAGAACGGAACCAAGAAAGCATATAGAAGCTTTTCAATTTCAAGGGTTTATTTGAGAAACACACACACACACACACACACACACACACACACACACACACACACACACACACAAACACACACACACATATATATATATTCATATGTGCGTGTGTAGAGGAAAAAGCATGAAAAAATCAAACACAGCTGTACAAATTTAAATCAATTTTATTATTGAGTTTTTTGCTTTTAAGTTGAAAAAAACAAATTACATAAATCTTCGCAAAAAGTCCCACAAAAGTATTTTGTTTTTAAAACACAACAGAATTATTTACGTTAGTATGAGTGAAAAAAGTGAATGGGTATACTTAACGAGGGAATCACGTATTTACGTTGTTTTATGTCTGTGTAAAACTTTCCAGCAGGCATTAGTGTGCAATTGATGGCTGTGTTACTACTATTAAATTTTTGTTGACATAACTCCGCGATGTGAAAGTTTCAGCAATGAATTATACGAAATGTGTGACTAATCAGCATGTGAACAACCTTGATCGAAGGTTTACTGAGAACAGATCGCTAACTTTTAAATTTACGCGTTTGTATTTGAAGAAAACACATAGACCAAGGCAGCTAAAAGTTAGATCTACTAAACTCAGAAGTTTATTGGTTAAAAAATATTTTCCACGTATTTAAATATTTATCTTAGGAGGGAAAATATTGTTGATCATATTCTTGATTGATCAAATTTTGTTAGCAGACCCCAAACATATTCACATAAAAATTTAAAAGACTACAGTGCATTTGAAATAACGTCGCTGATTGCTTGATAAATTCGAATATGGAAATTCAAATCTGGAGCCTATTTTTTTAAACAAAAATGAGTCGGTTGAAATTTTTATTCAAGTTTTCTATAATTTTTAACGGGATTCCACAAAGATAGCCTTAAGGAGAGGAATGTTATATCAGCCGAGCCTAAAATAAGTTCCCTAAAGTGGGTTAAAACCTTCCAAGAAGGATTTTATTTCCGGAAAGAGTGCTATCAGACTCAACCTGACCAATGTTTACTTATCACCATCATTTCCTTTGACTGTGTGTTTGGAAGGCCACAGCGAAGCTAAGCATCTAACCAGTTATCTCCACGCATTTAGGTTGAAAGTCAAAGAGGTATCCATTAAGCATACCGTGTCAAACCACAGCAGATATCCTCCAATGTGAAAGATCACCTTGGTCTTAGATATTTAGCCGTTCATTCTATCAGGGAAACCACCGTTCCGACCATTGACCTCAGTCTAGGAAGTTCTCCACCCACCGATGACGTACCAACATCGACCTAGTTGGATCCACAGCTATGGAGCCCAGTCTATGTCCTTGGGATAGATGGACGTTGAGCATACAAGAAGCTTCCTCCGCATTTTAACAAGTCTTAAATCAAAAGGGAGTTTAGCCACCTTCCAAACCAGAAATCTTGATGGGGAGTGGATGTAGTCACCGAGGAACCGACCATATTTTACCTATAAACGCACGGATAAACACGATCAATGTTTGTCTGTTAGTAAAATATAATGACATTAAATTAAAAAAAATATTGATGTGTGGGGAAAATTGTGAAAACGGCTTACTTCGGAAATGCCAACGAGTCTGTGTTTTGTGTAAAATCAAGCTGCTTCGTGGTAAAAAGTACCAAAATGGCGGCGCCAATGTTTTATACCAGGCGCTCTCAGACAGTTAACGTGAAATCTCGTTGTCTCGTCATTCGCATGCAAATTATGGTCGGTTCTTGACTGTATAAAGCAAGCCGTTTTTTTTTTAGAACGGCAGAGCGCGTTTTGTTTCTTGCGCACCGTACTTGAGGTTTTTTGAGAGAAGAAGAAGATTAAGAAGAAGATGAAGAAGATGAAGAAGAAGAAGAAGATGAAGAAGAAATATGACTCTCACCTGTTTTTTTTTCCTTTCCTACCACAATATGTCAAATAAAATTCACCATTTGAACAAAACTATTTTCAACTCTAATCCAAGGTTTTAACCCCGTAGACGCTTTGCGAGAGGAAATGCCTTTTCAAAATCTCCAGGTTTTTTTGTGGACAATGTGATTTTTCAAATGACAGTGAAAGTCGAGATTTTGTAAAAATAATTCGTAGAAAAAATGACACAGTCAGGACAGAATAGAATATGTTGCACCATTCTTCTAGTCGACTTATCACCTTAAGCTTCACATTTAATCGGTTCATTCTAGCAATTTCTTCGTAGAAAAATCTATCAAAGTAGGGAAGCGATCAATTTAATTCTCTTGGAATTCTTTTTCGTCGAGAATTCCTGATTCGTTCAACCAACAATCTAATCATTCAATCTATCAATCAAATAACCAATCAACCAAACAATCGGTGGACCATTAAATAAGATTTGTAAACATTGTTTCTTTATTTCTTTCTTTGCTTCTACTCTTCATCCGCTTATCGAAGACAAATGCAAAACAAAATAAATTTATCTGCACAGGCGCCAACAACCTCCCCTTGAGGCACGGCAAACTGAAACTATGCGATTAGCTAATGATCAATTCGACGCACGCCGATATTAGCATAACAAATTTAACCTAACGCTTCATGCACGAAACGACTTTATCCTGAAGAGAATTAGAACAGAATTGTCGTTCAAGAAAAACTCATAAGTCGTCCACATCAATTAAACAAATAATACTAGATGGACTAGACCTATTATTCCGATCTAAGCAGTCCCTCAACAACACTAATCTAAACTTATTTATAAATGGAAATTTGTCTGTGTGTGTGTCCGTTACCTAAAGACTCCGAAACGGCTGAACCGATTTTCTTGAAAATTTACACAGTTGTACTATAAGCGTCTACGAGTGTTCTTATCTAGGTTTTGTGTCGAAGTACCCTCGATAAATATCGAAAATCGATAACCGAAAAAATCTGGTTATAGAAGGAGTGGTCTGATCTTAATCAAATTTGATACACTCATAGACAAAGACATAAGAAACGATATTCAGAAGTTTCAAGGTTGCAGTTCTTACAATAGTGTAGAAAATTTGATATCGATACCAGGAAATCAAAATTTGACTTACATCCATTCATTTTTCTTTCAGTCTATGGTTTCGCTTTAACTGGAAACAACTATTGCTTTTTAGTCTTTCGTGCCAACGTCCAAAGAGTCTGAGCTCCAGGACCATGGATTAGTTTTAAAGCTTTCATTACACCCGAGCAACGCCGGGCTATATTGCTAGTAAATAACAAAAACAGATATGGAGATAGAAAATGTAAGTTATATATTTATAAAAAATATTAACACTAATAATATTATTATTAAAAAGAAAACAGATCTTCAATAATAGTAATAAAATAATAATAAACGTAAAAAAACATACATACACATACATACCCACATATACATATGTATATATATATATATATATACATAAAAAATACATCTAAAAACAAAAATATACATATCCCATATATATTATTAATATATATATATACACATAAAAACATCACGCATGCAAACGCATATATATATATATATATATATATATATATATATATATATATATATATATATGTCCATATACACGTGCATACCCACACATTCATATACACATATACATTCAATATTACAATCTAAAATATAATAAAAACAATACAATAATATAACTAAACATAATAATTATGAAAAATATTTTGGGGTAAATTGTTTCCAACGGTAAATTCCAGATTTTTCTCCAGAAGAAACCATCTTTATAAATTAAATCAATTTAAATTATAATGTTGATGTAGCTAAATTATTTTATATTTATTCCTATGCCTGCATTTAAATATAAATTTGTTACATTGATTAAGGAGTTCCTTTGGATTATTGTATTTGATAATAATCAATTTCTCCTCCAGGCATAAATTACACCTATCCCTGAAGTTGTTGGGAGAGTTAGCATATTTTATTACCCTCCATTTGACCAGTGGGGTAAATCCTCTATCCTTTATATCCCATATATAAATAAGTTCTATGATAGCAGTTTCTTCTTAAATATGGAACTCTCTTTTGGCTTCTTGCTTTCCAGCCAATTTTGATCTTCAAATATTTAAAATGTAATGTTATCTTATGTCTTAATTGTTGTTCTTTTGTTATCTCTCCTAAATAATGTTTTCTTTTTCTCATATTCTCTCATAATATCTTGCATCTTAGTGGCTTTATTGCTTTGTTTGGAGTTAGATTATGAAAAAAGAAAATTACATTTTAGCTTCTTTAGATGACAGTATTTCATAAAGGAAAGTATTGAAATAATATTAAAACTTGTATATAATCATTATTCTATTCTTTTTCTTAATGTAATACTTACAATCCATTATAGCATGCACTAATAAATTTCCTGTCTATGACAATTTAGCTAATATATACACACAAACAGGTATCATATCTATAGGGTCGTTTTTGGTAGAATATTATCTGAAGATTATGTCTCATACAGAAAAGAATTTTTAAAATAAAGCTCCTATTTCCACCATTCCTTGACGAAAAAGTTAGAAATAATATTTTTCAACGGTCAGTAGCATTGTGTTTTCGGCTTGGAGTTAAAATGTCTTGAATATTTTTGAATATCGCTCAGGTGAGCCTTTATTTTATTTGTTCGTTTTAAACTATCGCCCGGTTCACACTCCACCCACGTCTATTGAACAGGTGAAGAGGCTCATCCCTTGTTTCCTGTTTAGGATGCGGTTTCCGGTTTTCTCTTTTCCAATCTTTTCACTCTTTTCGTCTTTTTTATGTTTTTCAATTAGAGTAGATAGACTAAACTATCGCCCGGTTCACACTCCACCCACATCTATTGAACAAGTGAAGAGACTCATCCCTTGTTTCCTGTTTAGGATGTGGTTTCCGGTTTTCTCTTTTCCAATCTTTTCACTCTTTTGGTTTTTTTTTTTTTTCAATTGGAGTAGATAGACTAAACTATCGCCTGGTTCACACTCCACCCACGTCTATTGAACAGGTGAAGAGGCTAATCCCTTGTTTCCTGGTTAGGATGTGGTTTCCGGCTTTCTCTTTTCCAATTGTTTTACTCTTAAGTAGCCCCCTGCGCATCAGTGGCGCTATCGCCTTGCTTGGGGTGATATGATTAGAAAAAATATATATTGAACGAAAATATACAACTAGAACACGTGTTAGTCAATTCAGGAATACTATTAGTAGAAATCAATGTATACAGTCTTGTAGTGAAGAGTCTGAGTTCCAGTACCATAGATTAGTTTTAAAGCTTTCATTACACCCGAGCAACGCCGAGCTATACTGCTAGTAAATAAAAAAAAGCAGATATGGAGATAGAAAATGTAAGTTACATTGAACGAAAACATACAACTAGAACACGGGTTAGTCAATTCAGGAATACTGTTAGTAGAAATCAATATATACAGTCTTGTAGTGGAGAAGTATGTCCGCGTAATGAGTCTATATCCGAAACAACTCCAACTTACTATGCACCAACTTATTGACCAACTAAGCGGCTGTACAACTACTCATTATTTAGCTGTCCCTCCCAGTAAGGGCAACATGTGACACATGGTCAGTTTTGACTGGGATTTCCGGGCTATATGGCCCGGCCAAAAAATGTCTGTCTATTTTTGCCCAGTCGTGCTTCTACCCTTCGGCGAATCCACGACTGGGTTATTGCTCTCTGCTCGGAAGCAGAGAGCGCCCTCTACCCGAAGGCAGAGAGCTGACAGTGTTGTAGTAGAGTACAACTACTCAACTCTACAACTACTCCTCGCCGTTAGGCAGGGTTGTATGTACACATCAGGCGAGCCCATTCTTATGTTATGTAAAAAAAGGGGTGATCCCCAACAGAAACGATCGATTCCGCGGACCAGTTCCGACAGCTAGACCCCGGATTCAGCCATCAGCCGCAGAACGCTGCTCCAGCTAGCCGTCTTCGCCAGTAGCAATGATATGCGACAAACTGTCCTTTTCAGGACGACGCTATTCAGAGACGACGAAAATATCTTTGTAACGGCAACGATCTACGTGAACATGCAGCGATATGTTTTTCTGTAGTGCACTTTTAACCTTATATTTGTTGATCTATTTTCTTTAACAAAAATAATATAGTTAAATATATTCAAGTTTTCGTTTTGCTTCTTGCTGTTTTACATCATTGAATAACTGTTTACCGGTCAATGCAACACCCGCAACAAAAGTTACAAGATACAATGGACGAAATATTACCAGTATAACATCCAAGGTGAATCAAGAGGGTCCGAATAGAAATGTGCATGCTAAACATTATTGATAATTTCTTCTTCCGTAAATTCATTAATCCAGCAAGATTAGTGTCCAATAGCTCTTATTGGCAGGCAGATTAGGTTTAAGGCTCTAAATTCTCCACAGAAATTTCTACTACGGAGAAAAAGAAATAAGGTCAAGTAGGGCAAACAGGAGAAGCGCACATCAGCAACGAGGTTAGACTTAAGACACCAAGTTATCTACAGAAACTTCTCTTAACAGAAGAAAACAAAAGAGGAAAGCTTCAGTCAATAAGGCAAGAAGCAGCAACACTCAGCAGACTGGTTAGATTTTAGGCTTTAAGTTCTCAGCAGCGTTTTCTCTAACGTAACAAAACATAAGAGGAAGGCTTCGGTCAGATATGGCAAGCAGTAGCTAAACTCATTAGCAGGCAGGTTAGATTTAAAGCTCTAGGTAATCGACAGTCAAGTTTCAGTTAAGTATGACAAGCATAAGCAGCACCTGACAGCTTATATTAAAGGCTCTAAGTTCTCAACAGAGATTTCTCTCAAGAAACAAAACAAAAGAGGAAAACTTCAGTCAATAAGGCAAGCAGTAGCAGCACTCATCATCAGGTAGGTTAGATTTAAGTTTTCAAGTAACACTTAGAGATTTCACTTACGGAAGCAAAACAAAAAACGGAAGCAGACAGCAGACAGTTCTCTTTACAGATTTCTCCTACGAACAAACAAAAAAAAAAGCAGGAGAGGAAAGCTTCAGTCAACTTTGGCAACCCACAGCACTCATCATCAGACAGGTTAAATTTAAGGCTCCAAGTTCTCCACAGAGATTTCTCTTACGTAAGAAAACAAAAGAGGAAAGCTTCAGTAAGGTATTAGAATACTAATGAGAGTGGAGTGGAGAAAGGAGCAATAGATAGATAGATAGATAGATAGATAGAGAGAGAGAGAGAGAGAGAGAGAGAGAGAGAGAGAGACGATGCGGGTTAGTGAGATAGGAGATGACTATTGACTTTACATTTAAATTTTCGGAGATTATAGCTGTCAGGAAAGCAAGTAAATGGAAGGGAATTCTACAGGCGGGAAATGCGAGTAAAATGCTGATGGAGTAGAAATTGCGTTTACACTTTATTGGTTTCACAGTAAAAGGATGGGACCTACTTGCTAATCTTGTGGCTCGAGTAAATTTATATATAGGAGGCACCAGTGAGCTATGTTCATCGGAGCAGAAGCCGTGAAACTATTTGTAAAAGAGACACAGGGGAGCCACATTGCGCCGGTGAGAAAGTGACTGTATCTGAGCTTCCAAGTCGAGATCTATCACATTACAGATTCTTCGTTGGATTTTATTAAGGACACCTAGGTGGATAGCAGGAGCACCAGACCAGATATGACAGCAGTATTCAATGCACGGGTGGATGGTAGATTTATATATGTACAGGATTGTTTCAGGCGGAAAAACTTCCTGGCTCTACACAGAGAACCGACTTTCTTAGCAGCGGATTTAGCTATGGATTCTATATAGTCATTCCACTTGATGTCTGTTGTGAGAGTTAAGCCGAAGAGGCGCAGTGTTTTGCTTTCAGGGAGACTAACTTGATCCATGCTAATGGGGGGAGGTAGGAGCGATTGTCTTTGATGGTTAATAGATAGCAGCCTCGTTTTGGAAGCATTAAAATTCACGAGCCATTTCCTTACCCCAGTCCGCCACCGATCAGCGGTCTTTTCAAGCTCGGCAGCGAGGTTTGCTTTGTTTCATGGCGACCAAGCAGGTTCCCTCACTACAATTTTTTGGTGAGAAGGGTGGCAGATTAAAAACAAGACCCATTAAAGTACTTATGAACATTCTTGTAGGCTCAACTGTCATCTGATACAATTAGGCTCCATAGCTTGTGTAGTGATGTCAGGGAATAACCCGCCGGAGGGCTTCCGAGACTGAAGTTAATCGCCAGGAACAGAGTTTGTTCCCGATGGAATCAACGGCTACACGTCCGTGGCTAAAATGAGCTTTCAAGTTGCTGACAGTGATTTGACCTGAAGAGAGATTGGCTCTAATAGGTCAAAATGCCCAATATACACGACACATAAATGAAAATCTCTCCGGCTTGTCAGGTGCTCAGCTGCACAGTGATCCTATGACCACACTCAGTCATGGAACTGATGGTTATGATGCCAATGATAACGATGATGATGATTATCAATTATAGGCTTCTAAAATATAGTATTAATTATTATATAAAACCATAATGCCCGTTAATAATCGGTTGTTTATTAATATGGCACAGTCAAAGCCGAGTTGGAATTCCACTTGAATTCGTTGCTTTTACTTACACGCAAATACTCTTAGGAGTAGGTATTAATCCATCTCTTCCCCCTTCAGTTATGGGTTAAATAAGCAGGACAGATTGGGTTCTGTATAGTCTTGGCTGACAACTAGACTACTGCAGAAGGAAATGTCAACCTACTGTTGGAAAATCTTCTACCAAGTCAGTCATGGATCGAAAGAGACACGATCGCCCAAGCGTGTATTACACATGGCACTTAACTCACTGACTATGGCACACGGTGAAGATCGAAATGATACGCAAGAAACCTAAATTTAGCAAATAACTATTTTTCTAAATAACTGCATAATTAGTCAGAAAACATATCTCACAGACAATTCGCAGTTTCTACTTGTTCATACCTTACCATTTTTAACTTGGGCGCGTCACAAACCTGTCGCAACATTTTGTTTAGAAAGCTTGTCTAATGAGTGGAGTGAATTCGATCTTCACGTGGTGTCAAATACTCGCATCCCATTCCCAGTCTACATAATTTAAATAGGTTTTCTCTGATTTAAAAAAAAAATGCAAGTTAAGTATTTAATCTCCATTAATTAATTGGCAGTCAAAATCATTTTATATCGAATTTTCTTCGCTTGTACAATAACATGTGCGTTGTGGTGCAGTGGATATCGGCTCGGAACGAGAAATCGGAGAGCCGAGTTCGAATCCCAGTTGAATTCATTGCATTCACTTACGCGCAAATACCCTTGGGAAAAGTATTAGTCCGTCTCTTCCTTCCAGTCATTGGGTTCTATAGCCTTGGCTGGCAACCAGTTTACCGCAGAAAGCAATGGCAACCTACTGTAGGAAAATTTTCTGCCCAGTCAGTCATGTCTCTTTCGAGACATGATCGCTCAAGCGTGTTTCACATATGGCACTTAACTGACTGACTGAATATAATAGTTAGAAACATGATTAAGGTTTCTACTGGTCATAAAATGGGGGATCGGTTTTTTATTGTTTTGAATAATAAACCGATCCCTCTTTAATTACTACTAAATAATATAATACATATCTTCTCACTCCAGCTATGGGTTAAATAACAGGACAGATTGGGTTCTATAGCCTTGGCTGGCAACCAGTCTATCGCAGAAAACAATGGCAACCTACTGTAGGATAATTTTCTACCCTATAATTTTCGAGACATGATATCCCAAGCGTGTTTCACATATGGCTCTTAATTGACTGACTGACAATAACATAGAAACTGAATTTGCTAAAAATCAGACAGCTGAAATGAATGATGTATTTGATGAAAACTGATATTCAATATAAGTTCAAACCTTTTGTGGGGCTTGTTCCTCTCCTAGCATTGTTAATGTAATAGCTTTGGTCCTTAATGACTGTATTTCTCTTATAACGCAGTATATATATATATATATATATATATATATATATATAAGGCAAGATGTTTGTGTGTGTGTCTGCTTATCTGTTTGTATGTCCTTTATACAAATCCACAATTTTTATCCGATTCTCACCAAACTTCACACAAATATTCTTTAGGCTGAGTCTGAGCTCCAGGACCATGGATAAATTTTAGAGTTTTCATTATACCCGAGCAACGCCGGGCTATACTGCTAGTTCAATATAAGTTCAAACCTTTTTTGTGGGGTTTGTTCTTGCTTTGTTATTAGCCTCTCCTAGCATTGTTAATGTAATAGCTTTGGTCCTTAATGACTGTATTTCTCTTATAATGCAGTATATATATATATATATATATATATATATATATATATATATATATATATATATATATATTATAAATTATGTTTTAGAACATGTACATAATTTCTTCTATATATATCATCCTCTCTACAATCATATGGCTGCTTCAGTGTTTTGACTTCAAACATCATCGGGAGAAGTAAAGGTTTGGAATCATTCTCTGTTTATATTTGGTTCGTTGTTGTTGTGGGGTCTGGTTGGGGTTATTGGTAATTAAGTGAATGTATTTCTCGTTTTGACCGTTATAAATCTTTGAAGAATCTGGTGCGTAATTGTGAAATTGCTGATTAATTGTATTATCTGTTGGAATGTACGATGATGTGTTTGAAGTCCAAACACTGAAACAGCCATATGATTGTAGAGAAGAGGACATATATAGAAGAAATTATGTACATGTTCTAAAACATAATTTATAGTAAATATTCAGAGCTCTATACATCATATATCGAGCACTGTTTTAAATTAATGTTTTGGAAGGAAAAAACTTTTCTTTTTTCTCTCCTCATTCTATATTCACTCGGATATATATATATATATATATATATATAGGAAAGAATATTAAAACGTTTTGAGTTTGAAAATGTGTTTTTTTGACAGTATTTGTTTACTTCTACTATTATATTTTATATTTCAGACCACCCTCGGTCCTTCATCAGAAACAAATGATTTTAACATTTGAATTAGTAACGTATTTCGCGAGATTTCGCGAGAGCGTCAGTGAAGAGTTTGTTTACATCACGTGACGCGTTTGTTTACATCACGTGACGCGTTTGTGGAGAGAGTTTTTGTTTTTTACATCAAGTGACGTTGAAAGCGACAGATTTGTTAAAAATGATGTTTGTAAACGTAAGCCTATCTTTAATACTGCTTGTAAATTTGTTTTAGATAAAAAAATTTTTTAATTGTATCTAAAAAAGTTTAAAACATATTTTTAAATGAGGGCGGTCTGAAATATAAAATATAATAGAAATAAACAAATACTGTCAAAAAACACATTTTCAAACTCAAAACGTTTTAATATTCTTTCCTATACATATTAAGACAGTATACGTGGATCATCACTATACTATATATATATATATATATATATATATATATATATATATATATATATATACGAGGTGAAATTATTATAAAAATGGCAACTGTTTATTAAGTCAGTCAGTGAAGTGCCATACGTGATACACGCTTGGGCGATCATGTCTCGAAAGAGACATGACTGACTGGGCAGAAGATTACCCCGCAGTAGGTTGCCATTGCTTTCTGCGGTAGACTGGTTGCCACCAAGGCTATAGAACCCAATCTGTCCTGCTATTTAATTCATAACTGGAAGGAAGAGACGGATTAATACCTTTCCCAAGGGTATTTGCGCGTAAGTGAATACAATGGATTCAACTGGAATTCGAACTCTGCTCCCTGGTTTCTCGTTCCGAGCCGATATCCACTGTACCACAACGCACATCCGTTTATTAAGTACCAGGTAGAATCAGATTGCCACCAACACCTAACGCCCTCCGCCCTGTGCTGTCATCTTATCAATTCTGTTTGGGAGTCTACGGCTGCTAGTCATCCAGCTTCCTTCGATCCAAGCTTCTACGGTTGGACATTAACGGATGATGGACTCTACGAGCCTGTCATGACTAATCAGTTGCCAGCTCCATAAGTTATCATCAACATGAGTGTTGTACCATTGTAGAAGATGCGGTTTATGAAGTTACAAATGCTTCCAAAATCTTTTTAGCCTTCACGGACATGTATCACTATATAGTAGTGACACATGTCACATAGTACACTGAATAGCAAAACTGACTCAAGTGATGAACATTTATTGGAATAATTAAAAATTTTAATTTGCAGTTAATTTTATTAACAAAGTTTAACCATTGTAGTCACAATAAAACGGCATTTCAGAAGGATGTTTTTTAAACAGTTAAATTCATTTAAGTGCCTTACGTGATACACGCTTAGGCGATCATGTTTCAAAAAAGACATAACTGACTGGACAGAAGATTTTCCTGCAGTAGGTTGCCATTACTTTCTGCGGTGGACTAGTCACCAAACCAATATGTCCTGTTATTTAACTCATAGCTGGAGAGAAGAAATGGATTTCTAACTTTCCGAAGGGTATTTGTGAATAAGTGAATGCAATGAATTCAACCGGAATTCGAACTCGGCTCTCCGATATCCAATGCATCCCAACGTACACCGCTTTTACTACAACAATTTTTATTGTTTTAAAAAATTTGTTTTTCTAAATTTTAATAAAACCCAAGCATATAAAACTCTATTTATGCATTTTTCTAATTCTTGAGAATTGGCAATAAAAATATTAACTTTAATTAGATTTACACGATTTATATTGTTTGGACTATCCACGAGAGTCGTTTCTACAGAGCAGTTGATCGCGGCAAGAAGTTGTTCACTTGGATCATTTTAATGTGGTTGGTTTGGTACATTGTAATTGGCATGGCGTGTCATGGATGGGATTTAAGGAGCTAAGAGATGGCAAGATTGGAAGAAAGTAAGAGTGACGTTGCATTTAAAACTTTGGAGAATGTAGCTATCAGGGAAGCAAGTATACGGAAGGGAGTTTCATAGACAGGAAATGCGAGAGAAGAAACTGAGGAAGTAGAAGTAGCGGTTACGTTTTATTATTTTGACGCTAAAAGTGTGGGACCTAAATGCCAATCTAGTATCACGAGTAAATTCATGTGGTCGTGGCATCAGGGAAAGAAGCTCGTCAAAGAAGTCGTAGAAAAGACAAAGGGAAGCCACATTCCGTCGATGAGAGAGTGACAGAAATCGAGATATAAATAGTCAAGTAAAGCGCACCATCATATTTATAAAATAGAATCTTTCTTTCTCTGTCTCTCTCTCTTTCTCTCTCTCTCTCTTTCTGTCTGTCTCTCTCTCTTTCTCTCTCTCTCTTTCTGTCTGTCTCTTTCATCTTATATAGCGATTGCGTATAAGCATGGAATGGACTGTCTTCATTGAGATTTATTTTCAATGTCATTGACGTGAAGATTTGAATTGGCGAGACCAAGTCGCGATTAGGGCTCGATTTTATAAAAAGCCGATTTTTATAAAACCGGTTAAAAGCGGTTTTCATATTATCTAAATCTATCTAAACTTATTTATAAATGAAACTTTGTCGGTGTGTGTGTGTGTGTGTGTGTGTGTATCCGTTACCTATACACTCCGAAACGGCTGAACCGATTTTCTTGAAAATTTACACAGTTGTATTATAAGCGTCTGCGAGTGTTCTTAGCTAGGTTTTGTGTCGAGGTACCCCCGATAAATATCGAAAATCGATAATCGAAAAAATCGGGTTATAGAAGGAGTGGTCCGATTTTAATCAAATTTGATACACTCATAGACAAAGACATAAGAAACGATATTCAGAAGTTTCAAGGTTGCAGTTCTTACAATAGTGCAGAAAATCGATTATATATATATATATATATATATATATATATATATATATATATATATATATATAAAAGGCAAGGTTTGTGTGTGTGTCTGTTTATCTGTCTGTATGTTCTTTATAAAAATCCACAATTTTTATCCGATTCTCACCAATCTTCACACATATATTCTTTAGGCTGAGCTCTAGGACCATAGATTAGTTTTAAAGTTTTCATTACACCCGACCAACGCCGGGCTATACTGCTAGTCATCACTAAAACCGAAACCGATTTTCCAATACAGATTTTAATGTTTGTAGTATTCGCTTTCCGTGAAACATTTCCCTATTGTTTTTTCTTTGAAGGAATATCGTTGTAAATGCAGTCAGTCAGTTTTTATCTAACTGAGTGCTCAAAATCGATCTAACCTCATCATATTATATATTTTTTCTGAATCCCTAGAAAATAGAAAAACTTTGTGTTGTGGTCATCCCTTCATAGATATTTTGGCACATTAATTAACCCAATAAGCTTGGAATTATTCCGAACTTTTGTTCTCATCTTGGTTGATATAGGTGTTATAAATAGACAACGTTTCGACCAAGTACCCTCTCGTCATCATCAGTTGTCCATAGATTGGCTGATGTGAAATATCTCGTTGATTATTGCGAAATATCCTGTGAAATCAATTATTGTTCTTTCATGTTGGTTTGGTACTCTCACTACCAAGTTTGGTAATCTCACTACCAAGTCCAAGGATCGAACTCATGGGTCTTTTTTATATTCAATATTAAACTTAACACTTCGTGAACATGAATACCAATTTTTTATGCTTACGTGATATTTTCAGAAAAGCCTTTAAATGCCTGTGTACACACACATGCACAAGCACACACAAACCCATCTATATATCTATCTAAATCTAAACTTATTTATAAATGGAACTTTGTGTGTGTGTATGTGTGTGTGTGTGTGTGTGTGTGTGTGTATGTATGTGTCTGTGTGTGTGTGTGTTCGTAACCTATAGACTCCGAAACGGCTGAACCGATTTTCTTGAAAATTTACACAGTTGTACTATAAGCGTCTGCGAGTGTTTTTAGCTAGGTTTTGTGTCGAGGTACCCCCAATAAATATCGAAAATCGATAATCGAAAAAATCGGGTTATAAAAGGAGTGGTCCGATTTTAATCAAATTTGATACACTCATAGACAAAGACATAAGAAACGATATTCAGAAGTTTCAAGATTGCAGTTCTTACAATAGTGCAGAAAATCGATTATATATATATATATATATATATATATATATATATATATATATATAGTATATCGAGGCAGCAAGTAATTTTCTAAACATATGCTGTTAAATATAAGAGACAATGAATGTCTATTATGTTAAACCATAAGCCGTTCTAAACGTCGTACTTTTGCTTTAATTTCAGTTGAAAATAAAGACAAAAATTCTCCAACATTTGGATAATTATTTATTGGTTTTCTTTTAAGCTTTCGGCTCACATGAGCCATCTTCAGAGAGATTGTTTAAACTGATATATATATATATATATATATATATATATATATATATATATATGTTTGTGTGTGTGTCTGTTTATCTGTCTGTATGTCCTTTATACAAATTCACAATTTTTATCCGATTCTCACCAAACTTCACACAAATATTCTTTTGGCTGAGTCTGAGCTCCAGGACCATGGATTAGTTTTAAAGCTTTCATTACACCCGAGCAACGCCGGGCTATACTGCTAGTATATATATATATATATATATATATATATATATATATATATATATATATATATAAGAAAACATTTGTAAGCTAAATTTTGAGCATTTGAAAACTATCATCCCTCTGGCTCAAATGTGTGAAAAGTAATTGAATTTAATCAGCCTCAATAATCTCGCAGCCATCTTGATATTGTACATGGGAAGTATGGCCAAGAAAAAATTGGAATATTTTTTTTTATCAAGTTCAGTATACTGAATAAAACGATCGATAGTTTTTGCATATAACAAAATGTTCAAAAATGTGGGTAATTTCAGGAGAAATTCGACTAGCTCTTTTATTAAGTCGATTTTTGCCTAGGTTCGAATACCGATAACATACACAAGCTCCCTTTTGATATATGACCTTTATCTCGATATGATATAGACAAATATTACTTGAAACAGCGGTATGTAATTTTTTGGCTCCATAGCTCCACCTTTAGCAGTTTCTGTCTGAGCAATTTGAAAGTGCCAATTTTCTTTTGGTGACACAAATTCCAATGAGGATCGTGCAACACAAAAAGAATTTGCAAACCGCGACGGTTCGGCATATTTTACAAAACTCAACCACTCTTTAAATCGCAGGAAAAAAAAAATATATTTTTTTTTTTTTTTACTGAGAGACGTCAATGTATTGCTGGAATTTGTGGCTCATCTGTAAGTCATCCAAGTCGCAACATCACCGTGATATCCAAAGAGGAGGAGAATAGCAAGATTCGAACAGTGGGTGGCTTGTTTTCAACACGTCTTACAGGCATTTACCCTCACCAGTAATTATAGAATCTTGAAATGATTTTTGCACCAAGGCAGGCCAACAGATTTGCGTGTAAGAGAGAGGGGGCGGGGGGGTTACACATAAAATATCGCCTGTGATTGAGGCACATTAAACAAGATTCAATATTTATAGTCTACTAATTTCACTGTGGAAGATGACGCTTTGTAAAAAGTCAATTATTTCATACTAGCAGTATAGCCCGGCGTTGCTTGGGTGTAATGAAAGCTTTAAAACTAATAGATGGTCTTGGAGCTCAGACTCTGCCTAAAGAGTATTTGTGTGAGAATCGGATAAAAATTGTGGATTTGTATAAAGTTTGGTGAGAATCGGATAAAAATTGTGGATTTGCATAAAGGACATACAGACAGATAAACAAACACACACACAAACATCTTGCCTTATATATATATATATATATATATATATATATATATATATATATATATTATTGATTTTCTGCACTATTGTAGGAACTGCAACCTTGAAACCTCTGAATATCGTTTCTTATGGCTTTGTCTATGAGTATCAAATTTGATTAAAATCGGACCACTCCTTCTATAACCCGATTTTTGCGATTATCGATTTTCGATATTTATCGGGTGTACCTCGACACAAACCTAGCTAAGAACACTCGCAGACGCTTATAATACAACTGTGTAAATTTTCAAGAAAATCGGTTCAGCCGTTTCGGAGTCTATAGGTAACGGATACACACACAGACACACAGACACACACACACACAGACACACACACACACACACACACACACACACACACACACACACACACACACACAAACAAAGTTTCATTTATAAATAAGTTTAGATTGTTTTAGTATTTACGTTTTTTGTGTATGGTAAAATATAAACTAAATTATTTTATCTTTTTATCGAATGTTTGATTCATTTTTTTACGGCTTATCAAACCTTTGCAGGTTATTTAAAGTCAGATAATATTTTTAGATTGCTGAAAATTATAACGGTTTTAGTGATACAAACTTTATTAATTAACCCATAACTGGTAGAGAATTTGATAAATTGACAAGAAATTATAATGTGCATATAAAGTGGGGGATCAGTTAGATATTACAATCAATATATAAACTGGTCACTCACTGTATGTCTATATTGCATTCTCTACATTTATACTATAGAGAATTTAACCAAATCTAATAACATGCGTGTGTAGCTCATCAATATTTCATTGATTGATTGTTTCATTTTTTTACGGTTTATCAACATTTTGTAGTTTTTTTTAAAGCCAGAGAATATTTTTAGATTGTAAGAATTATTCTTGAGAATAATAATGATACAAGTCTTACTAATTAACCCATAGCTGGGGAAAAGACGTAGATTCATATCTAATCAGAATTTGATAAACTAACAATAAATTATAAAGTGAGGGTGGAGTAGATAGACTAAACTATCGCCCGGTTCACACTCCACCCACATCTATTGAACAGGTGAAGAGGCTCATCCCTTGTTTCCTGTTTAGGATGCGGTTTCCGGTTTTCTCTTTTCCAATCTTTTCACTCTTTTCCTTTATTATTTTATTTTTTTTTTCAATTGGAGTAGATAGACTAAACTATCGCCCGGTTCACACTCCACCCACATCTATTGAACAGGTGAAGAGGCTCATCCCTTGTTTCCTGTTTAGGATGCGGTTTTCGGCTTTCTCTTTTCCATTCTTTTTACCCTTACGTAGCCCCCTGCGCATCAGTGGCGTTACTGCCTTGCTCGGGGTGATATGATTAAAAAAAAAAAAAAAAAAAAAATATCACAATCAATGTATAAACTGGTCACTCACTTTGTGGCGACATTGATTTCTGTATGTTTATATTCTAGAATATTTAAATAAATCTAATAACATGACTGTAGCTAATCAGTATTTAACAGATTTTTTTTCATTTTTTACAGTTTATCAACACTTTGCAAGTTATTTAAAGGCAGAGATTAACTATATTAACCCATAGTTGGGAGAAAATTGCAGGATTCCTACCTAATCAGAATTTGATAAACAAAGAAGAAATCACAATATTGACATAAAGTGGGGGTTCAATTACATGTTACAATTAATATATAAACCGGTCCCTATTTTTGTGGTTACACTAGTTTCTATACATTTATATTCTGGGGAATGTAAATAAATTCAAAAGATTTGTTCGCATAGATAATTAGTATTTCATTGACTGATATAACATTGATAACTATTTTTTTGAGGGGAGACGGTATTTGTTTCGTGATAGTCTTACTAATTAACCCATATGTAAGGAGATACAATGAATTCATATATTTACCGTATTTGCGCGTAAGTTTAACCAACGTAAGCTGAACTGAAACTTGGTTCTCCCAATTTCTTTCAGTGAAGAATACATAAAAAATAATTTATGCTATCATAACTTACTAAAATTGCTATAGTATAAATACTTTTTGTGTACTCTTGACTAAAAAAATAACAAAGCATATGGATATACGGGTAGTGTAATGGGTATCGGTGTAAATGAAGGCTTGGGGAATAAGGTAAAACTTTGGGTTAGTTTATTGCATTCACTTTCACACCAGCCTTGATTGAAAAGCAGAATAGACTGGACTTTCTTTGTCTTGGGTGACAATCAGTCTGATAGAAGGAAAACTAGATTCGAAAGCTTTGAGAAGGCAAAAGCAAGTCACTCCAAAAGGCAAAAGCAAGTCACTCCAAAAGGCAAAAGCAAGTCACTCCAAAAGGCAAAAGCAAGTCACTCCACTTTCTTATGCAGTAATGCATAAGATAATATAGTAAAAACATTTGTGGAGAGTCCTAATCGCCTCAGTGACTAAAAAGAGATTTCTCAGTCTTGGCTTGGTACAGGTCTAGTATCATTGGGCACCCAGTGAAAATCGAATTAATAACACAGTGAGAGATTAGATAAGAAAAGTGATTCGTTGCGCCTTCTCACAATCTCAGCTGACATGAAAATTGGTTCACTGTGACGTGGGAGACAATTTTTCTTTCCGGAATCTATCATACATATCTAAAAGTCTACTACTCGTTCATAATATTTGTCTATATTTCTGTGATGAGGTAGTATTTACAGTATTTACATTATTCGGACTATTTTCCTCATCTTTGTTGTCATTTGTACGACGTTATTAATAGATCATTCTATTTGTCTATATTTCTGTGATGAGGTAGTATTTACAGTATTTACATTATTCGGACTATTTTCCTCATCTTTGTTGCCATTTGTACGACGTTATTAATAGATCATTGTATTTGTCTATATTTCTGAGATGAGGTAGTATTTACAGTATTTACATTATTTGGACTATTGTCCTCCTCTTTGTTGCCATTTGTACGACGTTTAATAATAGATCATTCTATTTGTCTATAATTCTGAGGTAGTATTTACAGTATTTACATTATTCGGACCATTGTCCTCATCTTTGTTGCCATTTATACGACTTTTAATAATAGATCATTGTATTTGTCTATATTTCTGAGATGAGGTAGTATTTACAGTATTTGCATTATTCGGACTATTGTCCTCATCTTTGTTGCCATTTGTACGACGTTATTAATAGATCATTCTATTTGTCTATATTTCTGAGATGAGGTAGTATTTACAGTATTTACATTATTTGGACTATTGTCCTCCTCTTTGTTGCCATTTGTACGACGTTTAATAATAGATCATTCTATTTGTCTATAATTCTGAGATGAGGTAGTATTTACAGTATTTACATTATTCGGACCATTGTCCTCATCTTTGTTGCCATTTATACGACTTTTAATAATAGATCATTGTATTTGTTTATATTTCTGAGATGAGGTAGTATTTACAGTATTTACATTATTCGGACCATTGTCCTCATCTTTGTTGCCATTTATACGACTTTTAATAATAGATCATTGTATTTGTCTATATTTCTGAGATGAGGTAGTATTTACAGTATTTACATTATTCAGACCATTGTCCTCATCTTTGTTGCCATTTATACGACTTTTAATAATAGATCATTGTATTTGTCTATATTTCTGAGATGAGGTAGTATTTACAGTATTTACATTATTCGGACCATTGTCCTCATCTTTGTTGCCATTTGTACGACGTTTAGTAAGAGATCATTGTATTTGTCTATATTCCTAAGATGAGGTAGTATTTACAGTATTTACATGAATCCATTGTATTCACTTATGCGCAAATACCCTTGGGAAAGGTATTAATCCGTCTTTTCCTTCCAGTTATGGGTTAAATAGCAGGACAGATTGGGTTCTATAGCCTTGGTCGGTAACCAGTCTACCGCAGAAAGTAATGGCAACCTACTGCGGAATAATCTTCTGCCCAGTCAGTCATATCTCGTTCGAGACATGATCGCCCAAGCGTGTATAACGTATGGCACCTAAACTGACTGACATTTTTCGGACTATTGTCCTTATCTTTGTTGCCATTTTTATACCGTTTAATAATAGATCATTGTATTTGTCTATATTTCTGCGATGAGGTAGTATTTACAGTATTTACATAATTCGGACTATTGTCCTCATCTTTGTTGCCATTTGTACGACGTTTCGGCCGTTGTATGCTTCGGCCTTTTTCAGGTGCTAGGAATTTCGAACAGAACCCTTTATTACAATAACTGGGGTATATGAACTCCATTCCTTGTGTAGTAGTGCTTCTTTTGGATGTCATGAGTTATCTCCCTCTGATCCTATAAGTTACTTGTTCACCATTGTTGTAGCCTGGTATTGAACTCACAACTCTTTAGGTCAAATCAACTGAAGAAGGCCTGGGCGTATAACGGCCGAAACGGAGTACAAATGGCAACAAAGATTAGGACAATAGTCCGAATAATGTAAATACTGTATTATTGCTTCTATTTCTAATTCTTCCACAAATTGTAATCCTTTGAGTCGTGGTATCTTTACTGCCTTGCATGGGGATATACCAATATAAAAAGAAAGAAAGATGGCTACTCACTACCATCTTTTATACAACGACTTACACCTATATTATGTTTTTACGATAAGATAAATATTATATTATTAAAAATTAAATGAACTGTTACGAAATGACTGCAACGAGGCAAAGTTGCATAAGGAGACGAAAGCGGAAGTTTAAAAAATAAATATAATTAAATATAATATTAATTATTTTCGGTAAATTACATTTTTAAAGACTTTTATTACTGCAGACATTTTGACTACTGCAGTTTTTCTACAGTGAATTAATTTTTACGAGCCTCGATTTGCAAGTCTTGTAATCAAAATTGATTATCATGGAAGGTTTAAGCGCTCTACCTGTTCAACATAACTGGCGGGCGGGGAAAGAAATAAATTCATGCTTTTCCTAAGGGTAATAAAGTGAAGTGAACTGAAATTGTCTCAGTTGGAGTTTGAACTTGATTCGCCGATTTCATTTTTGGTGCCATTAATCATTACGACACCTACATTTTCACTTGGCTCTAATTTAAGACATGTTAATTTGGAAGTCAGATACTATTGGCATTTTTATTTTATTTTATTTTATTTTATTTTATTTTTTAATCGTATCACCCCGAGCAAGGCGGTAACGCCACTGATGTGCATGGGCTACGTAATAGTGAGAAGATTGGAAAAGAGAAAGCCGGAAACCACATCCTAAACAGGGAACAAGGGATGAGCCTCGTAACCTGTTCAATGGACGTGGGTGGAGTGTGAATCGGGCGATAGATAGATCTATCTACTCCAATTAAAAAAAAAAAACAAAGTGAGAAGATTAGAAAAGATTTTAGATATTGATAAAGTAATTTTACATACAATTAGAATAAGTTTGTTGCTGAGCGAGACTTGGGTCGCCATCAATCAGACGACAAAACGGGATTAGCATTGTATTTAGAGGTTTCAGTTTGGATATATCAAGAGATTTATTCATTTCTGTCTATTTAAAGACACCAGTTCAAATGTATCAAAACACTTCATTGCGATAGTCGCGTCGTATATCTTACATTTTATCACGAACCAAAGATCAGGGTGTGTTTGTTTGTTTTTATAAACGTATGAATAAAATTTAAATGAATAAATAAGTTTTATTTGACTCATTTTTTTATATTCAACGTGATACGAGAAATGAGCCAATTACGAAAAATCAAAATCTTGTAGCGGGCTGGATGTGGCACGTGGTACCTTGTTTGTTGGTGCCTGCAATACTGCATTGATTATTTTAGTGTATAAGCAATATTATACAGGGTTCGATGGGTAAATTGTCGCTATTTTATATTTCTAATTTTGCGCGTTGTTTGTTTCTGATTTTGTCGACTGCACACTAAAGTAGGGTCAGTTGGGCACCGTCTTTGAGAAAAAGAAAACCATAACACAATTCACTCCGCCAGAAATTTGGAAACAGCATGTTGTACTGTTTAGCATTCACACTGGAAGCTGAAATGCAAACATTTCAGAGTGTTTGGGTATTAATTTGAAGATAGTACAGAGGTTCCGGAAAGACTTGGATAAGTCTAATGCTGATTACGAGGGTGTTTGGGGTGATCACTAGTGTTGTCGACGTTATACCTCTTACCACAGGGCCTCATATTCAACAGAAAGCCCGACATCATTGAGGAGGTAGTGCTACCCTGGTCAAGAGAGTGGCCGATGGAAGACTCTTTGTCTGGCAACTGGACTTTACACCGTGCCACATAAGCAGGAGAACCCATTCATGGCTGTCAGACAATTTCTGCAGCCAAATCACCCCTATAATCTGGCCACCTAACTCCTCATAACCCTATGGATTATTATGTGTGGGGCGCGGTTGAGCGAGAGACCAACAATACTCTTTGTAGCACCAAAGATGAACTGTAGTCAAGGATTATGCAGCATTCACCAGCTTAGACCATTCAGAAGAGATGCAGGAGATTCTGAAATCGTATGGCCGTGGTTGAAGGCAATGCCGGTTTTATTGAATAAAGTATTAGTATTTAAAAATATTTTTGTGTAATTTTGGTAAATATATCTGTTAAAATGAGATGTCAGTATTATTTTCAGGTTTGCTTATTTTAGACGACAATTTATCCATCGCACCGTGAACTGTCTCCATTTTGAATATCTTCCTGAGCAGCGATCAATTTTAGAACATTTTTTTTCCGATCAACCAGCACAATAAGGTGAGAGAGGAAATCAAGTTGTAAGGTCTAGGCGAAGGACTACACTGAATTCAAAAGTGTCTTTGATCATATGGTTTAGAGATTTCTTTTTAATCATTTTAACCCAAGCAAGGCGGGACCGCCACTCGTGCACATGGGGGTTACAGTGAGAGGAGAAAAAAAAACTGGTGACAGAAGTTAATTGAGGAAATGATAAAAGATGAACAGGATTCAAAAAATAAAAAATGGCAATTGAGATCGCGTTTAAATTTTTGGAGAATTTTTGGAGCAAGTAAATAAAAGGAAGTTCCACAGTCAGAAAATACGAGAAAAAAATTGTTCGACGAGAAGTGGCGGTTATATTTAATTATTTCAATCATAAATCTTGGGACCTAGGTGCCAATCTAGTAGCACTCTTAAATTCATGTGGTCGGCGCAGCAGGCAAAAAAGCTTGTCAGAGCAATTGCCTGAAAATATTTGTAGAAAAGACAGAGGGAAGCTACGTTAAGCTGGTGAGAAAATGAGTGAAGACGATATGCCATGTCAGGGTCGATATGGTTTTTGTTTGTCGTAAATGGCCTGTTTCTATTTTCGACAAAATGTTCATGGGACGAAACTCCAATTCAAGATTTTCAGCTTTTTCGAAATTACACGGCCAATGTTCAAACAGTAGATGGAAAGACATAGGGAGACCAACCTTCGCATGTAACATAAGATTATCCAACGGTGGTCTCGAAGCCATAAGCTTCGAACTAAAATCTGCTATAGGAATTAAAAAAGAGACTTAATCGACACAGTAATCAAGAACTACCAACATAACGCTACAGATTTTAATAAAGATTTCACGGAAGTTGTATCTACATGTTATATTAAGCGTGTGGTAACAGAACAAAGAAGAAACAACGGAGGTTTAAGAAATGAACAATTGTATTAACATACTAATTGTAGACTACTGATGTGCGTTGTGGTGCAGTGGATATCGGCTCGGAACGACAAATCGGGGAGCTGAGTTTGAATTCCTTTTATTAACTTACGCACAAATACCCTTGGGAAAGGTATTAATCCGTCTCTTTCCTCCAGTTATGGGTTAAATAATAGGACAGATTGGGTTCTATAGCCGTGGCTGGCAACCAGTCTACCGCAGAAAACAATAGAAATCTACTGCGGGATAAACTTCTGCCCAGTCAGTCATGTTTCTTTCGAGACATGATCGCCCAAAGCGTGTATCACGTATGGCACTTGACCGATGATTTTTGGTGGATAGTCTTTTGGAGATGGGATGTCGAAATCCGACGAGCGTTTTGAATTCTGGCTGTTGTGCCGTCCGACTGCCGTCTATTTGTTGAGTTTTATGCCCTTTTCTCAGGCTCATAACGATTTCAATTTTTATTTTTGTTTTTTGTTATTTTGCTTCTTTAGGCCGGAGCGGATACTATTGTAATTATGTTTTACTTACACACACAAAGAAAAATACAATCCAGAATTTTCACCCAAGAGCAACCACTACGTGCGGAGCCGATGCGTAGTTGACGAAATTTTAAATTCATACTTGGGTTTCGAATTTGATAGTAATCGTGCAAAGCTTAGTGAATATCAATATTTGATACCATCCCCTCCCCTCACTGCCGCCGCGGAGTCGAGGTTAGAAAGTATGGATGGCGTTCCAAATGACTTGCATTATCATATATAAAAGTAGTGAATTAGATAAAAAGATAATAGTCAGCAAAATAAATATGATTTTATAAAATTGATTATTTTATAAAATTTATGATTTTATAAAATTTATGATTAAAAAAAGGAAGTAGTCATATTGGAAGATAGATAGATAGATAGATAGATAGATAGAGAGAGAGAGAGAGAGAGAGAGGAAGAGAAAGAGAGACGGATAAAATAATATAGAGAGAAAAGAGACAGAATAATAATAAGCAAAAGAGAAAAAATAAACAAAGAGGGAAATATATATATATATATATATATATATAGAGAGAGAGAGAGAGAGAGAGAGAGAGAAAATAGTAGTAAACAAAAGAGTGGAAGGGGATAATAATAAACAAATGGAAAAAGAGAGAATAATTATAAAAAGAAAGAAGAGAGCGAGAGAGAGAGAGAGAGAGAGAGAGAGAGACACGCACACACACACACACAGAGACAGAGAGAGAGAGACAGAGAGAGCCATTAGAAAGAAAGAAAGAAAGAAAGAAAGAAAGAAAGAAAGAAAGAAAGAAGAAGAATAAAGAGAGTGGGTAATGGAGGACAAAAAGAGAGAATGATAAACAGAGAGACAAAGAGAGATATTGTATCGAAGCAAAGAAGGTAACAGAGAAAGAAAGGGAGAGATTTAAAAAAAAGACAGAATTAACTAAATTGTTAGTGAGTGAGTAAAAGAAATAAGGAAGATTGATATAGAGTGTGCGGCGAGAGGCCAAGGGAAATAGAGAGGGTATGAAGTAACAGGGAGCGGAAGTTGGTAAGAAGAACTAACGGCTGCATTGTAAATGGTTGTATAACTAGGTCCATTTCAATTGCTCATCCTGCTCCGATTGTTGATACTAGAATTTTTTTTATTTTGTCATGATCTCCCACAGGCAAAATCTCCCAGCCCAGAAAATAAATACTCTGCCTTCGCCACACTTAACAAGCCTGGCTTGAAGCCATGTTTTTCTATTGCACTTACAGGGGGTAATAAAAATGCTTTACTCTATCAGCTACGGCTTAAGTGGCTTGTAAGCAGACTAAAGGACGTCAAATCAGAGGTCGGTTTAAATTCACCAAAACGTACTATTTATGGACGCCTGTCTAGCACAGTGACACAGATACTAAGAAGCCCCATCACTCCAGTTAAAGATAATGATAGTCATTACAACTCTGCTATCAGTATAAATACACGATGCCATTCTAAGGTTTCACTTATTTGGACAAAAAATACCAGTCAGTTAAGTGCCATACGTGAAACACATTTGGGCGATCATGTCTCGAAGAGACATGACTGACTGGGCAGAAGATTATCCCGCAGTAGGTTGCCATTGTTTTCTGCGATAGACTGGTTGCCAATTAAGGCTATAGAACCCAATCTGTCCTGCTATTTAACCCATAACTGGAAGGAATAGACGGATTAATACCTTTCCCAAGGGTATTTGTGCGTAAGTGAATGCAATGAATTCAACTGGAATTCGAACTCGGTTCCCCGAATTCTCGTTCCGAGCCGATATCCACTGTACCACAACGCACATAATTCATCCACGTACTAGCCTGTTTCCTTCTGGTGTTAGTCTGAGTCGCTAACCCCTAAGCCATAGGCGCATGGAATCAGGGAAGGGAAATTTTAACGTGTTTTATATAAGCAGTGTATACACACGCCCGTCACCAAAAGAACTCAGTTCATTCCTGGAATGAGAGCATAATATATTAGTCATCCACATTATATATATATATTAAAAGTTACATTTGCACAATATCTGGTACAGTCCAGGGGATATCGGTATGTGTTAAAATAAATCTATGATAATTTGTCGTAAAAGAAGAAAATGAATAAAAAAGACAAGAGGTAAAAGTATTCTTAGTCGTTGCGTTTGGTCCTCTGAGGGACATTAACAAGGCAAATGTCATATCGTTATGCTTTGGAACGGACGTATGTGCCGTACATTTACCTTGATAGTTTCTCAGAGGACGAAAGGATTTGGATAAGAAAACTTTTTCCTCTTGTATTTTTATCAATGATGTTCTACAGGATGAAACGTCTTGTAAGAGATCTTCTTTTCCATTTTGTCATACATGTTCTGTTCTTGATAAATAAAAACGAATATCCTTATTTTATATGCATCGCTCATTATGCAGGAATGAATTAGAACACTCTGGCCACTGGCCTATGATACATCATACGCTAAAAGTCTGCCTCCTTCTACCGAACGCCAATAGCTCAGAGGTAGAATCCCCGACCGAAGCCAATTCGGCCGGGTTTCAATCCTGAGTTAAAAACAATCGGATATCTGACCGTACTGATGAGCTGTGATACAGCGAAACAGATACGTCTACGGATGGCTATATATATACTTTTAATTTATTTTTATGTAAAATTAATATAATTTACATTGCGACACGGAAATTTCCATGTTTCGAGATTTTTACGTCGTCATCAGGCAATGTTAGCTCATTGTTGTGATAGACATTGCCTGATGACGAGGTAGAAATCTCAAAACATAAATATTCCTGTGTCGCAATGTACTTTTAATTAAAAGAAATTAATTATATGATCATATTATGATCTACAGTATTTATTGTATTGAACACTTTTATAAAAATAAAACTGTTAGCCATTACATTGTTTCCAAAATAAAACAAAAAAAGTAATAAATTAAACATAAGAATTAATGACTCTTTTCCTCCTCTCTTTCACTCTCTCTCTCTTCCTATCCCTCTCTCTCTCACTCACTCTTTTCCTCTCTCCCTTCCTCACTTTTCCCTCTCTCTTCCTATCTCTCACTCTCGCTGCCTCCCTCTCTCACCCTCTCTCTGTATGCACAGCTTTGTCTCTTTTTCGTCTTTGTATCTCTCTCATGAATTTGCTCTCACACTCATACCGTTCCCTTTATTTCGAATTCGTTTTTTTCTTTCCTCTCTGACAACCGGATATGTTCAACCTTATCACCTCAATGTAAAATATTTCCTTCATAGAAAATATAAATGTAATTATAAAATAATTAATTCGGCATAACAAATATTTTGTCTACACAAATATGCTGTCAAATATTTAAATACTGACATTAAATATATCATTTTCACAACAATAATCTAACAATGCCTGATGACGAGGTAAAAATTACGAAACATAGAAATTTCCGTGTCGCAATGTAAACTATGCTAATTTTAGATTTAAAAAAAAGCAAATTTAATGATATTATACTCTACAATATTTGTGCATTGAGCACTATTATAAAAAAAAAAAGTAAATGCCGGAGAACTCGTAATTGTAAAACTGTTGGTTCTGTTCACCATTTATATATATATATATATATATATATATATATATATTCAAATGAATAAGGAATGAAGGAACGAAAAAAATAATTACAACGTTCAAAACATTAATTCAAAACAGTGCTCAATATAAAAATAGAGCAATGAATATTTATAAATTATACTTTAGAACATGTACAAACTACAAACTACTACAGAATTGTACATTTTGTTTCGACGATGAAAGAACAATGTCTCATCAGGAAGTTAATAATGATGGTGACTACCTGATGAGACATTGTTCTTTTAATGTTGAAACAAAATGTACAATTTTGTCGTAGTTTGTACATGTTCTAAAATAATAAGTATATATATATATATATATATATATATATATATATATATATATATATTAGTTATCCGCATACGAGCTTGTCTCGCTGTATCACAGCTCATCAGTGTGGCTAGACACATCCACTTGCTTCTGGCCGGGATCAAAACTGAACCGATTTGGTGTCAGTCAGAGTCGCTACCCTCTAAGTCATAGGCGCATGGAATTACATATATTCATTTTTAAACGAGGCAGCAGATAATTTTCTAAACATACACTGTTAAATATAAGAGACAATGAATGTCTATTATGTTTAATCATGAGCCATTCTAAAAATCGTATTTTGGCTTTAATTTTCGCTGAAAATAAAGACAAAAATTCTCCAACATTTGGATAATTTTTTATTTCGTTGGTTCTAAGCTTTCGGCTCACATGAGCCATCTTCAGAGAGGTTACAAGGCCTCCGGTATCATACACAGAGTAAAAAGAACCTTCAGATACTGGAGGTCATCTACATTAAATCCAAACAACCCACACTTAATAAAATCACGTTTAAATCTGGTCATATCACATTACATTGCTTTTAAATATATGCTTCTGTTATCATTTCGAGCTCTCACGTGGTATGATGTCATAGAACTGCATTACAAATTTACGAACTGCGTTTGCTATTTTTGGTAACTGTTATCGTTGCCTAGCAAAGTTTTATATTAACACAAGAGAAAATCGTCGCTGATAGTGGATGTTTTTATGTTAACGTCTTTGTAACCTTTCAAGGCATTCGACAAAATACGACACAAAGAATTGATGGAGATGCTGGGCAATCTCGACACTTTCGGCAAAGACATAAGAATAATCAAGAATCTCTACTGGCAGCAAACGGCCTGCATACGGACAGGTAACGACCTCAGTAGATACACAAAGATAGAAAAAGGCGTAAGACAAGGATGTGTCTTTTCACCGGATTTGTTCAACCTATACAGCGAGAATATTTTGAGGACCCTAGATGACACGCCAGGATTTGCTATTGGAGGCCACAACCTGAACAACATAAGATATGCAGACGATACAGTGCTGATTGAGGACACGGAAAGGAAACTACAAGATCTCATACAGAAAGTAGCAGTGGAGAGTGACAAGAAGGGACTACAAATAAACTTTAAGAAAACTGAGTGCATGGTCAACAGCAAAAGATACAACCCAAAATGCCAAATACAGGTGGAGGATAACAGAATCAAACAAGTACAAGAATTTAAGTACCTAGGAAGTGTTCTAACAGAAGATGGAAAGTGCGACACGGAGATCCGAAGGCGAATTGGCATGGCAAAGGACGCGTTCCAGAAGATGAGCAAAATACTAACACACAGGAAAATCTCAATAGAAACGAAGAAAAGAGTTCTAGACTGCTACGTGATGTCAGTTCTTCAATACGGCTGTGAATGCTGGACAATATCATCGAAAATGAGGACAAAACTGGAAGCGGCCGAAATGTGGTTCTACAGAAGGATGCTACGGATATCGTGGACTGAGCATACAAGCAACGACGAGGTGTTAGAAAGAATGGCAACAAAAAGGAAATTGATGCTGAGCATCAGGAAGAGACAACTGAAGTTCCTGGGACATGCAATGAGGAAGGAGAGCCTGGAGAACCTGATACTGACTGGACAGATAGAAGGAAGGAGAGACAGAGGAAGGCAGCGGATAACATATTTGCAGGGACTGACCAGGTGGATGACGGAACGGGGGTTGCCAGGAGCAACAGGAGCAAACATACTAAGAGCCACAAGGGATAGGGAGACGTGGAGAGCCATGATCGCCTACGTCCTGAAGGGACAGGGCACATAGAAGAAGAAGAAGAAGAAGAAGAAGAAGAAGAAGAAGAACCTCTCTGAAGTTGGCTCATGTGAGCCGAAAGCTTAGAACTAAATAAAAAATTATCCAAATGTTGGAGAATTTGTGTCTTTATTTTCACCTGAAATTAAAGCCAAAATACGATGTTTAGAACGGCTCATGATTAAACATAATAAACATTCATTGTCTCTTATATTTAAAAGTATATATATATATATATATATATATATATATATATATATATATAATTATATTCATTATGGTTGCATGTATTAGTTGTGTGTAAAAGTTTCCACCTAAAAAAATATTTTCGGCTGTATCTCGGTTTCAAGAAGAAGAAGAAGAAGAAGAAGAAGAAGAAGGTTTTAACATAAATCTGAAAGGCTGGTAAATAAGTACGGAATTCAAAGACAAAAATAAAAGATGACGTCTTAGTTCTTTCTAGAGTCTTTTTCCTCACAGGGTGGATTCTTTTCGACAGTGGCCGTGAATGACCCGAGAGGATATCTATCGCAAAACAAACAGACGTACGTGCTTTTATCATCTGTTCGCATTCAAGGTTATCAAAGAAATCCGTACAGAGGAAAAGCCCTTGACACTCCTGTTTTCCTCGGTTTAGGTGCGTGGCACGCCCTCAATGCTGGCTCGTTAGGATTCTCGGTCAGCAACCGTATACGCTCCCTAATTTCCTACCCGAAAATATTTCCGGTCACAGAGGTCACGTTATCTTTTGTGATTAGTCGTCCGACAACAATTAAATAGTCATATTTCTTACATTAGTGCGGTTATTATGAAGCATAGCTTTGGAAGGCACTTGTTCAAATACGTGATATCTCCAGAGCGAAGCGAAGATGTCACTTGGTAGAAATTATTTTTAGAGCAGTTCACTGACAATTAGCCGACGTTGTGACAGCAAATACATTAACAAAACTTAGCGTCGACGAACGCAAAATCGCAAGATCAAACTCAAACGTAATAAACTGCGAAGACAACTAACAATATATATATATATATATATATATATATATATATATATTATACACACACACACTTATTTAGTGTATCGAGGCAGCAGATAATTTTCTAAGCATATACTGTTAAATATAAGAGACAATGATTGTCTATTATGTTTAATGATGAATCGTTCTAAACATCGTATTTTGGCTTTAATTTCAGGTGAAAATAAAAACAAAAATTCTCCAACATTTGGATAATTTTTTATTAAGTTAGTTCTCAGCTTTGCTCACATTAGCAAAGTTTTATGTCAACACAAGATAAAATCGTCGCTGATGGTGGGTGTTTTTATGTTAACGTCCTTGTAACCTCTCTAAAGATGGCTCATGTGAGCCGAAAGCTTAGAATCAACATAATAAAAAATATCCAAATGTTGAATAATTTTTGTCTTTATTTTCACCTGAAATTAAAGTTAAAAACGGCTCATGATTAAACATAATAGACATTCATTGTCTCTAATATATAACAGTATATGTTTAGATAATTATCTGCTGCCTTGATACACTATATATATATATATATATATATATATATATATATAATTATTAAATTGTATTGAAGAAATAGCTAATTTTTTTTCAAATGTATGTGCGTGCAATATTTTTGTGGCAAATTGTATAATAGTGTATATGTCTGTACTTCTAAGATGAGTTAGTATTTAAATTGTTCTGACTACTGTCCTCATCTTTATTGCCATGTTTACGACGTTTCAACGGTTGTACACTTCGGTTTTCTTCAGGTGCTAGGAATTTCGAATAAAGGTTTCTGTTGGTAATTTCTAGCATCTGAAGATGGCTCGAGCGTACAACGACTGAAACGTCGTAAACATAGCAATAAAAATGAGGACAATAGTCCGAACAACGTAAATAGTGTGTATAACAGTGTATATGTCTGTTCATATTGCTTTAATACACGTGACACATCTTTTATGTGCGGTGTCACTTCAGGACATAGGCGATCATGGTCCTTCACACCTCCTTATCACTTGTACCTCTTAACACCCTTTCACTTGTTACCCCTCCAAAACCCTGCTCTGTCATCCATTTGCTCAAACATATCAAGTATTTCATGCGCTACTTTCTCCTGTCTCTCTTTCCCTCTATCTGTCCTGCGAGTATCAGATTTTCCAAGCCCTCCTTCCTCATTACATGATCCAGAAAATTCAGCTGTCTTTTCCTGATGTTAAGTATCAGTCTTCTTTTAGTTTCCAGCCTCGTTCAAACCGCGTCGTTGCTAATATGTTCGGTTCATAGTATACTCAGCATCCTTCTGTAGAGCCACATTTTAGCTCCTTCAAGTCTTTCCTTCATCTTTGATGAGATTATCCAGCATTCACTGGCATACTGAAAGGCAAACATCACATAATAATCCAGTACTCTCTTCTTCGTTTCCAACAAAATTTTCCTGTCACTCAAAACTCTACTCGGCTTCTGGAATGCATTCTTGACAAGGCCAAATACACCTTCGGATCTCAGTGCCGCACTTTCTGTCTTCTGTTAGAACACTTCCCAGATATTTAAGTTTCTGTACCTGGTTGATTTCAGTATCCTCGACTTGTAGTTGGCATTTTGACCTCTTTTTATCAATAATAATGCATTCAGATTTCTTGTAATTTATATGTAGTCCTTTCTTTCCGCTTTCTTTAGCTACCTTCTGTAGAAGGTCTTGTAGTTTACTTTCGGTGTCTGCTATCAGCACTGTATCATCAGCATATCTTATATTGTTCAGATTGTGGCCGCCAATGAGGAATCCTGGCAGGACTTCTAATTCTCTCAGAACTGCCTCGCTGTATAGGTTTAACTGATGTCGTGAGAAAACTCATCCTTGTTTTACACCTTTTTCGATTTTCGTATATCTGCTATACTCATTTCCTATCCGTCTGCAGGTTCTTGATTAATCTAATGTCCTTCCCGAATATGTCAAGTTTGCCGAGTATATCAAGTCTTTGTGGCATACTTTAGAGGTTGGGGAGGAATGAGCTACTTATTTTTTTCCATTTCCCCCGATATCGAAAATCGATACCCCGATATCCGATCAGGTCTGATGAAGATCAGGATTTTTATCGTGGTTCTTGCTGCAGAATTTGCTCTAACTTGGCAAAATTATAGTTTTTAGTCTCAAACATTAATAGATCTTCTCAGACGACTCAACTTCCCCAATATCAGAAAGCGATACCCCCGATAGTCTATCGAATCTGATCAAAAACCGATATTCAGCCGTCAATATGGCTCATTTTCTCCAATTTTACTCCCGATGGGTACGATAAGTTTTCATGGACTTACTTAGGTTAGTTTATCTTTGGATGACTTATTTGACTCCGATATTGAAAATCGATACTCTGATACACTATCGGGTCTGATCAAAATCAGGTTTTCTTTTATTTTGGTTTTTTGCTTCGGGTTTTGCTCTAAGTAGGTATAATTGTAGTTCTTAGTCTTAACAACCTACGTTTTTCGTGCCAACGTTCAAAGAGTCTGAGCTCCAGGACCATGGATTAGTTTTAAAGCGTTCATTACACCCGAGCAACGCCGGGCTATACTGCTAGTATATACATATATGTACGTTAGAACCTTTGCTTTCTGACTATGAGGCCCGAGTTCGAATCTCACCAGGGTCGATTTCTCAGGAAGGTGACTTCGTGATGTTATCGGTCTGGAGGGGGCGATACCAGCGTATGGCACCTTTGAAAAGTGCCTGAAAACCATACCACGGGTTAACCAAAGTCTTGCGAGTGAAAATGAATTGACAGGTGGTTGGGCTCGCACGAAGTCACAAGTTATCGTAACCGAAGGTTTGGGCGTTCTGGCCTTGTTCAGACTGTTGTTCAGCATAGTTGCAGTATAAACCACAGGTAAGCTCTGGTGGTGTTGAACAAACACAAATGTGTCTGAGCAGGCGTCTGTAACCAGGATTAACTAGCCCTGGTAGACAAACATCTTTGGATATGATACAGCCATACATATGTATGTGTGTGTGCTCAAAAGCTTAGATATAAAGAAAATATATCTATAACAAAAATATATGAATATAATTAACACCCTTTAGTTGTTATATAACCTTTCTCTCTGTATTTTTTAAAATATATCTGTGGTAAGCTAAAATTGGCTAGAAATATTCGTTACTATTTTTCTAGTAGTTTCGTCTTCAATGTCAGGACTAGTTTAGCCACCAACTGCTATTTATATGGTGAAGATTTGCAAATGAATACATTTTCCCCCACATTTTGTTTTGGCAATGTAAATTTGGAATACTTTATTTTGGCTAAAGGAAAGGAATGAAGTTTCAGAAAGAAATTATTCCATTCTTTTTTTGTTTTTTTAGTGTTCGTCTTTTAGGTTTTTTAGTGATATGTTTAGAGCGCATTTTTTCTTTCCTTTTCAGTCATTCTTACCAGTATTTTTCTAACTAGTTGATTATTTTTGTCCTTTTTTTTTTTAAACAAGTTCTTTCTTTTCATCTCTCTTTCTCATTCTTTTATCTTTTTTTCAACACTCCTACGCTTTTTTCATTCATTCATTCATTCATTCATTCATTCATTTATTCATTCATTCTTTCTTTCTATATTTTCATTTATTCTCACTTTTTTCTCTTTCACTTTTTTTACGTTCGTTTTACTTACTGTCTTCTCCATTTTCTTCTTTGTCGTATCTGTTCCATCATCTTTTCTCTTTGACTCCCATATTCTTATATCCGATATGCGTTTTTTATGCAAGAATATACACACATTTCAGTCATTCTCACCAGTATTTTTTTAACTACTTGATTATTTTTTCCTTTTTCTTGCAATACATTCTTTCTTTTCATCTCTCTTTCTCATCCTTTAATCTTTCTTTCCTTTTCAACACCACTACCCTTTTTCTTTCATTCATTGACTCATTCATTCTCGTATTTCTCGTATTTGTTCCATCATCTTTTCTCTCTGACTCCAATATTCTTATCGCCGACAGGCATTTGGGCGATCATATATCTAAAGAGACATGACTGACTGGGCAGAAGATAATCCCGCAGT
This sequence comes from Ascarosepion bandense, assembly GCA_037127315.1. Classification (NCBI taxonomy): domain Eukaryota; kingdom Metazoa; phylum Mollusca; class Cephalopoda; order Sepiida; family Sepiidae; genus Ascarosepion; species Ascarosepion bandense. The sequence continues at coordinate 2,100,987 of JBBBDQ010001851.1, forward strand.
AGGTTGCCATTGCTTTCTGTGGTAGACTGCTTGCCATCTAAGACTACAGAACCCAACCTATTCTATTATTTGACTGATAGCTAGAGGAGGAAGAGATGTACTAAATTATTAAGTAGTAATTAGTAGGGATCAGTTTATTACTTCATAATAATATAAAACTGTTCACCCACTTTATGCCAGTAGAAGCCTTAATCACGTTTTCAACTATTATATTCAGTCAGTCAATTAAGTGCCATACGTGATACACGCTTGAAAGAGACATGACGGACTGGGCAGAAGATTATCCCGCAGTAGGTTGTCATTGCTTTCTGCGGTAGACTGGTTGCCGACCAGGGCTATAGAACCCAATCCGTCCTGTTATTTTGACTCATAGCTAGATGAGAAAGAGATGTATTATAATATTAAGTAGTAATTAGTGGGGGATCAGTTTATTACTTCATAACAATATAAAACTGATCCCCCACTTTATTTTTTCGCTTGGGCGATCATGTCTCGAAAGAGACAAGACTGACTGGGCAGAAGATTATCACGCAGTAGGTTGCCATTGCTTTCTGCGGTAGACTGGTTGCCAGTAAAGACTACAGAACACAGTCTGTCCTATTATTTAACCCATAACTGGAGGGAAGAGACGGATTAATACCTTCCCCAAGGGCATTTGTGCGTAAATGAATGCAAGGAGTTCAACTGGAATTCAAACTCGGTTGAATTTGATAAGTAGACTCCTGAAAACAAGATAAATTTTTTTAAAAAAGGGCTAGCCCGCAACATTCATAAGTTTTGATTTATTTGGGAAGCTACAAGAATTTTTTTTTACTTTTGAAGTATTTTTCAAATACTGTTAATCTGCCATTGCCTTTATAACAAAAATGAACTAGTAATTTTTTTTTATTCCTTCTTTAAAAAATCGCAATTAAAATATATACTTTTTTTTCAAAATTTATGGTAATTGCCTTTAAATGCTTTCTTTTCATCTCTCTTTCTCATCCTTTTATCTTTCTTTCCTTTTCAACACTACTACCCTTTTTTCTTTCATTCATTCATTCTTTCTTTCATTCACTCTTTCTTTCTATATTTTTATTTATTCTCACTATTTTCTCTTTCACTTTTTTTTACTTTCGTTTTACTTACTGTCTTCTCCATTTTCTTCTTTCTCGTATTTGTTCCATCATCTTTTCTCTCTGACTCCAATATTCTTATAGCCGACATGCATTTTTATATAAGAACATACAGACAAACAAAAGAGGTCAGATTCAGAGGATTAATGTCAGGCCGTTGCCTTCGGACAGAATCGCATACCCACACTGACACAGATTTCCTACACGCATAAAAGTCTCTTCTTCTAGCAAACTTCCTGTAAATAGTTTATAAAATCCGCACATTAATTACCGAGCAAAACCAAGTGATGTTTTATACCCTAAATCCTCAAACACTTAGAGGCAAATACATAAACACGGAAGCACGCGATAACATTATTAAAACTCCTTATAACCAGTCAGTGGTACGCACATACTGTTATTTCTCACGCGCATCAACGTCTAGCAACGGACAGACATCCGGATAAATTTAGAGAGATATCTATACCCGGATGTGTGACAAATTTGAAAAGTGTGAAAAAGACCACCCCTGTTGCACAACAAGGATTTAATTCGTATTCCCGCCTAAGTTCTAAGCTACAACCAACAAACTAGCAGATTTCTCATCGTCGTAAGAGATCAAGCCTAACTAAAAACAAAAGACGGTGTTTTCAATGCTGGTATTTAAAGTTAGACAGACTTTTCTCAGGAAACTGACACCGAATTTTTACTGCTATTTCACTCACGATTAATTTTCTACCAAACGAAGCTAAATCATTTTTGTTTTAATCATTCTTTCCCACGTAAAGACTGACAACATTGTAGGTTCTTTGGATTTTGTTAAGAATTCCTAGATACATAAAAACCATATGTGGCAACAACAATCAATGCACGGACGATTGGTAGACTTGTGGTGATACCAAGCAAAAGCGATGGACCGGATGGTTGCGCTTTCACGACCAAAAAGCAAATGACCAAAAGTCGTCGCCGCGCCGCCGGCTTCGCGCCGCCGGCTCCGCGCAGATGTTCCGGTTGAAAACTAAAAATTAATTAAATATTAAATTTCCTACGCGAATTTTATTTATCAGCCAATGGGAATCCCAGGACCAAATACAAGTGTGAAATCCAAAATGAGCTGCTGTGATCCAAAAAGAAGATATAAAAAACCGATACAGAAAGCATCGCCAGACAGACTCAGGCAGACCGACTCGAGGAGAAGAGAGTAATTTGTATCTCCCTTGACCAAAGTCAATCGGCTTACTACGCTCGCCTCCCTTACCTTTTTCCTTCTTCTCTGCCTCAAAAACTACTTACTGACCTAAGGAGCGAATACATCAAAGACATTCCTTACTTACACGCTCCCAAATTCCTAAGGATTAATTCTCTTTCAGCATTTATTGCCATGAATATTGTAACCTCCGTTGAAGTCATATGTAAAGTACAACTATAATTCAAAAAACCCCAAATCTGCCAAACGCATTTATATTTTGCGGAAAGTTCAAAATGAACATTCCTCCCGGCCAACGCACCCACAATTTAAGTATCGAATTCTCCTTGTCAGCCTTCCATTGCCACTATAGACTTATAAAGGCTTATGATAGATTCTAGCGAAAATAATAGTCTAGCACGACACAGTGAACCAGTAATCCTAGCAGCGGACCAAGCAGTTGATTCGATATAACCGATCCAATTGATGTCAGTGGAAAAGGTTAAGATGAATATAAAAATAATCTGTGGAGCAAAAATTTGTTTTGGTGGATAACTGAATGATGAAAGGGGGAAATCGGTAGACGGAGAATTGCGTACCAGACAATTGCGTACCAGAAAATTTCGTCCCTAGTCAAAGGCGTCTCTGGATAATTTCGTACCTCTTGTAATTGTTTGAAGTTTTAGTTGACTCTAGCGGCGTGTACCGCAAACATCTAATAGATTCTGGGTTTTATAGATTATATTTTTATTAGGAACCCATAGCTTAGTTCCGAAAATCAAACATTGGTAGAAAAATATTTGTTGTCTGGCAGGCATTTATTTTATAATATTGAAGTCTCGTAATTTCTCGGGAGGGGTAATAAATTTTGCAGCAAGGGTGTTTGAGACTGGCAGCCATTTGTTTTGTAATATTGAAGTCTCGTAATTTCTCGGGAGGTGTAATGAATTTTACAGCAAGGGTGCTTTAGATGAAAACGTACCACATGAAAGTTAGGACCCGTCTTTGTGTATGTAACAGAAAATTAAATCACTGATGAAACAAAAGTGACTTTCAAAAAGAAATTCTAGTGTTTAAAAAAATAAAACTGCAAATAAGAGAATCATGGCGCTATTAGATAAGTAAGTCAGTCAGTTAAGTGCCATACGTGATACGTGATACGTGATACACGGTTTGGGCGATCATGTCTCGAAAGAGACATGACTGACTGGGTAGAAGATTATCCCGCAGTAGGTTGCCATTGGTTTATTATTTAACCCATAACTGGAGGGAAGAGACGGATTAATACCTTCCCCAAGGGCATTTGTGCGTAAGTGAATGCAAGGAGTTCAACTGGAATTCAAACTCGGTTGAATTTGATAAGTAGACTCCTGCAAACAAGATAAATTTTTTAAAAAGGCTAGCTCACAACATTCATAACTTTTGATTAATTAGGGAAGCTACAGTAGTTTTCTACTTTTGAAGTATTTTTCAAACACTGTTAATCTGTCATTGCCTTTATGACAAAAATGAACTTGTAATTTTTTTTATTCCTTCTTTAAAGAATTGCAATTAATACCTATGCTTTTTTCAAAATTTATGGTAATTGCCTTTAAATGCTTCAAAAATTATCTGAGGTATGCAACTGTCTAGGGACGCAAATGTCCGGTTCGCAACTGTCAGACAACCGGGGAAATCCTACCTAGTGCGGTTCGTCATTCAAAATAACTTCTGGGGTATCAGTATTTATTAAAATTTATAATATATAAATCACAACTACACGTGAGTGTGAATATCGCATTTTAAACGTTCATTAGTCTATGTATAATACAAAGAGTTGAATTAGTTAAATCTAACCGACACTTCTACTTTCACAGTTTCTTTTCTCGCACTTCCCGACTGTAGAACTCACTTCCGTTTACTTTCTTCTCCAATATCTACAATGTCCAAAAGTTTGAATGCAACATCAATTGCCATCTTCTGTCCCCTTGAATTCCTTCTATCTTTAATATTTTTTCGACACTCCCTGTAACCCGTTTTTCTCTAAGTTTACTTTCTTCTCCAATATCCCCTGCGCATTAATGGCGGTCCCGCCTCGCTTGAGGTATAATTATTAAAAAAAAAAAAAGAAAGAAAAATAGTCATGAAGAGTTGGTTTCTGTATCCATACTGTTTATATTTCTAGATACGTTCTATTCCCAATATCAAGTACCCTTCCATTATAAATATAGAAAATTTTAACAATATATATATATATATATATATATATTACGAAATCTTACGGAAAGTTACGAAATGATATTAACCGACATATTTATTTAAATGTATTTGTTCGAAAATTATTTGTTAATAGATACTCGTATTTTAGTGGATACTCTGTTTTTCTATAATTAAACAGTACATTTTATATATATATATCTACCGCCCTGAATATTTAAGAAACCTTGTTAGGAAAAATATCCTGCCGGAAGGGGAATATTTTCTAACAAGGTTTCTCTAATATTCAGACCGGTGGAAATATAAAAAATGAACTGTTTAACTATGGAAAGACAGAGTATCCACTCAGATACGAGTATCCATTAACAAATAATGTTCAAATAAATAAATTTCAATATATATATATATATATATATATATATATATATATATTTGTGTGTGTGTGTGTGTGTGTGTGTGTGTTCAAGATCAAATGTAGATCAAATATTGTCATGGGGAAACACACCTATTCCTCACATAATGGACTCTCCCTCCTATATTAATAAGAGTTAACAGGAAGTTAACGGAGGAAGTTCTTAGAAGTTCTTGGGAATTTCATGGGAGTTCTTTAGAGTTCTATTGGAGTTCAGTAGAACGACTAGGCAGTTGATATAGTCGGCAGTTAGCCGAATACTAAGGAGTCAGTTTTCAGTGGAAGATTACAAAGTTCCTAACATTTTGAGTGCGTTAAGTCGATTAGCAAACCGACATGGCACGATTATAATCTTTAGTGCGAAAACTATTCCACAACAAATATGGATCGGAACCCAACAGTATGATGAGATAAAGAACAAATAGCAAATATTTATCAATCGAACATGTTTCGTTTTCATAACAAATTTCTGACGAAGCTTTAATAAAAGTGAAACATATTTAGATTGAGATACGTTACCTATTTGTTCTTTATTATATATATATATATATATATATATATATATATATATATATATATACTAGCAGTATAGCCCGGCGTTGCTCGGGTGTAATGAAAGCTTTAAAACTAATCCATGGTCCTGGAACTCAGACTCTTTGGACGTTGGCACGAAAGACTAAAAAGTTTCCAGTTAAAGCGAAACCGTAGACTGAAAGAAAAATGAATGGATGTAAATCAAATTTTGATTTCCTGGTATTGATTTATATATATGTATATTATCGATTTTCTGCACTATTGTAAGAACTGCAACCTTGAAACTTCTGAATATCGTTTCTTATGTCTTTGTCTATGAGTGTATCGAATTTGATTAAAATCGGACCACTCCTTCTGTAACGCGATTTTTTCGATTATCGATTTTCGCTATTTATCGGGGGTACCTCGACACAAAATCTAGCTAAGAACACTCGTAGACGCTTATAGTACAACTGTGTAAATTTTCAAGAAAATCGGTTCAGCTGTTTCGGAGCCTATAGGTAACGGATACACACACACACACACACACACACACACACACACACACACACACACACAGACACACACACTCACAGACAAAGTTCCATTTATAAATAAGCTTATATATATATATATATATATATATATATATATATATATATATATATATATATATTACGGAAATTAACGAAATTTAACGAAACTTGGTTATAAGCAACCGACAATTTGTAATGAATTATTTTGAACATTATTTTTACCGATACTCGTATTTAAGTAGATATTCTGTTTTTAATTAAACAGTATTTTATATTTATATCGTGAAATAATCAGGCTGGTAGATATAAATACAAAATACTGTTTAATTAAAAACAGAATATCTACTTAAATACGAGTATCGGTAAAAATAATGTTCAAAATAATTCATTACATATATATATATATCTATCTATCTATATATATATATATATATATATATATATATATATATATATATATATGAAATCGTTATAGGTCAGATTTAAATTAAATTAGACCAATAAACAAAAATTTTAGAAAGAGCTCAGTCCATGTTTGAAGGAAGATGGAGATTCAACATGGAGAGCCTTTAGATATTTAGGTAATGAAGATGATCCGGTTAAGGTATTATGGTTTCGACCTTTTCAGTTTCGTCAGGCAATTTGCTTTGACTGATGGCTTAACGGTTAACCCTTTTATGAGTTCATAACCGGAAGTTCGAAGTAAGGGAGTGGTTTCCTTTCATCCCGGTTCGTACGAGCCTATAAAATATTTTGTTATGTGTCTATATCCAGACATTATTTCGGACTAAACTAGACCTTAGAACTAAAAAAACTTAAAAATAACACCAAACTAACCAACTACGCATGGAAATGAAAAGAAAAGAATGGCAGAAACCTCGACGTAACGTGAAAATTATTTTTAAAAAACCAAACCCTGCAACGGTGTTGATATCTGTAGACTGTGCCAAGAAGAAAAGTTGGTTATCGTATTATTTATTGAACGATAAAAACTACTAAATGCAAGGTCCGAAGTAATACCTGGAGGTAGACACTGAAAAGATTTTCTAGGCTTGTACAAACCCGGATGAAAGGATTCTCAATATCAAGCCACTCTCTTACTTTGAACTTCCGGTTATGAACTTATAAAAGTGTTAACCGTTAAGCCATCAATCAAAACAAATCGTTTAACGAAACTGAAAAGATTGAAACCATATATATCGGTCGAGTTTCGATCCCGGCCAGAAGCAAGTGAATGTGTCTAGCCACACTGATGACCTGTGATACAGCGAAACAGGCTTGTATGTGGGTAATTAATATATTATGCTCTCATTAAGATTGAGATCTCTAGAGAAGAACATTTTAAAAATAGCTTCCACTTCTGCGATATATGCATTACTCTTCAGAAATGAATCGAGTTCATACGGTGTGGCTTGTGTATACACTGCTTATACACTGGCGTGTGTATACACTGCTTATACACTGGCTTGTGTATACACTGCTTATACACTGGCCTGTGTATACACTGCTTATACACTGGCTTGTGTATACACTGCTTATATGCAACACGTTCAAATTTTCCTTCTCTGTTTCCATGTGCGTATGGCTTAGTGGGTAGCGACTCCGACTGACACCAAATCGGTCGAGTTTCGATCCCGGCTAGTAGCAAATAGATGTGTCGATCCACACTGATGAGCTATGATACAGCGAAACAGGCTTGTACGTGGATGACTAGCGGATCAGTAAGAGAAATCAGAAAGTCTAGTTCGTTTTATTCACTTAGGCAGAATGGTATGAATTCATGTCTTCTTCCCCCGTTAGCTATAGGTTAAATAGTAGGGTAAACGGCGGTGGCACATTATGTACACCCATTCTCTCTCTTTTTAAATATACGAATAATGAGATTTATATATATGCGCACACAAGTGTAGCAGTATGTGTGCATATGTCTGTGTCTGTCTACATACGTACGTGCGCATGCGCTGGAAATATTCACATTCGTGCTCTTCCCTCGGGGAGAGTTCTTTTTTTTAATAACACGTGTTGAATATTCGCATCGTTGTCGTATTGCACCCATTAGTGGTGTTCCTGCTTTCAATCTATTTTTTTCTTCACTTCCTACTCTTTCTTTCTTTCTTTCTTTCTTTCTTTGTTTCTTTTTTTATTTTCTACTTGCCCCCTTTCTTTCTTTTTTTTTAATCTATTCCTATTTCTTTCTTTTTAATCTCTTTTTAACATTTTTTTCCTGTTTCTTTCTTTCTTTCTTTCTTTCTTCGTTTCGTTCTTTCTTGTTAGTGTCCCTTCTCCTTTTTTCTATCTTTCTTCTATTTTTTCTCTGTTTTTTTTTTTTTTTTTTTACCTCTTCATGTTTTTTCTCTTTCTTTCTTGTCAGTTACCTTTTTCCCTTATTTTTATACTAATCTAACTAAAAAATAATTACATTTTACATCCGTTTAAAACGTATCTGCGCTCAACTGCACACACACACACACACACACACACACACACACAACGCATGCGTAATAAGGGGCGTGTAAGTACATACGAACATGTCTCTCGGTGCTGATAAATTAAAACCAAAAATCTCAGAGATGATAGAATTGGCACAAAATAAAAGATTTCCTTGAACAATAATCTATCAAGATTTATTAATACTTATACATTATATATGTCGGCTTACGGTCATATCACGATGAATACACCGGTTCTCGCTCGATCACCGAAGTTAAGCAACGTTGAGCCTGGTCAGTACTTAAATAGGTGACCGCTTGGGAATACCAGGTGCTGTAAGCGTTTAGTGACGGATGTGCGTTGTGGTGCAGTGGATATCGGCTCGGAAAGAGAAATCGGTGAGCTGAGTTCGAGTTCCAGTTGGGTGCCCTGCATTCACTTAGGTGCTGGTACCCTTGGGAAAGGTATTAATCCGTCCCTTCCCTCCAGTTATGGGTTAAATAACAAGGGTAAGACTTGGGGACCCTGCTCTTAAAAAAATAACAAATCCCAATGAATCTTGATACTCGAAAAGAAAAAAAGTATTACTAGACACAAAACTTATATAAAAACAACAATAAATTGTTGAAAGAAAAAGGTATTACCAGCAATAAATAAATAAAATTTAGCTGGCAATACATGAACCGCCGATGTTGATATGCCATAAAAACAAAACAACCAACCAACATTATATGTCATCCTATAAAGAAATTCATTTGAAATTCAAGGACAAACTAAAACGCAGTTTTAGCGGCAAACATTTAAAGAAACATTGTGTCTTATGCATTCAAGTAAAAAAACAAAGAATAAAACGCAAGTGGTCCTAATTATGTGAGTGACCTCGACACACCCACATGTCATTGGATGCTGACGGAAGCCAAAGCTCAGTGGTGAGAGCAAAAAAATGGTAATCAGAAGGTCTTGAGTGTGAGGATAAAACGGTTTAATTTTCAACCTCATTGCGGGTGATTACATTATTTTCTACCCTGCAACCTCTTTCCCCGCAGACAGAGCGTCTCACTATTCTACCGCTATTTTCATTCCAAATGTTCGCACGATCTACATTCCTTGGTTTCACCAGTTCAGACATTCACAGCTAGTAGCCACTATGTCCCGCACACGGTGTCAACTCATTCCCATCGTATCCTTTTGGTAAGGAGACACTTGACGTGCGTGTGTGGTGCAGTGGATATCGTCTCGAAAAGTGAAATTAGTGAGTCGAGTTCGAATTCCACTTGAATTCCTTGCCTTCACATACGCCCAAATACCTTTGGGAAAGGTATTATCACATCTCTTCTCCCTCCAGCTATTGGTTAAATGACAGGACAGATTGGTTTCTTTAGCCTTGGTTGGCAACCAGTCTAAAGCAGAAAGTAATGACAACTTACCACGGGAAAATATTCTGCACAGTCAGTCATGTCTCCTTTGAGACATGATCACCCAAGCATGTATCACGTCTAGCACTTAACTGACTGAAGGAGACACTCCTTTGGTAAAGAGACACCCTTCTTCAGAACTGGCATTTTTGTCGAATAAACGCCCGAAAGATACTTCCCCACTACCTCTTTAATCTCTTCAAGTCTAGGGTCAACCGTTATCTATCCTACATATCCTTACAATGCTTACTACCTCCTTGTGTGCAATGACAACAAACTCATTTTTAATAATACCCTACCTTGAGTGGCTCTTGGACCTTGTAATGGGGTAACAATAATAGAAAAAAAAATAAAAACATGCATATATTTTTAACAGTACATAGATTCAAATTGGGGATTTTCATGTAATAATGGTAGAATTTATGCGATAAATGTTTGTGTCCGATTAGAAAATTGTTAAGAAATTTTCATACTCACAAAAAACAAAAAAGATTGATACTTGTGAGTCATCCGTTGCCACATTTTAAATTACTTTTTCACCTTTTTCACAAATACAAATGTGTAAAAAGATATTTGTTCTTTAAATTATATTTATTTCTGCAAATAACAAACATAACTCGCTTCCATATTCTTGCTTTCCTGACGGCTACAACCTCCACGAATTTAAATGCAATGTCAATACCCATCTCTTAACCACTTGACTCTAGTTCTTTCACCACCCCGTATATCCTTTCCTTTATGTCATAACACCTGTATTCCCATCCTTCTCTTGCTCCTTTCTAACTGGTTCGTCTTCCTTTTCACTCTCTTCTAATTAATCTTTTTACTCTTCGGCTCGGAACGAGAAATCGGGGAGCCAAGTTCGAATTTTAGCTGAATTCATTGCATTCACTTACGCGCAAATACCCTTGAGAAAGGTATTAATCCGTCTATTCCCTCCAGTTATGGGTTAAATAACAGGACAGATTGGGTTCTATAGCCTTGATCGGCAACCAGTATACCGCAGAAACCAATGGCAACCTACTGTGGGATAATCTTCTGCCCAGTCAGTCATGTCTCTTTCGAGACATGATCGCCAAAGCGTGTTTCACGTATGGCACTTAACTGACTGACTGAGCCCCCTACACATCAGTGGTATTACCGCCTTGCTCGGGGTGAAACGTATTATTCAGGTGATATGAACGCAGCGATAGCCCGCAGGATGGTGTCGAACCATCGGCTAGTTGACTTCTTTACATGATAGTTTTCAGGAACTGAATATAAATACTTTTATTTATCCAACTCTTTTTCGAGTGACTTCACCAAACCAAGTCATCGATTCCAGTCGACCATTTGGAACGTGCCAGTTTTGTGGTCAATTAACACAAGACAAAAGCGATCAACTCCACGATCAGCCGAGGGGGACTGAGTTTGATTGCGAAGCTGTCGCGGGGTGGACGTCATGGGCGTCATGAAAATGGCCAAACTTCTATCATCTAGTGAATCAGTGTGAACATCGGCTACACTACTCATGGAAAGGCAACATCTCTGTGGCTTCAAGTTTTTTTTTAATTTTAGGGAGGACTTCCCAGCATTCACATGATACATACGTTGCATTTAGCAAGTCTAAAAAACTATCGTGTGTCACCGTGAAACGGTTACTGGTTTTTCTTTAAGTTATATTTCAACCTAAAGTAGTGAACAAGAGACAAAGACGGGAAAGGTTTTCGTTTTTTTTTTAATACACTGCACGTCAAACATATGTAGCTGTCTTAGTGGGTGATCTATCCGTTAAGCCGTAATAAATTAATTATAACTATACTTTAGGGTATATTTTAGATGATGACAACATTTTACGTTTATTGACCAAGTTTAGTTTTGAGAATTTGAGAATTTGTAATTTTTCTTGTAAACATAGTAAACATGGCTCATATAAAGATTTAAAAGTTCTGTTTTTTTAAAATATTTTCCATTTTACGGTAGGGTTTTTATTGGCATATTTTAATTGGCAATAATAAATAGAAAGTGATGTGCTATTGCGGTAAGTTTCACTATTAAAAGATAAGGTAAGAAAATAATGGCAGATTTTTAAAGGATTTTTGGTACAACCGATATAAAATTTCATTACTGAGGGATTTTCTATGGTAGAAATAGAACATAGGTAGATTATAGAGTCAGTTAGACATTTATTTTGTAATGGACACTCAATAGGTTTTCGGCAATTACTTGTCATTGTGATCATTAATGTTTTTAGGATATTACTGTTTGTTCAGTTTATTATATTTGCTTAAGAATCTATGGTTATGTTTTTTGATGATCTTCTCAAGAACAGCCATACAGCCATAGCTCAATTTAAGGGAATTAGAAAATTAATACATAGGGAACTGAAAAGTCTTAACCTTAAGGTTACTATAAAAACTAATCTAGAAAAAGTAGATTTCCTAGATGTAACACATGATCTAGTCAATAACACTTACTCTCCCTACTTATAAACTAATGCTAATCTTATACACATCCACCCCAAATCCAACTACCCTCAATCAATCATACACCCTTCATTATTGAAAACAGAATTAGTAACAATTTTTCTAAAGAAGATATATTTTACAAATATAGCAAATTCTATGACACTGTCCTTAAAAACAGCGGCTATAAATGCCTTGACCTGAAATATAACAAACATAGTATTAACAAAAACAATCAAAATAGAACGAGAAATATCATTTGGTAAACACCCCCATTTAATCAGATGATAAATGCTAATCTAGGGCATAAATTCCTAATATTATTTGAAAAACACTTCTCTGAAAATAAACCCCCTGGCAAAAAATTTAAAGAGAAATACTCTAAAACATACCCTAAAGCAGCGGTCGGCAAACCCCAACCAGCAGGCCACATCCAGCCCTCGAGTGAATCTTGTCCAGCCTGTAGGCTATATCCGGCTCTCGAGTGATTCTTGTCCGGTCCGCAGGCCACATCCAGCCCTCGAGTGAATCTTGTCCAGCCTGTAGGCTATATCCGGTTCTCGAGTGATTCTTGTCCGGTCCGCAGGCCACATCCAGCCCTCGAGTGAATCTTGTCCAGCCTGTAGGCTATATCCGGCTCTCGAGTGATTCTTGTCCGGTCCGCAGGCCACATCCAGCCCTCGAGTGAATCTTGTCCAGCCTGTAGGCTATATCCGGTTCTCGAGTGATTCTTGTCCGGTCCGCAGGCCACATCCAGCCCTCGAGTGAATCTTGTCCAGCCTGTAGGCTATATCCGGCTCTCGAGTGATTCTTGTCCGGTCCGCAGGCCACATCCAGCCCTCGAGTGAATCTTGTCCAGCCTGTAGGCTATATCCGGCTCTCGAGTGATTCTTGTCCGGTCCGCGGGTCACATCCGGCCCTCGAATGAATCCTGTTCGGCCCTCTACCTTACTCTGGACACGATATAAATATAAGTAAACCAAACTAAAATGACAGTTGATAGTCTGAATATACTGCGTTGAAATCTAAAAAAAATATTTCTTTTTACCAGGAGAATGTGTTTTACTTTTATTTTTTATTTGTAGGGATCGCCAAAATTAGCGTACAGTCTCACTTTCACTTTTTCTGTAAAATTGCTTTTGCGAGCGGGCACTTTTAAATTAATATAAAATAGCAGCTAAAAAACACGGACATTCTGAGGATTTCTCTGCCATTCTGATGATGAGATTATAGTCTCGAAATATCATATAATAATAAACAGGTCATACAAACACCTCCCGACCTGCCTTTATTTCATTCAACGTATTGTGACAGCCTTCACGTCATAACACATACTAATATAAAATAGTGTTTTCAGCCGATTTTAATGGAATTTTTTTTCAGTACTGATTTATGAAACATTTATTTGTAATGTAATACTTTTATGATGTAATACTTTTATGATGTACTACTGTAATGTAATACTTTTATGATGTAATACTTTTGTGATGTAATACTTTTTCAACAAAATTCCCGTCAGATGTGAAATTATACTGAATCCTTGCTTTCTTCAAACATATAGAGCATTTTTTCACATATTTAATAACATGGTTCTTCTCCATGACACTGGAGCCATAGCTGTTTGGCCCTCCTCCATGACTCGACATAGTTTTTTGACCCTCATTCTCTAAAAGGTTGCCGACCTCTGCCCTAAAGTATAGTTACTTTTTCCTAATATAACTAGACATTTATAATCGATCTCCTAGCATATATTGATTAATTCTCCTATCTTATGATAATTAATTCGTTTCGGCTTAACGGATAGATCACCCAAAAGTCAGCTACATATATTTGACATACAATATATATACCGATTCCCGTATGATCACCGAAGGTAAGCAACGTCTAGCCTGGACAGTACCTAGGTGGGTGACCGCTTTAGAATATAAGATGCTGACCACTTAAGAATATAAGGTGCAGTAATCTGTCACGTGATGCAATGGATGACGACTCAAAATTGTTAATGGGAGAGTCGCGTTCTAATTCTCATTGGCTTCGTTTACTTATGCACAGATACCCTCGGAACAGATATGAATCCACCTCTTTTCCCCCAGCTATGGGTTAATTAGTAAAACATATATCGATAAACTCTTATTATCTTGCAATCTAAAAATATTTTTTGGCTTTAAATAACCTGCATAAAGTTGATAAACCGTAAAAAAACCAATCAACCAAATCTCTGTAGATGAACAGAATTAGATAGATAGATAGATAGATAGATAGATAGATAGATATGAACTGAATGAGACACATACATACGTGTGTGTATGTGCTTAAAGTACTGTAATGAAACAATTTTAACAGCCAAATCAAACATTTGCGTTATTTACAATCGAACTAATGTCCTCATCTTTCACATTATCACGATTTTGCCGCCGTTGTGCGCTACGGCCTTCTTCGGGTGTCTCTTGATCAGTTGACGTTCAGGGAATTTTAAACGGAAACCTTTACTTAATAGACGGAGAGAGATCGATCGCATTCAACTGTCTACGTAGAACGGAAAAAAATCTAATACATTAGTTTAAATTTTAATTATCATTTCACTCCAATCAAGGTAACAAAGCCATTATGACTATGAATTTTAGAGAATATGAGAAAAATATACTATTAAGAAAAGATGACAATAAAAGCCGGAAGAGAGTTCAACAAGCGAGAAGTGCGATGGAAGAAACTCTTAGCATAGAACTTACGGTTATATCTGGCCATTTCAACTGTAAAATGATGAGACCTTGGCGCCAATCTAGCGCTTACATTTATAAAGTCTCGACACCATAGAGGAAAGGAATATTTAGTTTGACAACGCAAAAAATGTGGCGCAAAGCCAAAAGGCGGATACGGGAAGTTTGACCTTCAATCTGTCTTACCTTAAACTTAGCTAGCCACAAGTACTGACCCAAACATAGTACAGTATTATTTACACTGAAACAACACACTGTTACTTAGCATTTTTACTACAGACACCATAGTATCTCTGTCTCTATGAAGTCCTAACTAGTTCCCACATGAACAAGTTGTCTGTGGGGTGGGGAATAAAATAAATAATTATCATAGAAGAAAATTTATCAGAACAATTACCATGAAAATATTCATAGAAAATGCACAGGGAAGCTATGTTATGGCTTTGGGAAGCAGAGTGGTCAGTTCAGGACCAAAAATATTGCAGATCCCTCTTTGGATTTTATCGAAAATCTCAAAATATATCCCAGGAGCACTAGATCATATATAGCAGCAATATTCAAATCAAGAAACATTAAAGAAATAATGATAAGGTTACTAAGATCGACAGACACTTGGAGAAGACCGTAGAGAAAACGTCCGAATTTTTCTAACCTTATTAACAAAGATGGGGTCAATGATTCCAATTTAAATAACAATTCTCGTTTCCAGGGTTTCAGATAAAGATCAAAATTCCAGTCAATCTATTCCAGTCTGTTCGTATCTATCTATCTATCTATCTATCTATCTATCTATCTATCTATCTATCACTAGTTTATCTTCAGTCTTCTCAAATTCTTCTTCTTTATGTGCCGTGTCCCTTCAGGACGTAGGCGAACATGGATTTCCACTTGGCTCTGTCTCTTTTCGCTCTCAAAATTCTTCCTCTTGGTATCTCTCCAAAAACCCCGCCCTTCCATTCATTTGCTCAGGCTTTTTTTTTTTAATCATATCACCCCAAGCAAGGCGGTGACGCCACTGATGCGCATGGAGCTACTTAAGAGTAGAATGATTGGAAAAGAGAAAGCCGGGAACCACATCCTAAACAGCAAACAAGGGATGAGCCTCTTCACCTGTTCAAAAGACGTGGGTGGAGTGTGAACCGGGCGATAGTTAAGTCTATCTACTCCAATTGAGAAAAAAAAAAAAAGAAAGAGAAAAGAAAAAAGTGAAAGAAGATTGGAAAAAAAAAAAGTCGGGAACCACATCCTAAACAGGAAACAAGGGATGAGCCTCTTCACCTGTTCAAAGGGTGGAGTGTGAACCGGGCGATAGTTATGTCTATTAAGTAAGTCTTGCGCTGCTTCCTCCGTCTCTTTTTTCCTTTATCCGACCTGTGAGTATTAAATTCTCCAGGCCATCCTTCCTCATTACATGTCCCAGAAACCTCATCTGTCTCTTCTTTATGTTAAGTATGAGTTTTCTCCTCGTTTCCATCCTCTCCAACACCTCATCGTTAGTCGCGTGCTCAGTACATGGTATCCTCAGCATCCTTCTGTAAAACCATATTCTGCTCCCTCAGGCCTCTCCTCCATCCTTGAGGAGATCGTCCAACATTCACTGCCAAACAGAAGAACATACATCACATAGTAATCCAGCACTCTCTTCTTTGAGATTATTCTGTCTTTCAGTACTCTGGTTAGCTTTTGATATGCATCCTTAACCATGCCAATCACACTTTCAATCCTCTGTCAGCACGCATCCCAAGTATTTAAATTTCTTTACTTGTGTTATTTTAGTTTCTCCGACTTGTAGTTAACATTCTGGGGTCTTCTTTTTGCTAATGACCATATATTCATTTTTCTTGACGTTTATGGTTATTTCTTTCTTCTCGCTTTCTCTTGCTACCTTTATTCAACTTATACAGTTAAACAATTCTGAGAGAAATAAAATACTTGCCAGGATTCGTCATTGGCGGCCGTAATCTCAACAATGTAAGATATGCAGATGACACAGTGCTTCTAAAATTAGCAATATAATAAACTACTTCCTCGTAATATTTTTCTTATATTGTGATCATCATCTTCGTCGAAATTCTAAATATCGTCCCCCAATGCCAACCACGCATTTGATTTTCCTGATCAGATAACGCACTTTCTTTCATTGGACTACATCTAAAATGAATGTAAGTCATATCTTTTAATTCCTGGAAGGACCAAGAGATTTCGCTTGGGTAACGTGTTCGATAAAAATTTATATCCGAACACACCCAGAAATGTTCCGACTTTCACTTTCTTGAGACGCAGATAAAATAAGTCATTCGTTATCGAGCAGTAGAGGAAATAGTACATGTTTATGTCATTCTTTGTCGAGCAGTAGAGGAAATAGTACATGTTTATGTTACATTGTTGGCGGAAACTATGCGTAAGAATCTGAAATACGGGATTAATATTAAGTTTTGTGTGTAGATTGGTAAAAGTGTTAGTGAAATAGTTTATGGCAAAAATGTCGTGAAGAAATCGATTGCTTTTGAGTGGGGCGGGCTGTTCAAGGGAGGGCGAGCACAAAAGAAGTGCGAAGCCTAACACAGACACACACACACACACACACACACACACACACACACACACACACACACACACACACACACACACAACAAAAAACAAAAAGAAAACAAATGTAAATGTTTATTTGAAAATGCTGAAACAGTTACTGGAATCTCTTCGGAGGAAATGGTCTGAACTCTTGCTTGACAAGTGGATTATCTTCTATGACAACACTTCTGTGCATTATACCTTAGAAGTTTGTGATTTCGTACTGTTATGGTTCCCTTCTACGAGGAATGGACTCTTCCTCTTGCTACATATAAATTAGCTGGGTGACTTCTGGAAAGCAGTTAAAAGCAGTTAACAAACGCAGTTAACGAACGCAGTTAACGACAGCTACTAGTTAAGCAGTAAGCAGCGTAATAATACCTTCAGACCTTACTTATGTCTACTTATTATTATTAACACTTCCTTTGCGTATCTTGTTTCTTGTTATACTAATACACTGTTTTGAACTTATCTTTTTGTTCGGTATCTTACTTTCGGTCAAACCGGTCGCTACAACTTTGCGGCGAGGTTTGCCACAACTCCACAACACGTACCTAAGAAATCCATTGTCTGAGGACAAAAAATGGCTAATATCCAGGTACATGCGACTTCTTCTTCTTCTGCTTCTTCTTTGTGCCTTCTCCATCTCCTTATCCCTAGTGGCTCTTAGCAGGCTTTCTCCTCTTACCCACCCAAACCTCGCTCTACCATCAAGTCCATCAAATATGTTACGCAATACTTTCCTCTGTGTCTCTTTTTTCTCTATCCTGTGAGTATCAGATTCTCTAAGCCCTCCCTCCTCATTGTCTCTCCAAGGAACTTCAGCTGTCTTTTTTTGTTGTTAAGTATTAGTTTCTTTTTCTTTTTCAGTTTAATCCTCCCTAAAACCTCATTGTTGCACACATGTTTGCTCCATGTTATCCTCAGCATCCTTCTGTAGAACCACGTTTCAGTCTCTTTTTTATCAATGAGAAGATTGTCTAGAATTCTCTGCCGTATTGTAAAACAGACGTCATATAGCACTCCAGTACTCTCTTCTTTATTTTTAGAATATATTTCCTGTCTCTTGATACTCTACTCAGCTTCTGGAATGCATCCTTGGCCATGTCGATTCGCCTTCTGTTCTCCCTATCGCTCTTTCCGTCCTCTGTTAGAACCTTTACACCAGGTATCTAAATTTCTGCACCTGTTTGATTTTAGTATCCTTCGCCTGTAGTTTGGCATTTTAGGTTTCTTTTTTCAGTAATGAACATGCATTCGGTTTTCTTGTCGTTTAGTTGTATTTCTTTCTTCATCTACCTTCTTTGGCGGTGGTGGGGGTCTTGAAGTTTCTATTCCGTATCTGCTATCAGCAGAGTATCATCTCAATATCTTATATTGTTAAGATTGTGGCCGCCAGTGACGAATCCTGGCATGACTTCTAGAGTTCTCAGAATTATCTCGCTGTGTAATTTGAATAGATCCGGTGAGAAGACACGTCCTAGTTTTACACCCCATTCTATCGTTGTATTGTTAAGATTGTGGCCGCCAGTGACGAATCCTGGCATGACTTCTAGAGTTCTCAGAATTATCTCGCTGTGTAATTTGAATAGATCCGGTGAGAAGACACGTCCTAGTTTTACACCCCATTCTATCGTTGTATTGTTAAGATTGTGGCCGCCAGTGACGAATCCT
The DNA here is from genome assembly GCA_037127315.1 of Ascarosepion bandense. Lineage (NCBI taxonomy): Eukaryota > Metazoa > Mollusca > Cephalopoda > Sepiida > Sepiidae > Ascarosepion > Ascarosepion bandense. The sequence goes on from JBBBDQ010001851.1 coordinate 2,120,175, forward strand.
GGCATGACTTCTAGAGTTCTCAGAATTATCTCGCTGTGTAATTTGAATAGATCCGGTGAGAAGACACGTCCTAGTTTTACACCCCATTCTATCGTTGTATTGTTAAGATTGTGGCCGCCAGTGACGAATCCTGGCATGACTTCTAGAGTTCTCAGAATTATCTCGCTGTGTAATTTGAATAGATCCGGTGAGAAGACACATCCTAGTTTTACACCCCATTCTATCGTTGTATATCTTCTGAACTCGTTTTTTGTCGGATTATTATAAAGTTTTTCCCCAAATATGTCTAAGTTGCTACGCATTTCTATCAAGTCTTTTTTTTTTTAAATCGTATCACCCCGAGCAAGGCGGTAACGCCACTGATGTGCAAGGGGCTACGTAATAGTGAAAAGATTGGAAAAGAGAAAGCCGGAAACCACAATCTAAACAGGGAACAAGGGATGAGCCTCTTAACCTGTTCAATAGACGTGGGTGGAGTGTGAACCGGGCGATAGATAGATCTATCTACTCCAATCTGTGGCGTACATGCGACTTCATTACTGAAAGTTGATCCATAGCTCCAATAACATTTCCAAGAATTACGCTATTGCCCCCTGAATTACATAGCTTTACAAAAAAAGTCCTTTGAAAGTCCCAGCAGCCAATTGTGTATTTACAGGCCATTCTGTGAAATAAATTGTGACACCTTGTATTCAGACGAACAGAGAAATATTGGTGTCGGATATTTAATCTCATAAATAACAAGATGAAGTGATTTCCAGATACGAGTGTCTAACGACGAGGAATACTGTTTTGATAGGCAACGAATGATTTTGATACTTTTTAGATCAAATATTAAAATGTCGATTCGATTAATTTGTTTTGGCTTATTTCCATTTTGCTTTTTTTTTTTTTTATCTTCGATGTAATCAACGAGTGTTTGTTTTTTGTTTCCATAACCAATTTTTCGCTTTTGTTTAAATCAATTGTTGCATCTTCCATATCTCTTCGCGATAACAGCTAACATTACAGCATGCAATATTTTCGATTAATCTAACAAAATCATTCAAAGAGTCACTTTGAGGCGATAGCTATTTCATTAATTAATCAGACATATTGGCTTTTCTAGTGCTTTCTGAAGACCACAGATAAAATATTTCGTGAATTATTCGGTGCATGTCCATACTTTTCGAGACATATAATTACTTGAGAGAACTGATCGGCAAATTTATTTACAATTAACATTATCGATCAAAATAGGAACCATTTTAGTCTACATAAACTTTGTTAGTTTGAAGTTAAGTTCCTGCACAACTTTATGTATGTATATATATATATATATATATATATATATATATTGATTGTTTGATTACTTAGTTTTTGGTCATAATAGAATTAAACCAGTACACAGTTGTATTAAAAAGTGTTCAATAAAATTATATTGTATATAAAATTATTTGTTTGAGCATTACTTTATTTTTGATCGATACTCGTATTTAAGTAGATATTCTGTTTTATAATCAAACAGTATTATATATTTATTTCTACCGGCCTGATTAATTACGACAAATATTTTTACGAAAATGTGTGTCATTCGACAGAATTCGAACCTGCAGATTCAAAGCCACCAATTGATCTGGCGCATCTTAGACCTCTCAACCACGAATGACGATCAATATAAACGAAGTCAAATTAAGCCTATAACACAATTTTCGATTCACGCAAATAACGATATCTGCACTGAAATGTATCGTAATATCAATAAATGTAAACATCTCACGGAAATTAACGAAAGTTAACGAAATGGTTATAAACAACCGACAATTTGAAATGATTTGTTTGAACATTATTTTTCATCGATACTCGTATTTAAGTAGAAATTCTGTTTATAATCAAACATTATTATATATTTCTTTCTACTGGCCGAATGGTACACATTTCGCAACAAAAATTTATCGTAAATAATCAGGCAGGTAGAACTAAATATATAATACTGTTTGATTATAAAGAGAATATCTACTTAAATACGAGTATCGATCAAAAATAATGTTCAAACAAATCATTTCAAATTGTCGGTTGTTTATAACCAGTTTCGTTAATCTTCGTTAATTTCCGCATATATATATATATATATATATATATATATATATATATATATATATATATATATATTAAAAACACTTCAGTAAAAACTCAGAATTACACAAGATACAGTTAAATTAAGTTACAGCTGTACCTGAAATTTAGAAAATTACTTAAAGAGACAAAACACTAAGAATTTAAAAAATAACGTGTCGCAAAATATTGTTGATTAAAAATGTAACTTTTTTTTTTTAATCATCTCACCCCAAGCAAGGCATTCCACTGCCACTATTGCGCATGGGGCTACATAGGGGAAGGTAAAGAGAAGGAGTGGATAGACATAGGGAATGTCAGGAGGAAGCTGACAGATGAGTAAGGATACCGAGGATGAGGGTTGGGCAGATGGGAAGAGTGTTTGATAGAATGGGAGCAGGTTAGTGTGTTAGGAGGTGTCTATTGACCTTACATTTAAACTCCTGGAGATTGTAGCCGTCGGGGAAGCAATCGTTTGGAAGAGAATTCCACAGTCGGGAAGTGCGAGGAAAGAAACTGTTGGAGTAGAAGTTACGGCTGCATTTTATCGGTTTCACTGTAAAAGGGTGGGATCTAGTTGCTAATCTAGTATCTCGTTCAAATTCGTATTTAGGGGGCACCAGTGATCTAAGTTCATCGGAGCAGAAGCCGTGAAAGTATTTATAGAAGAGACACAGGGAAGCCACGTCGCGCCGGTGGGAGAGAGACTGCAGGCGGTCTGCCAAGTCGGTATCTATCACATTACAGACCCTCCTCTGAACCTTATTGAGAAACCCGAGGAGAACAGCAGGGGCACCCGACCAGATATGGCAGCAGTATTCAATGCACGGGCGGATGGTAGATTTATAAATGTGCATGATAGATTCAGACGGAAAAAACTTCCGGGCCCTACACAGAAAACCGACTTTAATAGCAGCGGATTTAGCAATGGATTCGATATAGTCATTCCATTTGAGGTCCGCTGAAAGTGTGAGACCAAGGAGGCGCAGTGTTTTACTCTCTGGGAGGCAAGCCTGGTCCATGCTAATGGGAGGTAGGTGAGATTGTCGATGATGGCTAATTGATAGTAGCTTCGTTTTAGAAGCATTAAAATTTACTAACCATTTCTTACCGCAGTCCAATATGGATTGGAGGTCTTTTTCAATCTCGGCTGCGAGGTTAGCTTTGACGCCTACACCAGATTTTTGTAGGAGGCAAGAGTAAACTGTGGTGTCAGCGGCGTACAAACCTATTTGGGCTCTTATGGAATCAAGGAGATCATTAATGTATATCAGGAAGAGTGTAGGACCTAAGATGGAGCCTTGGGGGACACCTGCGTTTGTATGGTAGTTCTGAGAGGCATGTCCGTTTAATACCACCTTCATTGTGCGGTTAGAGAGGAATGACTGGATTAGTTCAAACAAATGTCCAGTTATACCATAGCTCCGCAGTTTACATAGAAGGCCAGCATGCCAAACTCTGTCGAACGCCTTAGATATATCCAATGCAACGGTTCGGGCTTTGCCATTCCTGTCGAGTGCCTGGTATATGTACTCGGTGATGGTCGTTAGCATATCAGCAGTAGACCTGGTGAAGCGGAAACCATATTGCTTGTCCGAGAGGAGCCTGTGTGCTGTGAGATGCTGAACCACCTCGGCGTTGATAATGGCTTCGAACACTTTGCCAAAGATCGGAAGAAGGCTGATAGGGCGGTAATTTGCAGGGTCAGAGGGTTCTCCAGTGTTTTTAAATATAGGAACTATAGAGGAAGATTTCCAACAGGCAGGAAAGCAGGAAGCAGATAGGCAGAGGTTGTAGAGCTTAGAAAGGACAGAGGAGAGTTCAGGGGCACATTTCTTTAAGACTATGGTTGGGATTCCGTCACCACTGCTCGCTTTGTGAGGGTCAAGTTTTAAGATTATCTTAGAGATAAGCGAAGGTGTAATGTGGACATCATTCAGTTGTGCCTCGGTTCTAGGTGAGAAGTCGGGTGTCAAAACTCCAGACGAGTCCAGATTCGAATTGTTCGAGAATCTGCGGGCAAAGCATTCAGCCTTATCTGCTGGGGAGGTGAGGACCTCAAATTTGTTGATTAGCGGGGGTATTGTGGACTTGCTCTTGTTAAGTACTCTTTTACAGAGTCGCCAGTAGTCTTTAGAGTCGAATTTAGAGCATGCTATGCGTTGCTTCATTCTGGCAGCAAACAACATCTTAGCTTCGTTAAGTATCCTTTTACACTTATTACGAGCTGTAGTGAAAAGGCGCCTGTTTTGGTCCGACGCGTAGTTACGATAGAGTCGGAAGAAATGATTCCGGTGGGCAATGGCAACCGAGCAAGCGGGTGAGAACCATGGAGACGAATGAGATTTAAGCTGGAATTTCCTAGCAGGGATGAAGGCATCGATGCCAGCCTTAACCCAGGAGGAGACCTCGGATGCACATTCTTCGATGGGAAGACTAAAGACATTGTTCCAAGGGATGTCACAGAGGAAGTCTCGGAACGAATCCCAGTCTGCTCTTTGATAGCAGTAGAATATTCTACTTGTCTGGGTTTCATGGGTCGGGCGGGAGTGGAGTGAAATATTGACGGACACTACAGTGTGGTCAGAGTTTCCGAGTGGGCAGAGTTGTCTGGTACTGCAAAGATCAAAGCAAATCTCCGCTTGCAAAAGTTCAAAATACAAATTGACAGAGAAAAATATTTGTAGGATGTACTGAAGGCAATTTTAAAAAACGATGGTACAATCATAAGTCAACATTCAAGCTAGAAAGCCTTAAAAATTGTACCAAACTAGCTAACCATGTGTGAAAATTAAAGAAAAAATGGCTAAAGTATATTAAAAAAAAATCAGACCTTGCAACGGTGGGGAAATTGGCTAGATTGTATGCAAAAAATTGTATGTAAATTTGAAAATTCCAACGTCTTTTGTTCGTGCGCATGCGCAGTCGTAGCAACATAAACAAACCCAATCTGATGATGTCCCAACGGATGAAACGCTTCACAAAAACGTTTTTTTCGCTTTGTGATACATCATTTCTTTCAAAACACTTTTTATATATTTATAAAAATTTATATAAAAATTTATATCTTTATTCTATATACTAGCAGTATAGCCCGGCGTTGCTCGGGTGTAATGAAAGCTTTAAAACTAATCCATGGTTCTGGAGCTCAGACTCTTCGGACGTTGGCACGAAAGACTAAAAAGCAATAGTTGTTTCCAGTTAAAGCGAAACCGTAGACTGAAAGAAAAATGAATAGATGTAAGTCAAATTTTAATTTCCTGGTATCGGTATCAAATAAGTTTTTTTTCGTCGTAAACTGAATTTTGAAGGAACTACAATTATAACTACTTAGAGCCAAACCAGAAGCAAAAACTAAAATAAAAGGGCTGAAAAAAAATGCAGACATACAGGCAGATACACACACACACACAAACATCTTGCCTTGTATATATATATATATATTTCTGCACTATTGTAAGAACTGCAACCTTGAAACTTCTCAATATCGTTTTTTATGTCTTTGTCAATGAGTGTATCAAATTTGATTAAAATCGGACCACTCCTTCTATAAACCGATTTTTTCGATTATCCATATTTATCGGGGTACCTCGACACAAAACCTAACTAAGAACACTCGCATACGCTTAGAGTAAAACTGTGTAAATTTTCAAGAAAACCGGTTCAGCCGTTTCGGAGTCTATAGGTAACGGACACACACACACACACACACACACACACACACACACACACACACACACACACACACAGAGACGCACACACATACACATACACAGACAAAGTTCTATTTATATATAAGTTTAGATACGTTTATATATTTATTTCTTGATTTATATACACTACCGGCCATAATTATCAGGAAAACCTAGTTTTTTTTTTTTTTAAAGAAATGATGTATTTCATACTATTTTTAAGTGGAAAATTCTAAATGAAAATAGAATGGTTCTTCTGTTATTATTACTTTGCAAAATTTTACAAGGCAAGGAATCACAGATGAACTCGTCCGAATCACCCTAATTTTTTTCATTCTTTCATTGATGAAACTGCAATATAGGTAATTTTTAAATATTTATAAATTCATTTGACACGTTATTTCTACCGGCCCTAACAAAAGAACCATTCTATTTTCATTTACAATTATTTACTTGGCAATAAATACTAAAATCATAGTATGAAATATATCATTTTTTAAAACACTGGGGTGACCTCATAATTATGGCTGGTAGTGTATTTCTTTATATATAAGTGCATGAAATATCTTTTGATTGGTTATTGATTTTTTTTTTATCATTTCAGAGTTTCTTATAAATTCCAAAAATGGCCCAGCGATGACCCTCTCACTCGTAAACAGTAACGCTTATTGTTGCTGTATAGTTAGAAATCTACGTTAAACGCTGGCCACTTGCAACGTTGAGTCAACTGAGCATTAAAAGACACAGTTGGTTACTTCTGGGCATTGGAGAACAGCTTCAATGGCAAAAGTGTGGCAACTGATAAAGAAGCGAAAACTACAGTTGTTAACTACTTCGATAGCAAGCTGGCTGAATTTTGCATCAAGGGTATTCATGACCTACCCTGCATCAAGGGTATTCATGACCTACCCTGTAGTTGGAAGCAGGCGGTCGAAAATAACGGTGATTATACTGATGTTTGATATGTGCATTTTATTGCATTGTATCGATGTATATGTGCGTTGTGGTACAGTGGATATCGGCTCAGAACGAGAAAGCGGAGAGCCGAGTTCGAATTCCAGCTGAATCCGTTGTATTCACTTACGCGCAAATACCCTTGGGAAAGGTATTAATCCGTCTCTTCCTTCCAGTTATGGGTTAAATAGCAGGACAGATTGGGTTCTATAGCTTTGGTCGGCCACCAGTCTACCGCAGAAAGCAATGGCAACCTACTGCGGGATAATCTTCTGCCCAGTCAGTCATGTCTCTTTCGAGACATGATCGCCCAAGCGTGTATCATGTATGGCACTTAACTGACTGACTGATCGTTGTATATCGTTGTTAATGAAAAGCTGTGCGGGAACTGTGTTTCAAACTCAATATTTTTGCCAATGATAGAACAAAAAAAAAAAAAAAAAATTCGGAAAGCTTTTTCTGTCATTTCCTTCAGTGAAACGTTTTAGAATTAAAAGTTTGTCCAGTTGTTTGAAAAACAAACAAACAAAAAAACAAGAATCATTTTGGGACAGGCCAGGAGGATACCGAATAAAAATGCCAAAAACGAAGCCCAATGAATTGATATTTTACCATGTCATTCACGCAACTTGCAGCCATAGATTCTCAAGACAGATTAATGATAGTCTTAATTCTGTCCACCTAGAATTGTGTGTCTTTCTCAATTCAACCTCTCTGGCATTGCCATTCGATTTTGGTTGCAAGAACAAACGAAATTAAAGTTATACTTTGAGTTTAGCTAAAAGAAAAAGAAAGAAAATCGCTTATTTTCTTAAATATAAGATGACTGGGAATTCTATTTTTAACACAAACTGAGCGTAATATTTCAGTAATAAAATGAAAATAAAATAAAATTATTATTAAGTTAATTTTACGATGATATTATATACCATGTCATTACCTCAGATAAATAACTGACAATTACATTTTGATTGCAAGACGGAAGAAGAATATATATCAGAGACGTTGTTTGCTTTTGTTTTTGTTTTTTTGTTTTTTTTTTGTTTTTTCTTTTTTAATCATATCACCCCGAGCAAGGCGGTAAGGCCACTGGTGTGCAGGGGGTTACGTAAGAGTGAATAGATTGGAAAAGAGAAAGCCGGAAACCACGTCTTAAACAGGGAACAAGGGATGAGCCTCTACACCTGTTCAATAGACGTGGGTGGAGTGTGAACCGGGCGATAGATAGATCTATCTACTCCAATTGAAAAAAAGAAACCAAAGTGAGAAGATTGGAAAAGAGAAAGCCGGAAACCACATCCTAAACAGGGAACAAGGGATGAGACTCTTAACCTATTCAATAGACGTGGGTGGAGTGTGAACCGGGCGATAGTTCAGTCTATCTACTCCAATTGAAAAAAAATAAATGAAAAAAGAAATTATATATAATAAGAAAAAAAAAGAAGAGTGCGAATCACTGAGAAGAATATTCTATGCTAAGAAGTGTTAATGTATGAGTGACAAAATCCTTTTATGTGTTGAAGAACAAAATTCAAAGAAATTTCTGGTAATTTTAAATCTGATGAATTCCTTTTAAAGGACAAAATGCGTTACGTGTCTTTTTTTTTCATTTTGTCATTCATTTACGCATAAAAGGATTTTATCAGACTTCACCAAACTTTAGGGAGGACTTTATGTCGATTATCCCAAAAACTTGTATATATTATAAAAAAGCTAAAAAAAAAAAAGAATTATTAATTTGGCTTTGAACAAGCTGTAAAAATCAAATCAAATTCATTCCCTTAGATTTTATTTTAATTTTTAATTTAATTTTTGTTTGGTGTGGAGGGTGTTAAAATTAATCACTCTCACCATTTCACTTTGCTTTGTTCCTTAAAAAGACGACAAATTATTGTTGAATAGTTAAATTGTTAGCGTTTAGACCAATGTTTCAAAAATCTCTTCAGGATCGATTAGGCAACACGTCGACTTTTTGTCATTATCATCCCGCAGAGATGATTCCAACGTGCGGAATTATTAGGAAGTCTTTGAAGCCATGATTTGATCAAAATCTAGTTATTGAAAATTGGGCAAATGAAAGGATTTGGAAGCTGTCGATGTTTATGTTAATAGACAAATAGAAATGATTCATTTCTTGGTTTGTAAGTTGTCTAGAAATTGGGACTCGATAAAACGGCAACTATTTGTTGGAATGGATTGGCTCGTAAAAACGCCCATCGATTGAATTTCTTAGTCATGTTACTTGCCATAATAGGAGATAGCATATTCTTTTACTTTGATTATTTATTTTTAACATATTTAAAAATCTATTACAATTTATTTTTATCATGAGGTTTCAGATTGAGGACGTTTATTTCTTTTGGCAGTTTTGAGTGCTCATGTTTGTTATTTTATATAGAAAATCATTCAAAAACCTTAACTTTTTGTACCGTAGAGTATATTTATATTTACGACTTATTGTTTGAAAGTGAAACTTTTGGAATAAAGCGAATTTAATCTGAAATAAAATGTTATAAACTTATGTAAATATATAAAAAACGGTGCCAAATGTTGAGTCATTTTATTTATAACCTCTTCTTTAAATGATGACTTGCTTTCATAAGTTTTATTGTTTTTGCAATATTTTCTTAAAGTTCTGAAGCTCATTTATTTAACGATGCAATATAGTACACTAGCAGTATAGCCTGGCGTTGCTCGGGTGTAATGAAAGCTTTAAAACTAATCCATGGTCCTGGAGATCAGACTTTTTGGACGTTGGCATGAAAAACTAAAAAGCAATAGTTGTTTCCAGTTAAAGTGAAACCGTAGACTGAAAGAAAAATGAATGGATGTAAGTCAAATTTTGATTTCCTGGTATCGATATCAAATAAGTTTTGTTCATCGTAAACTGAATTTTGAAGGCTAAATAAGTCCTCTGAGTAAATGGTGTCATGGTTGAGACTAAGAACTATAATTATATCTACTTAGAGCCAAACCCGAAGCAAAAACTAAAATAAAAGAGCTGAAAAATACAGACATACAGGCAGATAAACAGACAGACACACAAACATCTTGCCTTATATATATATATATATATATATATATATATATATATATATTATCGATTTTCTGCACTATTGTATGAACTTCAACCTTGAAACTTCTGAATATCGTTTCTTATGTCTTTGTCTATGAGTGTATCAAATTTGATTAAAATCAGACCCCTCCTTCTATAACCCGATTTTTTCGATTATCGATTTTCGATATTTATCTGGGGTACCGCGACACAAAACCTAGATAAGAACACTCGCAGACGCTTATAGTACAAGTGTGTAAATTTTCAAGAAAATCGGTTCAGCCGTTTCGGAGTCTATAGGCAACGGACACACACACACACACACACACACACACACACACACACACACACACACACACAGAGACAAAGTTCCATTTATAAATAAGTTTAGATATTCCGAAAGTGTTTGATAGTTGTAAAAATTTCATGTATCCAGCCACTTTCATCAGAAAATTCAAAACATTGTGTGCTGCTAGATTTATTTATTGATAGTAAATATTTTGCAGTGTAATGATATAGAGGATGTGCGTTGTGGTACAGTGGATATCGGATCGGAACGTCTCTTCCTTCTCTTCCTTCCAGTTATGGGTTAAATAGCAGGACAGATTGGGTTTTATAGTCTTGGTCGGCAACCAGTCTACCGCAGAAAGCAATGGCAACCTACTGCGGGATAATCTTCTGCCCAGTCAGTCATGTCTCTTTCGAGACATGATCGCCCAAGCGTGTATCATGTATGGCACTTAACTGACTGAATGATATAGAAAAATTTTGACGAATAAAATTGATAATTTGAAACAGCTACAAAACTTCTGCGCAACGGTTAACGGGACGCAAAATGGAATGAACAAATTGAATTTCCAGTCTATGTGGCACAGTCTACGTTCATTTCTCTTTTCCAAATAGCATGAATCCACTTCTATGCTCTTCAGTGACAAATAAACCGTAGTGAAGCTGCAGCCGTTTAAGGTCGTTTATATGTAACTTGAGGATAGTTTCCGCCCCTCTTGTAAAACATCTTTATTAATTATTTCTTAATTTTTTTAAACTCATTTCGCTCTCAGCAAATCGATTATGCCACTAAGACACAAGGGATTGCTAGGAGTGGAAGAAAATCAGTAAACTTTAGTGAACAAAAAGGACAATAAAATAACGCTTTTCTAGAAGAATTAGGATAGCGATTGATATTGCATTTAATTATTTTGAAGACTGCAGAAGACAAGGAAGCAGGAAAACTGAAAAGAATACCAGAGGTGAAAAGAGTGATAAAAGAAACTACAAAAATAAAACTTAAGGTTGCATCTAGCTGTTTCAAAATTAAAACGATGAGACTGAGTAACCAATCTAGGAGTACGTTTGAATTCATGTGGTCGAGAAACCAAGGAGAAGAACCCATTGTAACAACCAGGGCCGTAGCTGATGCTAAAAAATCACCGGGCACAGAGAAAATTGCCCGGATTAATTAGTTGACAATGTGATGACGTCATCAGTGTCATCCGTTTCCAGAAACTATGATTTTTGCGGATTCTTTCGGCTATTCCAATGGAAATTAGACACAGAACGTGAACGAAAGCAGGAAATCGGGTTCGGACTTTCTGAGTATAACTAGTCTTTTCTCCTCAAATTAATAAATAAACAAACAGATTTTTACTGCGTTCATTCGGATGTTTTCTTCGTTTTTCTTTCTTTCTTTCTTTCTTTCTTTCTTTCTTCGTGAATTGTTTAGTTTGATTTCTGATGAAGACATTTTTCCTTGCCCGGATTTTCACTATGGTTGCACGGATCGGCCCAGACCTGTGCCCGGTGTGATCGGTATTCAGATACGGCCATGGTAACAACTACCATAAAAATGTTTATAGAAAAGGCAGAGGTAAACCAGGTCAGGGCAATGGAAAATTAACTGAAATCGAGATGCCAGGTCATAACCAATAAAATTACAGATCTTTCGCTGGATTTTGTCGAAAAATCTAGAGATATATATCCGGAGCACCAGACCAGACATAGCAGCAATGCACGGACTGAAGATGGTAGATTTATAAATGCGCAAAATGGGTTCTGACGAGAAAGCTTACCTGACACGAGACAATGAACTAACTTTCTTGATAAAAGATGTTACGAACATGCAAGAAAGAGATCAGTTTTATTTTTACCCTCTGTCTGTCACTTAAACCCGCAAATTATTATTTGCGAAAAACTAAATATTAATCAATTTATAGTACAATGCTTACCTTTTCCAAATACACGTATAGATCAGAGAAATATTGAACAGGTATTATGCGAACATAACTCAGACGTATATTTTAAGCGGACGTCAGTTTATGAATACCCTAAAGCATTCAGGTTCTAGAAAAAATTATGTTTGTTATAAGACCCCAGCACACTAATCATCGACTACTGGATTGTTATGTGATATCTGTCCTTCAATATGGCAGCGAATGCTGGACAATTTAATCAAAGATAAAGGAAAGATCTGAAGCAACCGAAATGTAGTTCTACAGAAGGATGCTGAGGATGCCATGGACAGAACATGTGAGCAACAACGAGGTTTTGGAAAGGATAGACACGAGAAAAAAATTGATGTTTGACATCAGGTAAAAACAGCTAAAATGTTTGGGACATGCAATGAAGAAGGAGGGCTTGGAGAACCTAATGCTCACGGGATGGATAGAGGGGAAGAGAGACAAGGCAAAGCAACGCATGGCATACGTAACAGACTTGAGCAGATGGGTGGTGGAGCAGTAATAACAGGAGAAGTGATGTTAAGAGCTGCAAGAGATAGGAAGACGGGGAAGACTATGATCGATCACGTCCTGAAGAAACACAACACAAAGAAGAAGACAAAATAAACCTAAAAGACATAATGCCGATAAAAAGTGGCGGATCAATTCTCTATTATAATCAATATATAAACTGATCCCTCACTTTGTGATCATGCTAGTTTCTATACGTTTATGATCTAGATTTATGGGCTTGAGCCCATAGATGTTTGAGTGGGGATAGTGTGGTATAACAGGAGAAGGTTATTAAGAACGACAAGGGATAGAGAGATGTGGGGTCCTATGGTGGCCTACGTCATGCAGGGACACGGCACATAGAAGAAGAAGAAGAAGAAGAAGAAGAATCATTGACAAATTTCAAATGGTTAACGTTGATTAACCTTGGCACTGACGTGCCAAAGTTACAAGCCATTGCATTCCAATCAGATAAGCTCTGAGGGTAAATGAACCTCACATAAAACCCAGACAAAAATGTTAATTGATAAACGTTTAGCAATTCGTATTAATTACGTAAATGAAATCGTAGTTAAGTGTCATACGTGATAAACGCTTGGGCGATCATGTCTCGAAAGAGACATGAGTGACAGGGCAGAAGATTATCCCTCAATAGGCTGTCATTACTTTCTGTGGTAGACTGGTTGCCGACCAAGGCTATAGAACCCAATCTGTCCTGCTATTTAACCCATAACTGGAGGAAAGAGACGGATTAATACCTTTCCCAACGGTATTTGTGCGTAAGTGAATGCAAGGAATTCAACTAGAAATTCGAACTCGGGTCCTAGATTTCTCTTTCCGAGCCGATATCCACTGCACCACAACGCACATCCGCACTCATAATTATCTCACCGATACCGAAACATCTCGAAGTCAGTACAGGCACCCGATCAAAAATTAAAAACAGAACATTGCAAAATCGTAGATTTTTCATTCTCTTGCAGACGTGTGGATGGTAACGGATCAAAATCAGAAACCGAAGTCAGTCACTTATGTGCCATATATGATACACGCTTAGGTGATCATGTCTCAAAAGAGACATGACTGATAAAGCAGAAGATTTTCTCGCAGTTTGTTGCCATTACTTTCTGCGGTAGACTGGTTGCTAACCAAGGCTACAGAACCCAATCTGTCCTGTTATTTAACCCATAGCTACTGGAAAGAGATGAATGAATACCTTTTCTAAGGATATTTGTGCGTAAGTGAATGTGAAGAATTCAACTGGAATTCGAACACGGCTCAAACAAGCGTCCAGATATACCATAGCCCTGTAACTTGTTCAGAAGGCAAGCGTGCCACACTCTCAAATGCTTTGGAGATATCCAGGGCAAAAACTCGAGCTTCGCCGTTTTTATCAAGAGCCCGGTGTATGTACTCAGTGATGGCCATTAGCATGTCAGCGGTAGACCTGGCGACACGGAAGCCATACTGTCTGTCAGAGAACAGGAAGCGGGCTATGAGATGTTAAACCACTTCAGCATTGATGATGGCCTGGAAGACTTTGCCAAAAATTGGTAAGAGGCTGATAGGGCGATAACTGGAAGGGTCTGAGGGTTCTCCCGAGTTCTTGAAAATAGGAACCACAGACGAGGGGTTCCAGCAGGCAGGAAAGCAAGAAACAGAGAGACAGTAGTTGCAGAGTTTGGAGAGAACGGAAGAGAGTTCAGGGACACATTTCTTTAAGACGATGACTGGGATTCCGTCACCTCCGCTCGCCTTAAATTTTGAAATTATTTTAGAGAACAGTGAGGGGGTAATGTAAACGTCACTCAGTTGAGCCTCAGTTCTAGGTGGGAAGTAGGGTGCGGATATTCAAAACGAATTAAGTGAGGACTTGGAGGAGAACCTGTGATCAAAGCACTCAGCCTTGTCTACTGTAGTTATAAGACTTCATAAAGAGGGATGAGGGATGAAAGGTTTGCTGCTGTTTAGCACACTTTTGCAGAGCAACCAGTAGTCTTTGGAGCCGAACTTGCGCGCTGCTATGCGCTGCTTCATTCTGTCATCAAACAACAGATTAGCGTTAGTGAGGATCCTCTTACGCTCATTACGAGCAGAGGCAAACAGGCCCTTATTATGGTCAGGCGCGTGGCTCTGATAAAGCTAGAAGTAGCGATTCCTGTGGGCTAAGGCGGCCGAACAAGCAGAGAAGCATCAGGAGGGAGGCGAATGGAATATAAGGTTGAACTTCCTGGCTGGGATGAAAGCATCGATGCCAGCTTTCACCCAGGAAGAGACTTCAGAAGTGTAGTCTTCAACAGAGAAACTAAACACTTTTTTTTTCAGAGGACGTCGCACAGAGAATCTCGTAGAACTTTCTAGTTTGCCCTATGATAGCAGTAAGAGATTCTGCTGGTCGAAAGTTCATGGAAAAAGGGGGAGTAAGAGGGGGATATTAACAGAAACCACAGAGTGGTCAGAGTTGCCAAGAGGGCAAAGCTGCATGGCATGGCAGGGTTAGGGATAGCAGTAAAGATGATATCTAACAGAAGATTGTCCTTCACGCCTACTGGGAAACGTATGAGGAAGTCTACCACTTGCGTGAGAGACTGGGTAATCGCAAAGTTCAGAGTGTAGATGCCAGCAAGATCAGAAACACTTTCATTCAATGCAAAGCCGGTTTAGCCACGGGTTCTGTACATTCACAAGCTTGTTTTTTGCTCCATTTGCATCGAACGTTATAATAAACGATCTTTTTTTTCATCGCTTGTGACAATTCTGTCCAAGAATGACCCCCTTTTTGTGGTGTAAAAGCAAAGAAATCGATCGAGTTTGTTCAGTTCCGTCAGAGAATGCCGTAGCTACGTGTTGAGTTTAGAAACGAACCAGAAACTCTTCAAATGGAGAAAGGCAGCTGAGATATCGATTTTTAAACTCTTAGCAATCTCTTCCGTCAAAATTGCCATTTTCCACAGTGACAGGCAGAGCATCTTCATCGACGTTGGAGGTCGCCCTGAACAGGGTTGATAGTTTCGGTTAAAACCACTTTGACGAATCTGTCAAATCCCTTTTTGATCTTTCAAAGAGCTGGAGCACGATCCAAATAAACATTTTGAATGTTTCTTTATCGCAGTTCCTGCGCTTATTTCTTTCCGAAATTCAAACAGCATAAAAATGGTAAAAGTGCAAATTTCATCCTCCATCTTTAAGTCATTCATTTGTGAACAAAACGTCAACATTCAACAAAGTCTGACTCGCAATCGAACTGAAGGTTTCAATCTAGAACACACTAGAAATCGGCACCAAAACAAACGCCTGTTCAATTTCCGGTCATTTTATAATAGCAATTAAAATCTGAGACGAACCTTTCCAATGACATGATATTAAAGGGGTAAAAAGAAAACCCTGAACCTTTCAAATTTTTTCACCTCGTACGTGTGTAAGTTTAATTTGTTTTTCCTTTTTGGTGTATTTATATATCACAAAATCAAATATTTTTATTTTAGGTCTGATGTTACCCACGAAATCAAGGAATAAATTTTCGTGCTATAAAAAAGGAAAGACAAGATTCCCTTGTTTTATGAAGAAGGTCATTTCAAGACAACTTAGAATCATCCGCCATAAACAAATTTGAATATTCTATTTACAAATATTCACAGAATTATCCACTAGAATTAAGTAAGAGCTTCATAACTCAAAACATTATCAGAAATGAATTAACTGAAAGGATATCTTATCACATTAGGATAACACGAATGTTCGTAATTTTCTTTGGTGACTAGACAAAATCTTCCCGTTTTAATTTGAAAATGTTTATCCATTCATTGTCCGCAGATGTCGTGCCTTTGAATTATCATTTATTTTTGGTTCACTTCCTTGGAAAACTGAAAATAGGCACCAAAATCAGTTATTTATTGAAAAAGATTAAAAAAAGAAAGAAAATCAATCTGAAAGGATTGAATCATAAATTTGCTTCGATGTCTACTGAATATATTTAATGAAAACGGTAAACATGTTTGTTAAATAAATTTATGTTCCCCTCTCAAAATATTTTTACCTACTACACAAAATGAATGTTTTTGATTATCCAATATTTTTCACAAAATAGGTCAATTGTACTGAATTTTAGAAGAGAATCTCAGTAAAGATGTGCATATTTGTCTTTTACATTATTCGAACTATTGGACTCATCTTTGTTGCCATTTGTACGACGTTTCGGCCGTTGTATAAAAGCAAAGGACGATACACTCATACCAGAAAAAGATAAAATACTTCAGAGACGGGATGAGTATATTGCTGATTTCTTCCACAACAACAGAGAGCATCCAACAATACACAAAAATACGGATGGACCAGAAATATTAAAGACTGAAGTGGAATCGGCAAAATGGCCAAATAAAGCGGCAGGACCCGATGGGATTGTAATAGAGATGTTGACGTCCAACAGCAGCAATATACCTGAAGACCTAAGCAGATCAATTTTCATAGCACCACCTAAGAAGCCAGGTACAAGGAAATGTGAACGCCACCAAGCAATCAGCTTATTGAGCCGCATAACAGAATTTATCATCCGGATTCTGATGAACAGAGCACACAGCAGAATCAGCCCAGAGATAGGACAAGAACAGTTTGGGTTTGTTAAAGATACTGGAACAAGGAATGCAATATTCATGCTCAGAATGCTATCTAAAAAAGGAATACAAATGCAGGTGTTTCATAGACTACGCAAAAGTATTTGACAAAGTACAACACAAACACTTAATAGAGATGCTTGACAATCTCAACATTTTCGGAAAAGATGTTAGAATAATCTAAACTTATTTATAAATGGAACTTTGTCTCTGTGTGTGTCTGTGTGTGTATTTCTCTCTCTCTCTCTCTCTCTCTCTCTCTGTGTGTGTGTCCGTTACCTATAGACTCCGAAATGGCTGAACCGATTTTCTTGAAAATTTACACACTTGTACTATAAGCGTCTGCGAGTGTTCTTAGCTAGATTTTGTGTCGAGGTACCCCAGATAAATATCGAAAATCGATAATCGAAAAAATCGGGTTATAGAAGGAGTGGTCCGATTTTAATCAAATTTGATACACTCATAGACAAAGACATAAGAAACGATATTCAGAAGTTTCAAGGTTGCAGTTCTTACAATAGTGCAGAAAATCGATAATATATATAAAAACTTTTATTACACCCGAGAAACGCCGGGCTATACTGCTAGTCAAGAATATATATTGGCACAAACCGCTTGCGCACGAATAGGGAGTGAATTCAGCAGGTATACAAAAATAGAAATAGACAAGGATGTGTTTTTTCGCCAGATCTATTCAACTTATACAGCGAAACAATTCTGAGTGAAATAAAACAACAGGATAAATCATTGGCTGCCACAATCTCAACAATGTAATATACGCAGATGATACAGTGCCGATAGCAAACACAGAAAGGAGAATGAAGGACCGCCTACAGAAAGGAGAATGAAGGACCGCCTACAGAAAGGAGAATGAAGGACGCCTACAGAAAGGAGAATGAAGGACCGTCTACAGAAAGGAGAATGAAGGACCGCCTACAGAAAGGAGAATGAAGGACCGCCTACAGAAAGGAGAATGAAGGACCGCCTACAGAAAGGAGAATGAAGGACGCCTACAGAAAGGAGAATGAAGGACCGCCTACAGAAAGGAGAATGAAGGACGCCTACAGAAAGAAGAATGAAGGACCGCCTACAGAAAGGAGAATGAAGGACCGCCTACAGAAAGGAGAATGAAGGACCGCCTACAGAAAGTAGCAAGAGAAAGTGAGAAGAAAGGATTAAGCATAAACTTTTAGTCATCAGCAAAAACACGACCCCAAAATGCCAACTACAGGGTGGAGAAACTAAAATAAAAGAAGAAGAAAAATTTAAATACCTGGGAAACGTTCTGACAGAAGATGGAAAGCGTGATGTTGAGATGTAAAGACGCATTGGCATGGCCAAAGACGCATTTCAAAAGCTAGCCAGAGAAGTGAGTTCTGGATTGCTATGTGATATCTGACCTTCTGTATGGAAGTGAATGTTGGACGTTCTCATCAAAGTTGAAGGAGAGGCTTGAGGCTGCAGAAATGTGGTTCTACAGAAGGATGCTGAGGATACAATGGACGGAGCACGTGTGCAACAATGAGGTGTCGGAAAGGATGCAAACAAGAAGAAAACTGATAATAAATATCAGGAAGAGACAAATGAGGTTCCTAGGGCAAGTAATGAGGGAGGAGGGCCTGGAGAATTTAATACTCACAGAAGGGATAGAGGGAAAGAGAGACAGGGGAAAGCAGCGCGAGACCTACTTAAATACCAGAAAAGAGTGCCGGCAGAGGTTGGAAAGCGTGATGTTGAGATCTAAAGACGCATTGGCATGGCCAAGGACGCATTTCAAAAGCTAACCAGAATTCTGAAAGACAGGAACATCTAATTGGAAACAAAGAAGTCAGGGCTGGATTACTATGTGATGTCTGTTCTTCTGTATGACAGTGAATGTTGGCCGATCTCATAGATGAAGGAGAGGCTTCAGGCAGCAGAAATATGGTTTTACAGAAGGATGATGAGGATACCACAGACTGACCACGAAGAGGTGTTGGAGAGTATGAAAGTGAGAAGAAAACTCATATCATAAGGAAGAAGCGGACGAGGTTTGTGGGACATGTAATGAGGAAGAAAGGCCTGGAGAATCTAATACTCTAAGAAATCTAATCTAATACTCTAAGAAAGGCCTGGAGAATCTAATACTCTATCTCTAATAGAGGGAAAGAGAGACAGAGAAAAGCAGCGTGAGACCTACTTGCTAGGCCGGAGCAAATGGATGACAGAGCGGGGTTTGGGAGAAATACGAAGAGGGATTGACAAGAGACAGAGCCAAGTGGAAGTTCATTATTGCCTACGTCCTAAAGAGAAACGGCACAAGAAGAAGAATTTAATCTCAGAAAGGTTTATTCCCAAATATTTATTTAATTGGGATTAAGTATGAATGTCATCGAAAGTGTTTTTTCAAATATTTTTTTTTATAATCGTGTCGCCCCAAGCAAGGCATTTTACTGCCACTGTTGAGCAGGGGTTTACATAGGAGTTAAGTTATGAGAAAGAGTGATAGGTTACAGGGTGTGTCAGGAAGAGGGTAGGAGAAGGATGAGAATACTGATGAGAGTGGAGTGGACGAAGAAAGAAGCATGAAAGAGAGAGAGAGAGAGAGAGAGAGAGAGAGAGAGAGAATGCAAGGTTAGTGAGATAGTAGATGTCTATTGACTTTACATTTGAATTCTTGAAGATTATAGCTGTCGAGAAAGCAAGTAAACGGAAGGGAATTTCACAAGCGGGAAGTGCAAGAGAAGAATCTGCTGGAGTAGAATTCGCGTTTACAATCTATTGGCTTCACAGTAAAAGGGTGGGACCTATTTGCTAATCTTGTGGCTCGAGCAAATTCATGCATTCCTTAATCCTAAAGGTTGTGTCAACTGAATGCATTTATAGATGCAACAACAGGAAAGATACTCAATCCAATCCACATTGCTGACATCACTTTTCACTTCTACTGCATATCTTAAAAAAGGTATGCACTCATTGTCGCTGCACACTATTCCATTGCTCATTATCTTGACAGTAGACACACACAGCTGGTATATGCATTTGGTGATCATTGGTGGATTTGTTTTTCATGTACCTAGTTTTCCTAGTTTTGCAGGACCTGATCAGGTGGATAACGGAACGGGGGTTGCGAGGCGTAACAGGAGCAAACATACTAAGAGCCACAAGGGATAGGGAGACGTGGAGAACCATGATCGCCTACGTCCTGAAGGGACAGAGCACATAGAAGAAGAAGAAGTTTTCCCCAGCCCTTTCACCAATACAGACAATTAAAGTAAGACAGCGGCTTTTCCTGTTGTCAATTTTGTCAGACATCAGCTCATACAAGTAGCATTTTTCAATTTTTAAACGAATTTTTAATCTGCTATGGAGAACTGGTTTGCCAACATTGTTTGGTCGACTACGTGTGTTATGTTTTATTTTTCTCAAAGTATCCTGGACATGACGGTAAACTGCATCCGGCAGCAAGGCCGCTGATTGGGAGCTTGTGAGGAGCATGGAACCACCTCTTAATTACTGTTGTTCCCAGGTCAACCCTGACCTGGAGTGGTAGCACCTGTTAGGGTCCCAGCTATGGGCAAATAGTTAACCCCCAAACTGGGGTCAAAACACTATGAAAGTATAAAAATACGTTTTTATAGAAATATATACATAAAAATAGACTTTTATAAAAAAATATTATCAACAATACATTTTGAAGAAAAAATTATTACGATAACACATTTTTGAAGGAAAAATAAACATTCTCAGCAAAACCTTTTTGAATACGATACTAGAAGTTTTCAGTTTTCTAAAATAAAAAGAATAAAAACAAAAAAATTAATTAAAATCTGACTAAATCACCCTTCTCACTAAAATCAAAAATGTTAAAAATACCTTAAAACTCCATCTTTTTGGCATTACATAACCTACAGAGGTTGATATGCCGTTAAACTGAACTTAAAACTTAAAAACTTAAAATTCAAAGTATCCCACTAACATGGCCTTGTGTCCGACTAAGTTTAGCATATATATACCTAGATATTTATGTTTTTTCTGTTCTAATTTAGGCGCCATATTTAACCCCCTTTTTGATTAAAAGTGTACAAACTGCCACGTAAATGTATACAGTAATTTAAATATATTTATATTATTTACTGATAGAATTCTTACTAATTAACCCATAGCTGGGTGAAAAAAGATGGATTTATATATTTCCCAAGAGTATTTCGACGTAAGTGAATATAACGAACCCAAAATAAGTGGAACTCAATTCGCCGTTTTTCAATTCCAAGCCACACATCCAAGCAAGCTTACAGCACCGGGTATTCTCAAGTGAACACACATCTAGGTACTGACCAGGCTCGACATGACCTACCTTCGGTGAACGTAAGAGAGATGATGTTTAAATGTGAAATGGCCACAAGCTTTTACGAACAAGAACATGTCATGGACTGGTAGAAAAAAAATTTCCGATGCAAACATTGTTCGAGCTTAGGAAATGCCGATTCTGATTATTGGATTTTATGGCAATCATTAATGTGATTGGTGATATACAATCTTTAGAAAAAGATCTCATCGTTGATTTAGCTGTGATAATAAATTCTTAAACTAAGAACAGCCATCAACAAATTCAATTAACTGTAACGAATATAGATTTATTTTCTTTTTCTGTTTGCATGAAATACTTCTCGAATAAGCAGATAATAAAATGCTTCTTCCTCCCCATCCTTTTTAGGACTATCTATCTATCTATCTATCTATCTATCTATCTATCTATCTTAGTTTACTCATCTATCTATCTATCTATCTATCTATCTATCTATCTATCTATCTATCTTAGTTTACTCATCTATCTATCTATCTATCTATCTTAGTTTACTCATCTATCTATCTATCTATCTATCTATCTATCTATCTATCTATCATACATAATCAAGCATAAAGTCAACATTCAACATCCTTCCCTCTCTTTCTCTTTCTTTCTCTCTCTCTTTCTCTCTCTCTCTCTCTCTCTAAATATATCTATCTCTGTATCACAGCTCATCAGTACGGTTAGACATACGATTGCTTTTAGCCAGGATTGATACACACACACACACACACACACACACACACACACACACATATATATATATATATGTTGTCACTTATGTTTGTCACAAATGTTTGTCACTTAACTGAGCAGGCTCATGCCGGCTTCAAAAGTTTCGTGAAGACACCGTTATGATGTTCTCACTCGTCAGGGCTAGTTTGCTTTCAGTCGTCAGGGTTGACGAGTGAGAGCATCATAACGGTGTCTTCACGAAACTTTGAAGTCGGAATGAAACTGCTCACCCTGATATCGAGCACTTTGCGATAAAAAAAAACCCTGCTTGCTAAAATATATTTTACCAGTAAAACCACTGATAAAACAAATATCTCTCTCCCTCTCCCTCTCTCTCTCTCTCTCTCTCTCTCTCTCTCTCTCTCCGTATATATATATATATGTATTGGAATCTTTTTTAGTCACCTGTAGCGCAAAGTTCCACTTTCAATTACAACTTTAATTTATTTCCATAATTCTTCAAATTATTTTTTCTTCTATCTGGATTCCCAGACTTATTAAGATGAACTGTTTTATGTCTACTCGTTGGAATTCATTAATTACGCTACTTAAATAGTTGGATTTTCTTCAAATGGACTGGAAAGATAAAGGCCAAATTTGATGATACGTGTTTGGCATTTTTGAACGTACTCTCTGAGAACCGTACACTCGTTCGGCTTCATTAGGGTTTCATCTTCACTGTCCTACTTGGAAAGCTTGCTAGACGACAAAGAGGTTGCCTTAGATTTAAGATGTGAACAAACATTATAATATTTCATTCGATAGAGATAGTTTTGACATTTGTCATTACCTAATTTCATTTCGTAGAACGTATTGAGGCGAGGAATTATTATCAACATTGTTCATTATTTATAAGAACTATAGTAATGAAACTAATAAATAATTAAATTTTGGCTGTTGGATTCATCGGCCGTCTTCAGGTGTTCATAATGAGTTGGCAATTTTGGAGATGAAAAATTGTTATTTATTGAACTATATGTAATACTGTTTTTTCATAATCCTAACATTTTGGCATTTGACTACACCGGCTTTCTTCAGGTGCCTGGAAACTTTGAACAATATATATATATTGTTATCCGCAGACAGATCTGTTTCGCTGTATCACAGCTCATCAGTATGGTTAGACTCCGATTGCTCTTTTAACCCAGGATTGAAACCCGATCGAATTGGAGTCAGGCAGCGATTCTACCTCTGAGCTATGGGCGCTCGGTGGAAGGAGGCATATTTTTTAGCGTGTAATATACACGCCCAATAGCTGAATGAACGATGCGTAGATGCTAGAGTAGCTACTGTTTTTCAAAGTTTACTATTCTTCCAGAGTGCCCAATCAGGGTGTGAGAGCGTAATATATATATATATATATATATATATATATATATATATATATATATACATATATATATGTGTGTGTGTGTGTGTGTGTGTGTGTGTGTATTGTATTTGGGCAGCAATCTTTCTTTTAAGCAGATTTCATTAAAACTGACAGACAAGGTATAATGGTTAAGGTTTTTTATGTAATGTATCATATTTTCCTTTTCAGAACATAGATTATCTAAAAATTGTCCGAATGTTTTGCTTTTTTCCAAGCTCTTTCTGTTATACTTTTAGCCATTATTGAGGGTGGATTTTATTTTACCCGTAACTGAATATGTGTAGTGTTTATTGTTTATTGTTTAGGAATATTTTATGGATCTTTTGTTTTGCATTGAATATAAATAACTATAGTACTGGAGAAATTTAGAACATTTTTCAATGTATTTCTCCTCTTCGTGTAATATTTCTATAAATACTTACACGGCTTCTGCTCACTGGTGCCCCCTATATATGAATTTACTCGAGCCACAAGATTAGCAAATAAGTGCCACCCTTTTACTGTGAAACCAATAAATTGTAAACGCAAATTCTACTCCATCAGCTTCTTTTCTCGCACTTCCCGCCTGTGGAATTCCCTTCCATTTAACTGCTTTCCCGACAGCTACAATCTCCAAGAATTTAAACGTAAAGTCAATAGTCATCTCCTATCTCATTAACTTGCGTCCTCTCTCTCATGCTTCTTTCTTTGTTCGCTCCACTCCCATCAGTATTTGCATCCTTCTCTTACCCACTTCCTGACACCCCTTATAACATGTCACTCTTTCTTATAACTTTCCTCCTATGTAACCCCCCCTGCTCAACAGTGGCACTAAAATGCCTTGCTTGGGGCGATATGATTAAAAAATAAAATAGATATATAATAATCCGAGCTGCATATCTTTAGTGATATTAGATAAGATCCGATAATTATGCCGAATTTTATTTTGCTGTTATGATGCGAAAAGGTTGTTTTTGTTGGTTGTCCATCGGAAATCAACGGTCAAACCCTCATTCACGGTAACTTTTGATTTCTTGCTTTCACAATCATTGGCTGCCTTCGAACAGTTCCATCTGCCCAGTTTCGTATGTACCGTACGACCGGATATCCTACCCACGCCGATAACTTCAAGAAGGTTCCTTCCTGACAAATAGACTAGGTTTCGTGGTCGGACATTCTAATTCACTGACAGAGAAGACTTGTAATTTTATTACCTAGAAATATTGTGGCTGACGTATCTGCGTCATTCTCATTTGTGGCAGTCGTCGGTGTTCGAGTGATTTTCAAGGCTGAAAACTCACTCCTTCTTGGAAGGTTAGTTTGATATAATTTTCTTTACATCACTCAGTTAAGTGCCCTACGTGAAACACGCTTGGACGATCATGTCTCAAAAGAGACATGACTGACTGGGCAGAAGATTATCCCGCAGTAGGTTGCCATTGATTTCTGCGGTAGACTAGTTGTCAGTCAAGGCTATAGAACCCAATCTGTCCTGTTATTTAACCCATAACCGGAAGGAAGAGACGGATTAATACCTTTCCCAAAGTGTATTTGCGCGTAAGTGAATGCAATGAATTCAACTGGAATTCGAACTCGGCTTCCCGATTTCTCATTCCGAGCCACTGCACTACAACGCACATCCTAGCCTTTACATCATTTAGCCTTAATAGTGTTAAGATTATTTTGTCTGATTTTGAAATTTCGAATTATCATCATAGCTGGATTTATTCGAAGTATGATTCTCATTTGGGTTTTTACCATTTCGACAGTGTACTTTTCGTCCTTCTTCAGATATCTATTACAGTTATTTGTAACTGTACATGCAAGAGTATATAGTGTATTATGTAATTCTTGAGTATTATGTGACTCACCCAGTGTTCATCAGAGAAGCTAGATTTATCAGTGGGTTGATTTCATAGATAACTCCCTAGCCACCAGGTGCAGACCTGCGCCTTCGCTAGATGTCAGTGATTATATCCGATGTGTAAAGAAGTAGTTGACCCAGCTGCTTCTAGAATATGCATACATGGGACAAACCAGATGACAGATAGCTGGATTAGTACATGCGAAAAAGGGATGAGGAAGAGAGCTTCTTACATTTATCTATGTCTGTTTAGCATCTATCTATCTCAGTCTGATCATCTCTATCTATCTGTGTGCACTTATCTATTGTCTGTAGGCTGTACTTAACAAGATAATTTTTTGTATATCTCGATCAAAAATCTGGTGTGGGCGACAAAGCGAACCTCGCTGCTGAACTTGAGAAGGACCGCCAATCTCTGGGGTAAGAAATAGCTCGTAAATTTTAATGCTTCGAAAACGAAGATGCTATCAATTAACCATCATCGACAATCGGTCCTATCTCCCATTAGCATGGAACAAGCTTGCCTCCCTGAAAGTAAAACACTACGCCTGCTTGGCCTCATACTCTCAGCGGACCTCGAATGGAATGACTATATAGAATTCATTGCTAAATCCGCAGCTATGAAAGTCGGTTCTCTGTGCAGGGCCCGGAAGTTTTTCCCGTCTGAGTCCATCCTGCACAAATATTAATCTACCATCCGCCAGTGTATTGAATACTGCTGCCACATCTGGTCGGGTGCCACTGCTATTCTCCTCGGGACTATTGACAAAATACAACGGAGAATCTATAATGTGATAGATACCGACTTGGCAGCCCGGCTGCAGTCACTCTCTCACCGGCGTGATGTGGCTTCCTTGTGACTTTTCTATAAATACTTTCACGGCTCCTGCTCCGATGAACTTAGATCACTGGTGTCCCCTAGGTATGAATTTACACGAGATACTAGATTAGCAGCTAGGGCCCACTCTTTTACTGTGAAGCAGATAAAATGTAACCCCAATTTGCACTCTAACAGCTTCTTTTCTCGCACTTCCCGCCTGTGGAATTCCCTTCTATATACATTCTTCTCCGACAGCTACAATTTCCAGGAATTAAATATAAGGTCAACAGACATCTCTTATCACACTATTTCGCATCCATTCTCTCAAACACTCTTCCCATCTACTCAACCCCCATCCTCGGTATCCTCATCCGTCTCCTTCCGACATTTCCTATATCTAACCATTCTTTCTCATCAGTTTCCCCTATGTAACCCCCTACGCAATAGTAGCAATGGAATGCCTTGCTTGAGGATAAATGATTAAACAAATAAAAAATAAAAAATAATAAAACAACAATTTTTCGGCAAATTCGACTTTATTCATCAACATAGTCTCCTTCTAGGGTGATACATTAATTCCAACGCTTCTCTCGATGCCTTTGTTGTAGAACGATTTGTCTTTGGCTTCAAAATATGCCTCAGTTTCCGATATCACTTTTTCATTGGAGCTTAATCTCTTTCCCTGGAGCATTTTTTGTGAGATCTGCCAACAGCCAGTAGTCGCTAGGGGTGAGATATGGAAAATAGGGTAGATGCGTAAGCAATTCGAAATGCAATTCATACAGTTTTACCATCACTGCGATCGACTTATAACACGGTCCGTTGTCTTAGTGAAAGATTAGTCTTTTCTTCTTAATTTGTGCCCGTTTTTTTTTTTTTGCGATTTCTTCCTTCAAACGCACCAATAATGCTATATAATATTCGCCATTTATGGTTCTTCCCTTCTCGATGTAATCGATGAAGAAAATACCTTGCGTATTCCAAAACACGGAGTCCAAAGCCTTGCCTACTGAATTTTGCGTCTTTTGTCGCTTTAGACGGCATTCATCTGCTACTATCCACTCAGCTGACTGCCGATTTAACTCCGAAGTGAAATGTTGGATCCATGTTTCACCCATTGTCACATAGTTACGCAAAAACAGTTGCAGACAACACTCTGAATCGTCGACGTATTGTTGTTTTTGATCGACTGTGAGCAAACGCGGCACCCATTTTGAACACAACTTTCTTATTGACAAATGTTCATGCAAAATAGTGAATACATTGCCTTATGATATGTTGAATTCTCTGCTATGTCACGCAACTTCAATTTACGATCGGCCAAAACGAGTTTGTGGATTTTTTTGTGTTTTCCGAGGCAACGGCCGGTTTCGGGCGACCTGAAAATTCTGCATCATTTGTGTCTCTACTACTGCGTTTAAAGTCTGCATACCACCTTTTAACTGTTGTATCCGACGAAGCAGAGTTCGAATAACACTTATTAAACCATGGCTTTGCTTGAATAGTATTTTCCCATCAGAAAGGAATACTTTATCAACGCACGAAATTCAAATTGTTTCGAAAATTAGCTTCAACATTAGCTTCACTTAAATAACTGTAATTTGTAAACTAATACTCCGATTGGGTCCAAATGCTGTCACGTGCCATTTCATGGTTAGTACTTTATAAAAATCATATGGATTTTTTTATTGGTGGCGTCTGGGACTTAATAAGTTATTTGTTATTATTTTGTATTTTGAATTCTCTGTAAAGGTTTGTCCTTTTCTGTTTTAGTTTTCCAATTTACAAAGAATTTTTCCCGATTTCTTGTATATTGTAATGTGATTATTTTATAATTATTATACTCCTTGTTGACACAGTTTTATCGGCAAGAGTTCAGTTTTACAGGCTATATGCCCGTTCAAGAATATAAATGAGTAAATGATTCTTAAAATTGATGTCGGATTTGAAACCGTGAATCTAATTTTAAAAAGATTTTCCAAAATATTTTTTCTTACTAATATTTATTTCTCTGTCTTCAATATCAGTCAGTTAAGTGCCATACGTTTGGGCGATCATGTCTCGAAAGAGGCATGACTGACTGGGCAGAAGATTATCCCGCAGTAGGTTGTCATTGCTTTCTGCGGTAGACTGGTTGCCGACCAAGGCTATAGAACCCAATCTGTTCTGTTATTTAACCCATAACTGGAAGGAATAGACGGATTAATACCTTTCCCAAGGGTATTTTCGCGTAAGTGAATGATCGTTCCGAGCCGATATCCAATGCACCACCAGGAAATAAAACCTAGAAAAAGAATATTTGAATGCCTTTGATAATTTATTGCCCATTTATTTATATTTTCGCAAGGATCGATAAACGCTCAAGATAGATGGTTATTGAGGAAGGTGTGTGATAAGAGGTGGTCGAAAATGAGGATTATAGAGATAAGGAGGATAGATAAAAACTAACACGTAACTTAAAGTGGTTAAAACAGCGTTCAGGAGAGCAGACATGCGGAAGTCTGTTTCACAAAATGACAGTTCTTAGGAAAAAGCAATTTGATTGGAACTCAGGGCTATGAAAGAAAGGCACATGAACTTTCCCATCTCTCTTTTACTTCAGGAATATAGTAATAAGAATAACACAATTTGTTTCCGTTGTGGAGAAGAGATTTTTGTTTTCTCTGTGAAAATCGGTTTCTTAATTTCACACAAATACGTTGCGTATCACCCAGCCACATACACACATTTCTGCGAATCTGTGAAATGCTTTGATTTTCTTTTTGTGCCATCTGTACACGCGTAAATATAATTGTCTCATTCTTTTCTTTTGTGAGCTTTGTGGGTCTTTCTAAAAAATATAGGATGAGGCAGAAATACCTTCAACATTTTTAAGATTGACAAAAAGACTAAGGTAAATGCTATTAAAAATTTATTTCACTGTTGTTTAAAAAAGGGATACAGTTTTTATTTATTTTGTTTTTAAAATAACACGCTCCAAATGGTGGCCACTATCAGCCATACGCCGTTGAAGATTTCTAAAGCCTGCATATTTTCTAGAGTTCGGGCACTTCGTAGTCTTCCAGGGTTTTTTTTTTAAGTGTTGAACTTGTGACCTTGAAACTTTCCACCCATAGCAGAATGGATTTTCTATCCGAAACAGCATGATTTCGACACAACATGAAATGAACACGAAAAGTTCTTTGTGTTGCAATTACAGATTCACCAGATTTGAAACAAAAAGAAACGTTTCAACAACAAATACACGATGTGCACTAGTTCAAGATATGATGTTGTACTATATTTTCACGATATCGGGTTGTAGTTCCTATATTTAAGAATTCTGGCGAACACCGCCAATTACCGTCCTATTAGTCTCCTTCCGATGTTCGGCAAAGTTTTCGAAGTCATTATCAACGCCGGCCCATAGGCTTCTCTCAGACAAACAGTACGGGTTTCGCTTCACCAGGCCTACTGCTGATATGTTAACGACCATTACCGAGTACATATACCGGGCACTTGACAAGAATGGCGAAGCCCGAACCGTTGCCTTGGATATCTCCAAAGCGTTCGACAGGGTCTGGCACGCTGGCCTCTTGTGCAAACTGCGGAGCTACGGGATAACTGGACATCTGTTTGACCTCATCCAGTCATTCCTCTCGAACCGCATATTGAAGGCAGTATTAAATGGGCATACCTCCCAAAAATACCATACGAACACGGGCGTCCCTCAAGGTTCTATCCTAGGTCCTACGCTCTTTCTGATGTACATTAATGATCTCCCCGACGCCATTAGATCTCGAGTAGGCATGTACGCCGATGACACAACAATCTACTCTCGCCTCGATCAAAAACCAGGTATGGGCGACAAAGCGAACCGCGCTGCCGAGCTTGAAAAGGACCTCCAATCCGTAGTGGCCTTGGGTAAGAAATGGCTAGTCAATTTCAATGCTTCTAAAACGAAGCTGATATCAACTAACGACCATAGACAATCGCATCTACCTCCCATTAGCATGGGACAGGCTTGCCTCCCAGAGAGTAAATCACTACGCCTCCTTGGCCTTACACTTTCAAATGGAATGATTATATCGAATCCATTGCCAAATCTGCCGCTATGAAAGTCGGCTCTCTGTGCAGGGCCCGGAAGTTTTTCCCACCTGAATCTATCCTTCACATATACAAATCTACCATCCGCCCGTGTATTGAATATTGCTGCCATATCTGGTCGGGTGCCCCTGCTGTTCTCCTTGGGCTTCTTGACAAAATACAAAGGCGGATCTGTAACGTGGTTGATACTGACTAGGCAGACCGGCTGCAACCACTCTCTCACCGGCGTGATGTGGCTTCCCTGTGCCTCTTCTACAAGTACTTTCATGGCTTCTGCTCCGATGAACTTAGATCACTGGTGCTGCCTAAGCACGGATTTACACGAGATACTAGATTAGCAACTAGGTCCCACCCTTTACAGTTAAACAGATAAGATGTAACCGTAAATACTACTTCAACAGCTTCTTTTCTCGCGCTTCCCGCGTATGGAACTCCCTTCCACATGTCTGCTTTCCCGTCAGCTACAATCTCCAGGTGTTTAAATCTAGGATCAATAGACACCTCCTATCACACTAACTCCCAATTATTCTCAGAACACTCTCATCTACCCAACCCTCATTCTCGGTATCCTTACCCGCCTATCACCCACCCTCTGACATTTCCTATATTTAACCATTCTCGGTATCCCTACCCGCCTATCACCCACCCTCTGACATTTCCTATATTTAACCATCCTTTCTCCACTCTATGTAGCCCCCTGCGCAGTAGTGGCAGTGACATGCCTTGCTCGGGGTGAAAAGCTTATATATATATATATAAAAAAAAACATTAAATTTTTTTAAAAATCATATCACCCCGAGCAAGGCGGTAACGCCACTGATGCGCAGGGGGCAACGTAAGAGTGAAAAGATTGGAAAAGAGAAAGCCGGAAACCACATCCTAAACAGGGAACAAGGGTTGAGCTTCTTCACCTGTTCAATAGACGTGGGTGGAGTGGGAACCAGGCGATAGTTTAGTCTATCTACTCCAATTGAAAAAAAAAAGAAAATAGTAAAAAGATTGGAAAAGAGAAAGCCGGAAACCACATCCTAAACAGGGAACAAGGGGTGAGCCTCTTCGACTGTTCAATAGACGTGGGTGGAGTGTGAACCAGGCGATAGTTTAGTCTATCTACTCCAATTTGAGCTATTATTAGTATTTAGTAAGCTGAAATGGATTCAGCACAAGTTTCAATGTGAGAAAGAAAAGAGAGATTCTTCAAAGTTGGGAGAGTCTACCTGCTTAGAAATTAAGCATAGGAAATGTAAAGATTTTAACTGGGCTCAAACACCGATCACTGACACCAATGGGAAATGTGCAACGACCTCCATATTAATTATTTACATTTTTTACGAAGTCTGTAGATTGCTTTACGACCAGTTATTTCTTTTTCATTACTAATCCATGAATCACGTGTCATCGATCAGATGGTTAATTTCCTACTTCCTGATTTAGTCATTGCAAAGAAAAATCGGTGACGCATGCGCAATCAGTCTCTGTTTCACGGTAGCCAGCTCGTCAACAATAAACAAAGACCAGCATCAAAGTTTTATTTGAAAATGTAACAACAAAAGGTTTTTTTGATTCCGTTTTGTTTAGTTTAGGGTACATTTTGAATTTTCTATCTTTTATTCTTCTTCTCCTTTAGGTTCTTGCACAAGTAAAAGTCCGCCATTTATTGAAGATATATCGATTTTGTTGAAGGAATGGTGCGTCTGCAGATGAAAAGACATTCAATATATGACAATGATTTATGTTTGTATTTTTATTTTCTAGGCCTGTTCTTCTTCTCGTTTGTGTCAAGAGTGATCTCACTAAAGCTTGTATGCAAGAACAGATGAACACTATGAACCTGGATAGAAACCAGGATATTATTATTAGTCACAGCGTGCTAATTAATGCGTTTGCTTTAATAATTCCTAACCCGGGATTGAAACCCGACCGAATTGGCGTCAGTCGGCGATTCTACCACTATGCCACGAGCGTCCAGTAGAAGAAGGCAGGCTTTTTAGCGCGTATAAACACGCCCAATAGCTAGAGTGCTCCAATTCATTATGGAATGAGCGGTTCGTAAGTGCCGGAGTAGCTACTGTTTATAAAGTCTGTCACTCTTCCAGAGTGCTCAATCAGGGTGTGAAAGCGTAAATACTACATCCGCATATATATATATATGTATAAAGTACATATATTTTGGCAGACTCTTTTCTTTTAAACAAGTTGTGTTAAACGATAGAGACAACATAGTCTTACATATTTTCTTTTGAATTTTTTCGTATTTTATAATTACGCTTTTTATTTCTAAATTGTATTTTTATAAAAATTGTCCAAAATTTGTCCTAGTACTTATTTGTCATGCCTTTTATCCACATACTACACAACTTGGCACGATTAGACGCTATTTCATGTCACATATATGAGAAGAGAATTGTACCCATAGAGATATTCATTGTAATTTTTGTGACATTCGTCCAGAAAAGTTTTATATCCAACATTAATTCGGATTCCTTTGAATACAAGTGATAAAGACAAAAATAATTACTATTTTGGTGTGACCATAAAAAAGAAAAGACTACGTGGTCTTGACTGAGCGTAAAAAGACCCCCCCCCCCCCCAACTAAAAAAAAAATCCTAAACAGAGGAAAGCTAAATTTTTGCTTTTGTCACTAAAGACATTGGGAATATTTTTTTCCCTTTTCTTTCCCACCCATGACAATTCTTGTGTGGTCTGGTCGAACGAAAAATAACCAGCCTAGGGCAAAAGCTGATAAAGAAAGTTTAATGGCTGAAAATCCCTCTTGTTTTCGCTTTCGCCATCTGAAAGTTGGATTCGTCACAAAGACAACATAGTAGCTCTTAGAAAAGGCTGAGTTTAGATAGACAGTGGAAGAAGGAAGAGAAAGATTAGCACTGACTATATGGAGTGATTGTGAGAGATAAGACGTGAATGAGTTGAAGTTAAGGGGCGGCTTGATTTTTCTGACCACTATCAAAAAGAGCCTGGAAAACCCAAAATTTGGAAAGACACTTGACTTAATATATTTTGAGAATATGGAATTTTAGAAAAGTGTTAATGCTAAGGGTGGAAAACAACCAAACCCAGACCCTGGTCAATCCCACCCATGTCGAACGCAGGAGATTTAGACAATTTCTACAGACAGTCTCCACACTACTGTTACTCAAATCCACATCGCTCTTTAAGATCTGCTTACCAAGACCTTGTGCTGGCCATGAAAACCAAAACTTAGAATTTAAGTTACTACTAACATGATCTACAGACTTCAAAGGGAATTCCTGTGTCATTTGATTATAACAAGCGGGAAAGGTAAGAAAAAGCTGTAGACAACAAATGATATAGAAAGCAAATCGTTGTTACATTTTTTCCTTTTATGTGGCTTTCTTCTGTCTTTTCTACAAATATTTTAATGGCAACTGCTCACAAGTTTTTTTCTCTGGTGCCCCGACCACATGAATTAAAGTGTGCTACTAGGTTGGCATGTAGGTCTCACCCTTTTATCTTTAAATAGCCCGGTTCACACTCCACCCACGTCTATTGAACAGGTGTAGAGGCTCATTCCTTGTTCCCTGTTTAGGATGTGGTTTCCGGCTTTCTCTTTTCCAATCTTTTCACTTTTCTTTTCTTTCTTATTTTTTTTTCAATTGGAGTAGATAGACTAAACTATCGCCCGGTTCACACTCTACCCACGTCTATTGAACAGGTGTAGAGGCTCATTCCTTGTTCCCTGTTTAGGATGTGGTTTCCGGCTTTCTCTTTTCCAATCTTTTCACTTTTCTTTTCTTTCTTATTTTTTTTTCAATTGGAGTAGATAGACTAAACTATCGCCCGGTTCACACTCTACCCACGTCTATTGAACAGGTGTAGAGGCTCATTCCTTGTTCCCTGTTTAGGATGTGGTTTCCGGCTTTCTCTTTTCCAATCTTTTCACTCTTACGTAGCCCCCTGCACATCAGTGGCGTTACCGCCTTGCTCGGGGTGATATGATTAAAATATATATATATATATATATATATAACCGTTTCTTATACTCTAACAGTTTTTTTTCTCGCACATCCAGCTTGTGGTATGCCTTCCGTTTTTTCTTGCTTCCCTGGTAGCTACAATCTCTAAAAAAATTAAATGCAACATCAATTGCCATTTTCTACCTTCTTGAATCCCGTTCATATCTTATCCTTTCCTCAACAGCCCCTCTACCCAGTCTTTCCACATACTGTAACCGCTTGCACACTTGTGGCGGTCTCGCTTTGTTTGAGGTGAAAGTATTAAAAACGAAAATACATTTCCAGCTGTTCAACTCTATTCACTTCAGTTTGCTTTATTAGCGATCTTCTCATTGTCTGAGATGAGAATAAAAACACGCAACACGCCAGCTAAATCGAGTGGAACCACTCCCACCATCACGATACCAACGACAAACGAGCGACGCGTTAATGACTGAGGAGGAGTCAGCTAGATTGTAACCGTAGTGGTCTGAAGGAACTTGAAAACTAACGCAGGTCATAGAACTACATTATTGATTAACGTTGACAATGATCGGTTCGTGGGATGACATTATTGATTATCGTGGACGAGGATTGGCTCGTGAGGTGACATCATTGGTTACCGGTGATCAGGATTAACTTCGAGGTTACATTTTTGGTTGCCGTTGACCAGGATCTACAAGAAAAGTTACATATAAATAAGAAATCAGGTGTTAGTAAGATGGTGTTCGATGTAATATATCAGAGCTTTTATCTTATAAATTAAAAAAAAATTGCATTAATCTCCGTCTATTTTAAATATGAAAAAAAACAAAAAAACATTAATCCCCATTTATTCTAAATATAAGATATAAATCCCGTCTATTTTAAATACAATTCTTTTTTAATTGCCAGTAATCCCTGAATAATATGTGGACTGCGCCAGCATTCCGTTAACCAGGTATGTTTATTAAAATTTAACTTATTTAGTCCCTACGCAGTACCTGAATATTGCGTTGTTTTTGAAACTCTAGGTCGTGCTATCAGTGATACGTATATAAATTAAT
Organism: Ascarosepion bandense; assembly: GCA_037127315.1. Lineage (NCBI taxonomy): Eukaryota > Metazoa > Mollusca > Cephalopoda > Sepiida > Sepiidae > Ascarosepion > Ascarosepion bandense. Next base: position 2,155,516 of record JBBBDQ010001851.1, read on the forward strand.
ATATAAATATAATATAGAGACTTTTTATGCATATTTCATTAAATACGACCGGCAAAAGTGATTCAATCAATATTTTATTTTGTCCACCATTCTAGCAGGCTTGTTTTTTTAGATTTTAAAGAAGATAAAAATTGTCTTTTTACTAGCATTTAAGCCACTCTCAAGAGTTTTGTATTCGGTATAGTTTTTCTCCGTGTGTTGTGTCGTGGACCCGGTAAAATCTCCAGCAAGAATAACAAAGAACAAGCAAAATAGGAAATTACGAATATATATTAAACACGCAAAATACAACACTTGGAACTTTGTTAGTAGAACGATAATACTGGTTAGTGTGTAATACGAACTGTGACTCGTACTGGTCGTTACGATAGCAGTGTTCGTAGACGACTCTCGGCTGAGTTCAGGGCGTTCTCCTCAGTCTACTCTCTCAGGTTTCTTAGACTATCTCTGCTATCTACTCTCACCTCTTGTGAGGGGAGTTATAGGTAATGGTTCGTTCCGTTTGATAGGTGATGCAGCCATGACAGTTGTATTACATAGTCGTTTTTGCTGTGTGAAGATTCTTGTGGAAGAGTGACCGTTTTCAGAAGTCACATTTTGTTATAGTATCAATCATTTCACCCTTATAAAAGCAACAAAGCTGCTAAGACGCAGGGGGGAGGTTACTGAGTGAAGAAAAATTTAATAAAAACGAAAAATATTACGGAGCAAAAAAAAAAAAATTAAAAAGAAAGAAAGCGGAAAACAAAAGGTAATGATTGATATTGCATTTAAATTTTTGAAGATCAAACCTGACAGGAAAGCAAGAAACAGAAAGAGAGATCTACCAGTAAGAAGTAAGAGAAAAAGAGAGCATTAATATAGAACTTACAGTTACATCTAGACATTCTAACACCTGCACATTGATAAGAACTTACCGCTAATCTAGGACAGCGCATAAATTCCTAAAGTCTAGATACCACAGAGGAAAGTTCATTGGAATGATCACAATGACAGTATTTATAGAAAAGGCACGGGGGATCTACATGTGGGCGTCGGTAAAGTGAGTGAAATATACATGCCAGTCAGGAAAATCGAAAATGTAGATTCTGATTTAACATAAGTATATTTAATTTGATTTGATATGATAGCCACATCTACATATACAAAAGAAAAGGGGTAAAATTATGTAAGAACTAATAATAAAAAAGTAAATAGCCAAGGTCCAATAACATTAACTATGGATACGACCGCAACATACTGATCGGGATTGGAAAATAAAACATTTCTATAACTTCAGATCAGTCAGTCAGTTAAGTGCCATACGTGGTACATGCTTGGGCGATAATGTCACGAAAGAGACATGACTGACTGGGCAGAAGATCATCCCACAGTAGGTTGCCATTGCTTTCTGAGGCGGACTGGTTACCAGCCAAGGCTATAGAACCCAATCTACCCTGTTATTTGACTAATAGCTAGAAGGGGAAGAGATGTATTATATTATTAAGTAGTAATTAATGGGGGATCAGTTTATTACTTCATGACAATATAAAACTGATCCCCCACTTTATGCCCTGCAAAAACCTTAATCATGTTTTCAACTATTATATTCAGTCAGTCAGTTTAGTGCCATACGTGGTACACGCTTGGGCGATCATGTCTAGAAAGAGACATGACTGACCGGGAGGAAGATTATCCTAAAGTAGGTTGCCATTGCTTTCTGCAGTAGACTTGTTGTCAGCCAAGGCTATAGAACCCAATCTGTCCTATTATTTAACCCATAACTGGAGGAAAGAGACGGATTAATACCTTTCCCATGGGTGTTGGTGCCTAAGTGAATGCAAGGAATTCAACTAGAATTCGAACTCGGTACCCCGATTTGTCGTTCCGAGTCGATAGCCACTGCACAACAACGCATATCCATCCCATACATTCAGCCGAGTTTAGATTATATACTCAAAATGCATAAATAAAATTTACATATGCAAAAATTACTATATTAAGATTTTATTAACACCAGGATTAAATGTCCGTTACTATATATATATATATATATGTGTGTGTGTGTGTGTGTGTGTGTGTGTGTGTGTGTGTGTGTGTGTGTGTTTTAGATGATTGTTTATGCATTTTGGCTATAAACTCTAGGTGAGTTCGTTTCGATGAAACGCTTCATACGAAAATTATGATTCCTTTGTCATACATCTTTCCTAAAAAATGGTTCTTGATATACAAAAATTTCTACCTCGTTACCCCATACTGATAGAATTAATAAACAGAATTTTGCAATCATGTTTTGGTACTTAATTTATTTTATGCATCAAACGTCAGAGAGAAATAGATTAACTGTTGCTATACGTGAAGGCAAACGTTACTGACAGAATAGTGCTATGCTATGTACAAAGCAGAAATGATTTGTGAGTATTTTAACTGTGGAAATGTATTTAATATCATAAAAAAGGTGATTATGAATAGTCAGGAATTAAACCAAACTTGTAATATTATATGACTGTTATATATAAAATTTAAATGCCTTCTTAATGGTTTTATAATAATAAGGAATTGAAAACAATGCTAAAATGATTGTCGAAATTGAAGAATTAATTCCAGCGTTCCTGACAGTAGAAATCACGTTGTCTGTAGAAATCACGGTTAAGTAGCTTACGACTAAAAACACGCATGTAAAACACACACACACACACACACACACACATACACACACACACACACGAGAAGCATAATTAGTAAACACACACATACACACATATATGCATACATGAGAAGCGCAATTAGTAAGCATGCGCATACACACACAAATAAAAACATCCACAGTAGCCAGACAAACACATCATAGAAAAGAACGCATCATAGAAAATGGATACAAATACATAAAACCACTCATAGCAAAACGGCACGCAGGCAGACATAAAAGCACACATAGCATAAAGACACACAGGCAACACGAAAAAACACACAGTAAAACTACACACAGACATACATAAATGCACACGTAGTATAAAGACACACCGGTATACATAAAAGTACAAATAGTAAAAAGGCACACAGGCACACATTTTGGTACAGATAGTAAAAAGGCACACGGGCACACATATAGGCACTGATAGTAAAAAGACACACAGGCATATATATATATATATATATATATATATATATATATATATATATATATATATATAGTAAAAAGGCACACAGGCACACATATATGTACAGATTGTAAAAACGCACACAGGCACACATATACGTACAGATAGTAAAAAGGCACATAGGCACAAACAATTGCACAGATAGTAAAAAGTACACAGGCACACATATATGTAGAGATAGTAAAAACGCACACAGGCACACATATAGGTACAGATAGTAAAAAGGCACACTAGCAAACATATAGGTACAGATAGTAAAAAGGCACATATATAGGCACAGATAGTAAAAAGGTACACAGGCACACGTATATGTACAGGTAGTAAAAAGACACACAGGCATATATATATGTATGTACAGATAGTAAAAAGGCACATAGGCACACATATATGTACAGATAGTAAAAGGCACACAGGCACACACATAGGCACAGATAAAAGGTACACAGGCACATATATGTAGAGATAGTAAAAACGCACACAGGCACACATATAGGTACAGATAGTAAAAAGACACACTAGCACACATATAGGTACAGATAGTAAGAAGGCACACTAGCACACATATAGGTACAGATAGTAAAAGGGCACACATATAGGCAGAGTTAGTAAAAAGGCACACAGGCACACACATAGGTACAGATAGTAAAACGGCACACAGGCATGCATAAAAGCACGCATCGTAAAAAGACACATATATAAAAACACACACAGCAGTCGCGTACATAAAATCACACAAAAGTATACATACAAAACAGCTCACGCAATAGACTGATACACGCGCACACACATAAAAGCACATATAATAGACACACATATATAAAATCACACAATAATAGTTAGACACGTTTGCATATATAAAACCATATACTGACACACATACACAGAAAAACATAGTAAAATGACACATTGGCCTACATAAAGTCACACATGCGTAAAAGTACACATTATATACAAACACACACAGGCGTAAAACAGACTGAACAGGCACACATATACATAAATGAACTTAGAGCGACACACGCATGCATAAATGCACCTATAATATACAGACACACATAAAAACACCTATAATGGAAAGATATACACGCATACATAAAAGCGCACATAATATATTGCAACACACATGCGTAAAACCTCATATAACAGACACACACAAACATAAAAAACACCTATAATAGAAAGACACACGCGTACATAAAACTATACATAATATACAGACACAGACAAGCATAGACACACATAATTGACACACACATACATAAATGTTTTTATATTAGAGAAACTTACTCACATGCATAATTGCACACATCTAAACTTATTTATAAATTGGAACTTTGTCTGTGTGTCTGTGTGTGTGTGTGTGTATCCGTTATATAGACTCCGAAACGGCTGAACCGATTTTCTTGAAAATTTACACAGTTGTACTATAAGCATCTGCGAGTGTTCTTAGCTAGGTTTTGTGTCGAGGTACCCCCGATAAATATCGAAAATCGATAATCGAAACAATCGGGTTATAGAAGGAGTGGTCCAATTTTAATCAAATTTTATACACACATAGACAAAGACATAAGAAACGATATTCCGAATTTTCTAGGTTGCAGTTCTTACAATGGTGCAGAAAATCGATAATATATATATATATATATATAAAAGGCAAGATGTTTGTGTGTGTGTGTCTGTTTATCTGTCTGTATGTCCTTTATACAAATCCACAATTTTTATCCGATTCTCACCAAACTTCACATAAATATTCTTTAGGCTGAATCTGAGCTCCAGGACCATGGATTAGTTTTAAAGTTTTCATTACACCAAAGCAACGCCGAGCTATACTGCTAGTATTATATAGACACGTGCGTAAAAGCACACATATTAGTCAGACACGCGCATGCGTAAAAAACACATAACAGACAGACACGCATACTTAAATTCATCTATAGTACAGCGAGACGTGGACACATACATAAAAGCACACAGATACTTTCTGTTTGTCACCCAAAATTAAAATAAATGAAAACCAATCAATCAGCCATGAGGTAAACACATTCTTCCCTATGCATCGATTTTTGGCAAACGTAACACAAGTTCGGCTGGAAAATAATCAGAAGAATCTCGTGATTTTCACCAAATATTGATTCAAAGCCAAATTAAATTTTCATCAACCAGATGCGTCACTATTCGGCCTTCTCTCGTTATTATTGCCCACCGACCATCCCGAAATCGTTCCAATCATTTTATCTTTATTTCCTTTTAGATTTAAGAGTTTCCATTAGTAAGTCATTTGAATATTAATACGGGTGAGTTGTTGCATACTCAGCTCAATCAGTGTTTTGCATGGCCATTACACAGATGTTGCGCAGGTAGATATTCACTGAATTTTGCTTAGACCGTCACAAGGGTAAAACAGTGGGATGTCCACTCATTGTCCACTCATTGTCCTTCTCCTCATGAAAACTAACTTGTAATACGGCAACCCGCAGCGTGACAACCTATAGATATTTATTGAGCTTAATTTAGCCTGGTATATAGTTTCAGCTGTGCTTTTTTGAATGAGATTAATCTATCAGAAGATCACAGTTATGAATTAAAAATCAAATTCACGATAACAATTATGCGCGCGTTATGTATACCTAATACCTCAGATCGAAGCAGGCTCGAGTTGCATGGTTCTCAGTCAGTCAGTTAAGTGCCAAACGTGATACACACTTGGACGATCATGTCTCGAAAGAGACATGACTAACAGATTATCCCGCAGTAGGTTGCCATTGCTTTCTGCGGTAGACTGGTTGCCAACCAAGGCTATAGAACCCAATCTGTCCTGTTATTTGACCCATAACTGGAAGGAAGAGACGGATTAATACCTTTCCCAAGGGTATTTGCGCGTATATGATTGCAACGAATTCAACTGGAATTCGAACTCGGCTCTCCGATTTCTCGTTCTGAGTCAATATCCACTGGACCACAACGCACATCCTATTCATTTTTATTCGTTCTTTCAAAAACTGTATCTTATCGCATTTGAATGGAGTATCAAAGCATCGTAATGATTAACAATCTGTATTTTCATATATCTTACAATACCCACATGATAAATGTCGAGTATATCTATGATGTCCTGTGTAGCGTGACCTGGATTATTTCGAATTAGCATTTCAATTTCCTTATCGTCAACGACTGCAGGCCTATCGGAACTTTCTCGGTCTTTCAGATTTAAATTTCTGGACCTACCGAACTACTTACAAACTATATTCCCAGCTAAGGTCAGTCAGTTAAGTGTCATACGTGATACACGTTTTGGGTAGACTGGGCAGACGTTTATCCCGGAGTAGGTTTTTTATTGCTTTCTACGGTAGACTGTTTGCCAGCCAAGACTATAGAACTCAGTCTGTTCTTGTATTTAACTCATAAGTGAAAGGATACGAGACAGAGTGATACCTTTCCCAAAGGGTATTCGTGCTTAAGTGAATGCAAGGAATTCTACTGGAATTCGAACGCTGCACCCCGTTTTGTCGTTCGGCACATAATTCCCCAAAAACTGAACCTAATATTTTTTTATTTTTTTCTTAGGCGATCGTGTCTTGAAAGAGACATGACTAACTAGTCAGGAGATTTTCCTGCAGTACGTTGCCATTGCTTTCTGTGGTAGACAGGTAGCCAACCAAAGCTATAGAACCCAATTTGTCTTGCTGTTTAGCCCATAGCTGAAGGGAAGAGACGGATTCATACATCCCCCAAGGGTATTTGTCCTTATGTGAATGCAACGAATTCAACTGAAATTCGAACTCGGCTCTCCGATTTCTTGTTCCGACCCGATATCGACTGCACCACAACGCACATATATGGAAGCTAAATTCGTGTCATTCTAATAGCTTACGTTTGAAAACTTGATTTGGTTTTACACTGGAATTTAAAGGACCACATTTCCAACTGTTGTTCTTTGTTCAAACGCAAGAAAACTGGCTCATTAAAAAAAAAAAAGCACATCCCATCGATGAAAAATGGATTGTTTACAACTATGTGGAACGGAATACTTGAATGTTGAAGCAATTCACTAAATCTTAGTTTTTCTTTTATTCATATATTTATTAACCAACAGGGAAAATTTAAGGATCAATTCAAAAGCTTAAAGATCTATTCGAAATCGTCATGTTATCGACAGATGTGTGACGAAAAAAATTCAACTGAGAATAGAATGCATAGAAACAATGCCATATTTCTACTGCAGAAAGTTAATAATTAGTCCGACTAATAAATTAAAATAAAATAGAATAAAAATTAACATATGGAAAATGCTTAGAACGAAGGGCCACAAATAAATAAGCCTTGAAATTGTCAGAATAGATAAAACCCTGACAAAAATATATCCTGTAATTTTCTGATTTTGTTTGATTTTTGTTTAACGATTTAAAAGAGAAAGAAACAGCAGCAGTGTTGATCGAATCTAAACTTATTTATAAATGGAACATTGTCTGTATATGGGTGTGTGTCTGTGTCCGTTACCTATATACTTCGAAACGGCGGAACCGATTTTCTTGAAAATTTACAGTTGTAGTATAAGCGTCTGCGAGTGTTCTTAGCTAGGTCTTGTGTCGAGGTACCCCCGATAAATATCGAAAATCAATAATCGAAAAAATCGGGTTATATGGGTGTGTGTCTGTGTCCGTTACCTATATACTTCGAAACGGTGGAACCGATTTTCTTGAAAATTTACAGTTGTACTATAAGCGTCTGCGAGTGTTCTTAGCTAGGTTTTGTGTCGAGGTACCCCCGATAAATATCGAAAATCAATAATCGAAAAAATCGGGTTATATGGGTGTGTGTCTGTGTCCGTACCTATATACTTCGAAACGGCTGAACCGATTTTCTTGAAAATTTACAGTTGTACTATAAGCGTCTGCGAGTGTTCTTAGCTAGGTTTTGTGTCGAGGTACCCCCGATAAATATCGAAAATCGATAATCGAAAAAATCGGGTTATAGAAGGAGTGGTCCGATTTTAATCAAATTTGATACACACATAGACAAAGACATAAGAAACGATATTCAGAAGTTTCAAAGTTGCAGTTCTTACAATAGTGCAGAAAATTGATTATATATATATATATATATATATATATATATAAGGCCAGATGTTTGTGTGCCTGTCTGTTTATCTGCCTGTATGTCTGTATTTTTTCAGCTCTTTTATTTTAGTTTTTGCTTCGGGTTTGGAAGGTAGGTAGGTATAATTTTAGTTCTTAGTCTCAGCCATGATATCATTTACTCAGAGGACTTATTTAGCCTTCAAAATTCAGTTTACGACGAAAAAACTTATTTCATATCGATACGCGGAAATCAAAATTTGACTTACATCCATTCATTTTTCTTTCAGTCTACGGTTTCACTTTAACTGGAAACAACTATTGCTTTTTAGTCTTTCGTGCCAAAGTCCAAACAGTCTGAGCTTCAGGACCATGAATTAGTTTTAAAGCTTTCATTACACTCAAGCAATGCCGGGCTATACTGCTAGTCCAATATTAATTTCGGAATAGGAAAATAAGGGATCAGTTAACTGGTATAATGGATGGCAATTTTTAATATACAAGTCAAGGAATCCAGTCTTCGGAGAAATTCTACGACTCTTGTAAAACGACGGTGATTTAAAGAAGTAGGTAGAATGAGGGTTGCAATAATAGATATTATCGATATTTTTTACTAATAGGGTGGGTGTCTAAAATATATACAATACCCTGGGTTTTTAAAACACTGCAGCAATACCTGCCTCATAGCATTAAAGAAGGAAGGTTGGTGGATACAAGGACAGGACACTTTTTGTCTTTGGTCAATATGTACACCTACGGGAATTTTAAAATGATCTTGTGTCAGGTTTAAAATCTGCCTTTGGGCGGACGAACTATATTTTATCCCAATGGTGTTTCTGTCTCCCGACAGTGCGCAACTCAGATGCGTCTTTGCCTTCGAGTAAAACAGAGCGCGCAGTCAACGCTTGCAAGGGCTGGACTATTTTCGGAATTGTGCTTGAATTACGTGCTCAGGCTACCTACATTACACTAACCGTGTGTCACATCCTATGAGGCGGTAAATGTTGAATATGTTTTCTGTTCCTCTTAAAATTAGGAGAGGAGTCCATTCTACCACCTGTACTATACACAGTGGGTTGGTGGATGTAGATGACAGGTTTTTTTACTAAATGTTCACCCAATGCAAGGCCCAGGATAGAGGGTTACTAAATGACGTTGTATTAATGTAGGAGGCGGAAGGTGGTACTAAGTGCAGATTACGAGAATAAGTATGATTGGTAAGAATGTGACTTGAAGAGTTTTAGATTGTACTGTTTGGGAAGCATTCCCTCGGGAGTCTGTCCCATAAAGTAGCTGCTCTTAAGAAAAGCAAGACCGAATGGAACACCCTTCTTGTCAATAGAATACAAAGGATTGTACTGTTTGGGAAGCATTCCCTCGGGAGTCTGTCCCATAAAGTAGCTGCTCTTAAGAAAAGCAAGACCGAATGGAACACCCTTCTTGTCAATAGAATACAAAGGGAATGAAGACGGTTTGAGTCTGTGTATTTGGTATGGTGGGTGTTGAGCTAGAAAGGTTTGAACTAGTAGAACCAAGAAATGTACCAGGCAAGAATATTTATCCATCGAAATTCCACATTAACCGAACCTTGTGTTCTATCCTGTCAGAATGGAGAGGCAAGTAGATACCAAAAAAGAGGGTTTGAGTAGTTTTAATAGTTATAAGTAAGAAAAATGGTAATTGGTGTGTCGAGTTCAAATTCAAGGCGACGATATTTACGTTCACTTGTGGAAGGCATCTCTTTACTGTTTCCCGTTCTTTTTCCAACCCTCGAATGGATTTAAGGATACGTGCATATTTTAAAGCCACTGTTCTGGGCTTTAACAACAAGTGATATACACTACCGGCCATAATTATTAGGTCACCTCAGCTTTTCTTTTTAAGGAAATGACTTATTTCATACTGGTTTAGTATTTACTGCTAAATGAAAACAGAATGGTTCTTTTGTTATTATTACTTTGCAAAATTTTACAAGACAAGGAAGCAAAGATGAACTCGTCTGAATCACCCTAAATTTTCTTCATCCTTTCATTGATGAAACTGCAATATAGTTAATTATTAAATATTTATAAATTTATTTGATGCACATGTTATTGTGCAATATTAACAAAAGAACCATTCTATATTAATTTACAATTATTCACTTGACAATAAATACTAAAAAATGTATGAAATACATCATTTTTTTTTAGAACACTGGAGTCGCATAATAATTATGACCGGTAGTGTACTTAATTGCTTAAGAAAATGGATGGCAGAACAAGGTCTGGGAGAAATAACAAAATATATTAAGAGCAAAAAGAGAGATGAAGATATGGAGAGCCATGACCATCTAAGTCCTGAAGGGACACGGTACATAAAATAGGAAGAATTATTAGAAAAACAAAACGGTAGCAACAATGCTAAATCCAACACTTGTATAGCCTTTAGTAGTGAAACCAATTAATATGAAGGTGTTACAGTACACCTCCATATTGATCTAATTTCAGTTTTTTTACCGGAAGCACACAAGAAATGGCATATTTAATTTTAATCTCTTACAGCCCATAAAACATCATGAAATATGCTATCATCTTTTTCCTAAGAATTTTCACATGTTGAAACGAAATTTATTTTTATGCTAATTAGTAAATAATTTATAAAATGTGTTTTTCGTTTCATGAAATAAACACCACTGCTGCCTTATCGGAATTCACACTGTAATTATTTCTACTGGTGTGTTTAAGAAGATAAATAATTTGCGTTTTTATTTGAATAGAAAAATATGAATGCGTTTGACTCGTTCTAAAAATATTTTACACTGTCTTCCCAGAAACACTGTTTCGTTTTGCACGTTTTTTTACTTCTTTACTACTAAAGTTAACTGACAATCACAGAAACTATTACTTTACTAGGGATATGAAGTCACAATATATTTTTATATCATCTAATAACCATAATTCTTAAATCCAATGCTATATACAGTTTTTTTTTTATTAATTTCTACATATTTTTAAATAACGTTTCAGCTAGAATATTTTGGCTATTCTCAGATGCATGTCACATCAGATGGTCTTTACAAATCGTTGACAACATTTTTTTTAGTTTTTAATATCCACCTCTGAAAATAAAAAACTGAAAACATTTTTTCATTTTTTTTTAATATCCACCTTTCCTACCAACTACTGGCGGGATTTTGTTAAAATCAATTAGGTACAGAATTTTAAATGCCTGGGAAATGTTCTAACAGAATAAAGAATGTGCAACACTGAGATCCGAAGGTGAACTGGCATGGCTGTGAAATTTTCCTGTCTCTTAATACTATACTCAGCTTCTGGAATGCATCATTATACATTCAAGAAGCTGAGCAGAGTATTGAGAGACAGGACAAATTCACTAGATTCAAAGAAGAGAGTACTGGATTGTTATGTGATGTCTGTACTTCAATATGGCAGTGAATGCTAAACAACCTTGTCAAAGACGAAAGAGAGACTTGAAGTAACCGAAATGTGGTTCTACAGAAGGATGCTGAGGATACCAAAGACCGTAAATGTGAGCAACAGTGATGTTTTGGAGAGTATGGAAACGAAAAAGAAATCTAATACACCAGAAAAAGAAAGCTGGAATTCCTGAGGAAGAGGGGCTTCGAGGATCTGATACTCACAAGGCGGATAGAGGGAAAGACATGGGAAATCAACGTGTAACATACCTGATGAGTTCGAGCAAGTGCATGGAAGCGCAGGGTTTGGGTGGAATAACGGGAGAAAGCATACTAAGAGCCACTAGAGATAGGGAAATGTGGAAATCCATGATCGCCTACGTCGTGAAGGTCATGATACATAGAAGAAAAAGAAGAAGAAAAAGAAGAAGAAGAAAAAGAAAAAGTATATCCACCTCTATAGTAAAGTTTAACACATTCGCAAGAGTCTTAAGTTTTTATTTTAATAATGAAAAGAACAACCATGTGGAGGATTTACAGAAAATAGGCAGGAAAAGAAAAAGAACTCCAGTAATTGCAATTCTGTGCCCTAAAATTCCTTATTGACCAAAAATGAGAATGGCTAGACCGGTTCAAGTTGATAAAAAGACAATAAGTACATGAAATAAACACTCTTTACAAGATAAGTACATAGAAGAGCATCTTTGAACGCACAACACGACAAACCTTGAAGCAGATGGGCTACAGCAGCAGAAGACCATGTCTGGTGCCACTCATGTTAGATCAGAAGCAGAAACTAAAGCTTTAATTCCCTGAAAATTATAAAAATTAGACAACAAACGATTGAAAAAAAAGTTGCCTGGTCTTCTGAGATTATAAAAAATCCTGTTTATTTATAGCAAGGAAATAGACATTTGAACACTTGTATCAATCAGTCAGTTAATGGCCATACGAGATACCCGGCTGGGCGACCATGTCTGCAAAAGGATATGGCTGACTGGGCAGATTTTCCCGTAGTAGGTTGTCATTACTGTCGGTGTTAGACTGGTTGCTAACCAAGGCTAAAGAACCCAGTCTGTCCTGCTATTTAACTCATAGCTGGAGAGAGAAGAGAAAGATTAATACATTTTCTAAGTGTATTTGCGCGTAAGTGAATGCAACGAATTCAACTGGAATTCGAACTCGTCTCTCCGGTTTCTTTTTCCTTCCGTGCCGATATCCACTGCACTGACTGACTCTAGATAGATAACTCTCAATCCCAAACTAAGAGATGAGAGCTGATGTCATCATTAGTGAAAATTAAAATCAGAATAAGACCAAGGATGGATTCCTGGGAAACATCCACGAGAGTACGAAAGGATCTAGACGAGTGACTGTTCAGGATGACTTTCATTTCAAGATTTAATAGGAAAGACTGGATCAGTTTTAAAAAATCCGGAGCCACCGTAATCAAATATTTTGAGATTTTTTTAAAAAAAATTTCAATTTTTCGGCAATTTTTGAGCGATCGACACATTTTTAAACAAAAATTAATTCTCGATTTTCAAAATCTTGTAAACATCAAATATACATCTGTGACACGTTATTTTTGAAAAATTGGTAAATTTAAGGTTAAATTAATCTGATTTGAAACAAATATAACTTATTTATAGCAGGAAATTTATAATAAAAGTGTTTCTTAATCACGGAGAGATTATCTTTCTGACCTGCGAACTGATTGACGATAGCATGTAATTCATTGGCTAAGTATGTTGGAACAGAACTGAAATAAATTTATGAAACCTAAGTGAGCGTTTCGTTTCTGGATTTTGACGAACTAGAAATTAAAAAAATAACATATTATTTTCAGCAATTAACTATTATTTTATTGAATTTTAGTTACACTAAATAGCTTTACGTTTGAAGATGCTTTCTGAACCATAGAAATAATATAAAACTTTCTTTTAAATTAATTTTAAAATTTAATAACAGCGAATGAAATTATATATCATGACAGAGGTAACTCATTTTATGAAATGTAATCCTATTTCGACATTTTTGCAGACATCTTCTGACTTTCTTTGGTTCTATCATATTCATACTGATACGGTGACAAAACTGGAAGCGGCCGAAATGTGGTTCTACAGAAGGATGCTACGGATATCGTGGATTGAGCATACAAGCAACGACGAAGTGTTAGAAAGAATGGCAACAAAAAGGAAATTGATGCTGAGCATCAGGAAGAGACAACTGAAGTTCCTGGGACATGCAATGAGGAAGGAGAGCCTGGAGAACCTGATACTGACTGGACAGATAGAAGGAAGGAGAGACAGAGGAAGGCAGCGGATAACATATTTGCAGGGTCTGATCAGGTGGATGACGGAACGGGGGTTGCCAGGAGCAACAGGAACAAACATACTAAGAGCCACAAGGGATAGGGAGACGTGGAGATCCATGATCGCCTACGTCCTGAAGGGACAGGGCACATAGAAGAAGAAAAATCCTATTTATTAATTTCATTTTTATTTTTCATATTTTTCATCAATAGTAATTGTTATCATGATGTTTATGACATGGTAAAGTTATGTTATTTATTAATTTTTTTATATTTTATTATTAACAACATCATTGTTTATACTATTATTTTATTTAATTATAATTCAACACCCTAAACAGTAAAGCTAAAAAAAAAAAAAATAAATTAAAAATTTTCAATTTTTTAAACCTTAGGGATCATCAATTAGTGGAGGTATCTACATTCACAATTATTTTAAAAAGTAAGGAAACTGAGAATCAAAAAATAAAACATACTTAAATTTTGAAAGTGTGATTTGAGAAACCTGTTAAGTGTTGAAACGTACACAGAAAATACGGAAGCGGATTGAAAGAATTGTCAGTCAGTTAAGTGCCATAAGTGGTACACGCTTCGTGCGATCATGTCTCAAAAGAGACATGATCTGACTAGGCAAAAGATTATCTCGTAGTAGGTTGCCATTACTTTCTGCAGTAGACTAGTTGCGAGCCAAGGCTATAGAACCCAGTTTGTCCTATTATTTGACTCATAGCTAAAGGTGGAAGAGATGCATTATATTATTAGGTAATAATTAGTGGGGGATCAGTTTATTACTTCATGACAATAGAAAACCCTTCCCCTAATTTATGCCCAGTAGAAGTCTTAATTATGTTTTCAACTGTATTCAGTCAGTCAGTTAAGTGCTATACGTGGTACACGCTTTGGGCGATCATGTATCGAAAGAAACATGACTGACTGGGCAGAAGATTATCACGCAGTAGGCTGCCATTACTTTCCACGATAGACTGGCTGCCTGCCAAGCCTACAGAACCCAATCTGTCCCATTATTTAACCCATAACTGGAGGGAAGAGACGGATTAATACCTTTCCCAAGGGCATTTGTGCGTAAGTGAATGCAAGGAATTCAACAAAGTTTATATAAGGGATTTTTTCTACAACCCTTGAAACACGTGACCTTTTAATGATATGGCATTTATGACCAACCATAAAAAACAAATATATATGCACAATTATTTAAAAAATCTTGCTGCAATTAGTAAATATAATCTTCACTCATTAATTTAATAATAGAATATAGAGATGATAACTGGAAAAAAATTTAAAATATTTTTGAAATTTTCTAAATTATTCTAAGTAAAAATTAAAAATGAAAACAATTCTTGTTAAAATTCATTATTCATTGAAAAAATCTTTTCTCTTCAGACAATGATATCCTTAATATGTACTGTTTATAGAAGCAATTAAATGTTTATCAAATTAAAAATATGACATAATTTTATTGAGTTTTCTTTTTATCTGGACCAAATTTTCTGAAAAAGAGCAAATGGTTGAAAAAAAAAATGATTTACATTCCCTAAGAAGTCCTGCATTTCACTAATAAAACGAAGTTCCGCGGCGGGAGTCAATTTCTGTAAATTTCAGGAAATTAATTGAAGGGGAGTAGCATTTGTAAAAAAAAGTATTTTTACTAAGATTTTATAAAAATAATGATTTCAAAAATAATGACAGTCATTTGTGAATAGGTTCCGAAAGTTTCATTAAAATCCGAGAATTATTTGTTTTTTGTAAGAATTCCCAAATGGATGTGTTTTTCACCAGCAGAAAAAAAAAGTGAGTTGTGTAATATTATGTTTGTTGTAATAAACTAATTCAAATCTGGTCACTCGCTCACGAAAACAAACTAGAAAAAACAAGATTTTTAAACAAAATTTTGAACACGTTAGAAAGGATTAAGAAACTTAATAAAATAAATAATACTTTGATCTTTCCTCTTCATAATAAACTTAAACATTTCGACATTTGGTGCCTTTTAACATAAGGCTATGCTGTTTTTTCAGCGAATAAATGGAGGGGTAGCGTATAAGAAATTAATTAAAATCAACCTTCTTTTCTTCACTTTTACAAAAATTCACAATGACATGTGAAATCCTGGTTTTCCCAAATAGAAAAAGGACCGTCTGCTTAACAAAAATGTCAAACCAGATTTCGCAAGTAGGTGTTAAAATGATTTTTGACCAATGGGGGCGACTTGTAAGACTTGGAAGGACTTGACGATCCAGTGTGAAATTCAAAAGGACTATATAAATGACCTCGGCGTCAGTCAAGAGTCAGACAGATGGGAGCCGAGAGACGAAAGAACTAAAATGTAACCAACTTCAAATCAACCCGGAGTTGAGATCAGGTCGCACCTTGTTCTCTTTCTCTTTTTTCTTATCTCTTTCAACAATTACTGCCACGAACATTTTGTACGAACTCTTGATAACTCAACTTTATCATTGAACACAAACTCTACCCATAATTTCTTAATAATGTTTCCAATTGAACTTAAGTTCTAAAACTGATGTTATTCCGCCTTTAATAAATTTCTATTTTAAAATTCAAAACGTATATTTTATTCTTCTACACAATTCCAAATATTCCAACCTGCCGACAACCAACCTTCTGATAATGAAAAACCTGATTATTATAATTTTGTATAAAACTTGTAAGCTGTAAGGGAGTTCGGTTAAGTCTGACACAAGGCCGAACCAAGAAACATTAACCAGCTCCCTACACTACGCTGATGACTCCCGACGTTTAAGGAACACGCACCCCTACGCAACAGAGGTACCTATATATACACTAGCAGTATAGCCCGGCGTTGCTCGGGTGTAATGAAAGCTTTAAAACTAATCCATGGTCCTGGAGCTCAGAATATTTGTGTGAAGTTTGGTGAGAATCGGATAAAAATTGTGGATTTGTATAAAGGACATACAGACAGATAAACAGACACACACACACACACACACACACAAACATCTTGCCTTTTATATTTATTTTCTGCACTATTGTAAGAACTGCAACCTTGAAACTTCTGAATATCGTTTCTTATGTTTTTGTCTATGTGTGTATCAAATTTGATTAAAATCTGACCAATCCTTCTATCGATTTTCGATATTTATCGGGGGTACCTCGACACAAAACCCAGCTAAGAACACTCGCAGACGCTTATAGTACAACTGTGTAAATGTTCAAGAAAATCGGTTCAGCCGTTTTGGAGTCTATTGGTAGCGAACACACACACACACACACACACAAACAGACACACACAAACAGACACACACACAGACAAAGTTCCATTTATAAATAAGTTTAGATCATCATTCTGTCAGTAAAGCCAGCTTGCATTCATAACATCTGACAATAATCTTTCTTCGTAGCTTTTATGAATAGCATAGATTAAGTGTCAGAACACGTTAATACAGTATATATATGTTTGTTTTTATTTCTGAGATTAGTTACTGTAATTATTTGCACTATTTACATCGTTCGGCCTGTTGTCATCATCTTCGTTGCCATATTCACGGCGTTTCGGCCCTCCTACGTTCTAGCCTTCGTCATGTGATTGGAATTTCGAACTAACCTCTTTATTTTATCCACCGTGATACATTGCTCTTGTTCCACGTGTCATGTTTCTTCCGGATGACATATTATCAGCTCTCTCCCTTTAAGAGTCAACTCTTCAAATTTTGTTCTGATATATATATATATTATAAATTATGTTTTAGAACATGTACATTATTTTTTAATATATGTCCTCGACATTCATATGTTTGTTTCAACGTTGGGTGCCCAACGTTTCTTCGGGAGGTAAAAGCAAAACTGAATTCGTCTGGTTCATTGTTGTTGTGGGAGGTTGGGTGGGATTATTGATAATGAAGGGAATGTGTCTTGTATTGTCTGTTAGAGTTTTGAAGGGCCTGGTGTGTAAGTGCTAAATTGTTGATTAATGGTATTATCTGTTGGAGTGTACGTTTTTATCGCTCGGGTATATCTTTTGGTTAGAATTTTGCAGAGATTTGTGTGCGTGGGGGTTTTTATTACTTGGTCAGTTTTGTGTGTTTGCGTATGGTTCTCTTGTGTGTGTGATTGGGCACTTGTCTTGTTTGTTGACCTTAAGAATTTTTAGTCGTCTTGCTTAGTTAGCGCTTATTTATTTGTGTCTGTTGTGACCAGACAAATTTCATTTATTCTCTTTCATTTAGTGACATATGATTGTCGAGGACATATATTAAAAAATAATGTACATGTTCTATAACATAATTTATAATAAATATTCACAGCTTTATACATCACATATCGAGCACTGTTTTAAATTAATGTTTTGGACGGAAAAAATTCTTTCTTTGTTGTGTGCCCACTCGGATATATATATATATATATATATATATATATATATATATATATATATATAATCATGCAATGTAGATATAGAAGAATCAATATAGGCCTATTTCAGGCGAACCATCGTCAGCTTCCGTCTTTATTGTACAGAAGATTTTAGATGAATGAAATTCACAAAGACCCCCTCCAACTTAAAGATACATTATGCAAGTCAGACTGTTTTAAGTTGATATCCGTTCTTACACGTGCTCTTTGATTATATGTTGCGTATATATATGCTTATGTATGAATGTGTGTGTGTATTCGCCGAACTGATGTAATGATGTATTGTTTCTTAAATTTTCTCTTTTAAGGGAGCGATCTTTATTTCTTTTCCGGTTTTTTGGGTGGGTCTTTGTTTGTGAATTTTGTTCGTCTAAAATCTTCTGTACAATAAAGACGGAAGCTGATGATGGTTCGCCTGAAATAGGCCTGTATTTCCGATTTACCATGAAATAAAGTGTCTGCCTTAATTTTTTCTTATATATATATATATATATATATATATATATATATATATATATAATGATTTTGTGGCACATGAGGTTTTACCAAATTTCCTTATGGTGGGTAAGGCATTTTCAGAATCAACCGCGCTTTTTATAAGAACTGAATACAGTGAACTGGTGTATATATGGAGTATTGATTTTTTTATAAATAGAATGATGCTCCCCTGATTTCCAGACACGAGAGCTTTGCAAGAACGCTTCTTTAAGAAAAAAACGTTACAGTAAAATATGAGAATAACATAAGAACAGCAGAAACATAACACCCTTGAGAATGGCCAGAAAAGTGTCTGAAAGCGCCTTTAAAAATAATCATGATACATTTTACATTCCTTATCTCCAGCAAAATGAAAACATGTGAGAATAGTGGAAAAATTAATAAATCCTCCTTGTCGCCTGTTTTCAACTAAACATACTTTTATTTTGTTGTCTAAATATACACCTCGTAGATTGAAAAACCGGCTTAGATTGAGAAGTCCTACTAATGAAGGTTCATGCTACTGCCAGAAATCAAATCTCTTTCTTCTTTTTCATCAAAGAAACCGTTTCTTTTGTGGAAACGAGCTTTTACTAATACGACCACGCAGGTCACGTTGATAACACAGGCATTGAATTACCTATTTATTTGGTCGAATTAGTAAAGCTATAGAATGCAGGTTCGATTCGCGTAGGAGGCACAGTCTTTCTTTAGTATCACTTCTCAATCTTATTGGCCGGCTGTTATTAATTTCCGCGTTTGAGAAAATTAAAACAAAACGGGGATAGTTATTCAATTATGTGTACCCACTAAAATAGTAATAAAATCGTAATCTGTATGTGTGTGTGTGTATTTATATCAGTAACAATTTTGAATTAACGAATATCTAGTTAGATTCTCACAATTTGAAGTATGATCCCACCTTTTTTTTTTTTATCAAGGATAGTAGGTCATCGACATCGACGTTTTCCAAAATGCATTTCATGCTGCATACGTTTTAAAATCGTTGTCTCGTGAGATTTAGCGATAGTTTATCGTGAAATCAGCCACATCCCAGTCGAATGATTTCCTTGCTATTTTTTTAAATTTCAGGATTCATAAAACATACTTTTGTTTCCTTTTTTATTCCTTTACCTTTCAATAATCAGAGAATCAATCGCTGACTACAGCTTGCCTAAATGATAACAATCCCTATTCATTTGAAGTTACTTCTTGATTAGAAATAAAACTTTTAAAAGTTCTTATGACACGAATGGAAGCAATAATATGGCACCTTGATGTAAACTGCGAGTTGGAAACTTCAACATTTTTACCTGCAAAACGTCTCATCTGATAATTCTTACAAATTACGTCAATTGTCAAGAATTTGTTTATTTAACAGTTCATTTTCCAAGAGCGAAACTATGACACCGGGTCAGGTTGAATGAGGGGGTGATTAATTACATGAACAAAGAATTTTGAAGATTTTTCACATTTTTTACAGAACCTGAGAATCGCTCTCGAGCTAGCGTTAATGACGTGTTAAGGTGTGGAGTGATACGGAAGCCATATTTACAAAAACTCTCAAGTTCAACCGGAATTTGTTTTAAGCCTCATTGTGATTCTAGAACATTCATACAATAACTTGCGACATGGGAGACTAACTACATTTGTATTTACACTGTGACTCATCGTCGGACAGTTTAGATGAATAATGAAGGAGAGGATTAAAAAGAAGTACATACAAATGGTGCTTTTAAACATGAAGATATTAAATTAAACCTTAAATTATTTCCGCTTTGAGTACTTCGACATCTTATAATGTTTAATAATATTGCCTCATTGGTTTAGTTGCAACTTATTAGTGAGTTCGACCCTCACTGGGCGCACCATACTTTTGGTTTTGTGTCACGTCTAAGTTACGCTTAATAAATTGCTAAATAATTTCTGCTTTTGTTTATCAAATTTGTTATTAAAAAATATCTCTATTACGTTTTTATTCAGTTATATAGCCGCCATTATTTGTCAGAGAGAGAAGAAAAGCAAAAGATACAGTATCGGCCATAATATAAGGAACCGAAAATACATAAATGTGTGTATTACTTTCTTTGTTCCATTTAATCTTTATTAAAAAAAAAACTATTATGTAAATTTTTGTAACTTTGTATAATATTTATGCATTACATCCTAATCTTGATTCGGTAAAAATTTCATTGCTAATCATGCATTATTTTTTTGAGTCAGTCAATCAGTTGACTGCCATATGTGGAACACGCTTGGGCGATCATGTCTCGAAAGAGACATGACTGACTGGGCAGAAGATTATCCCGCAGTAGGTTGCCATTGCTTTCTGCGGTAAACTGGTTGCCAGTCAAGGATATAGAACCCAATCTGTTCTGTTATTTAACCCATAACTGGAAGGAAGAGACGGATTAACACCTTTCCCAAAGGCATTTGCGCGTAAGTGAATGCAATGAATTCAACTGGAATTCAAACTCGGCTCCCCGATTTCTCGATCCGAGCCGATATCCACTGCGCTACGACGCACATCTTTTTCGAATAATACATGTATTTATGTCTTTGTTGTTTCCGTTCCTTATATTATAGCCGCTACTGTATAAGAAAAGGTACTATTGATACTTGCACGAATCAATAACTTCGTATCCTGACATTAGATGAATATTAATTGCTAGTTTTTCAGTGTATACTGTTTGATTTATGATTTTGAATTATTGTTAAAATATATCCTTTTCATCATTGAGCTATCAACGTAGATAGATAGATAGATAGATAGATAGATAGATAGATAGATAGATAGATAGATAGATAGATGTCCAAGTATGGGTGGAATAATATTCCTTGTCCAAAGAAACACTATTTTTTAAAAAGTGCTCAATACAAAGTACAGCTAATAATATTTATTCAGAAATTATAACATGGATATGTTACAATACCCAACAAAAGTAGCTATTTTGTTTCGACACTTCTTGTGTCTTGTCAAGTGATGTGGTTATTTTAAATTGAATGGTTTTAAAAGGTTAAAAACAAGCAAGACCCCTTTAATCAGGGTGGCATTATTGTATGTACAATGTGGACCAATCAGAGTAAAGCAACTTATAATTTGAGAACATGTGGGCAGACTAAAATTAATCTTGGTGGGCATTGGCATTAAATTTTGATTAAACTGAGATCAGCAATTATTGGTTATTTTTGTTACAAAATTTAAAAAAAAATATATATTTTTTAGTTTAGCAATTTAGTAGATTTAGAAAGTTATTCATATTTGAAACGAAGAAGAGAAAGAACGCATACATAAACCTACAAAAATTCACACATGGAAAAATAGACGTGTATAGTCACACACACTAGCAAACAGACACATATACAGATTAATACAACCACGCATATATACATACACAAATTACAAAATTTAGCCTTTATCGACTTGTCAGTTTGTCCGTTAACTTTTAAACAGACTAAATTGCTACATATTGGATACAGTCAAGGCGAATTCATAACGCTACCGGCCTTGGATGAATTGGGTCGGGGTAGACATAATCATATTTCAATGTATGAACATATAAACAGAATTAAATATATACTTACGCAAAAACACAAGTTTGTGTATTATGGTGCTAATGACAAAAATGTTTTACTATAATCGGCCATGTCAAATTTTAAAACAAAAAACACCAGTCGATCGGTTTCGTCCCTCCTCATCAGAACTGAAACGAGGAAAAATTATGAAAAGAAAATGTTATGAGTGAAATGAAAGAACCGAAGGGGAAAGTTTTTTTTGATTTTCACTAAAGGTTATTACATCTAAAGATGCTAAAGATACATTTGATGAGTCTCTAGCATCTTTATATATTATAATATAATATACCATATATATTATATATATATATATATATATATATATATATATATATATATATATATATTATTAATAGTTGTTCAAAGGATTTATTGACTAACACCGGCGTCTTTCTTAACAACGCTCATCAGGGTCAGAGTATCTGATAAATCGATTGCATTATTACCAGATATTAAATTGTTTTGAAACAAGCCTTGATCGTAGACATCAAGTAAACCCACGTTTGTTTTGTGGAATGTATATATATATATATATATATATATATATATATATATCTGTGTGTGTGTGTGTGTGTTGTTGTTGTTGTTGTTGTTGCTGTGTGTGTGTGTGTTGTTGTTGTTGTTGTTGTTGCTGTGTGTGTGTGTGTGTGTGTGTGTGTGTGTGTGTTTAGGCAGCAAATGATCTTTAAGGCAAATGCTATTAAAGACAACAGAAGTTTTGATTAATTTTATTGATTGACTTTTTCAAATTTCGAATAATTCTTATCAAACAACATGAGTTACGCCTAGGACAATAATGTTTGCATCGCCACCCAGAACTAAAGCCATAGACATTTCGACTACAAAGGAGAAACATCACTGAAAAATAATTTATTGCATATTAATTGGCATTAATATTCTTATTGGTTGACTTACGTTTTTTGCATAATGACAAAACCCAAAGAAGTAAAACTCGTTCTATCTTAACCTTTTTTTTCCCCATTAATTGTTGTTCATGATGTAAACATAGCAGGGTCAAAGGTCGATGTTCGAATGCAGGCAAAAGTTTGAATTTTAAAAGCTTTTTTTTAAAAACTTACGCCTTCAGAGATTAGAGTAATTGAATCTATTTCCAGTCAAACTCGATTTAGTCTTATACCATAGGAAGTAAAATATTGATATTTACTATTAGTACCATCAAGTGCATTGTGCTATATACAAGTCTGATTTTAAAAAATTCCCTTCAAGAAAGAAATGGACTTTATTTCGCAACATTCCAATTGTTTTTTAATCGTATCACCTCGAGTAAGTCGGTAACGCCACTGATATGCAAGGGGCTACATAAGAGTAAAAAGATTAGATAGGAGGAGAGTAAAGAGAAAGACGAACCAGTTAGAAAGCAGCAAGAGAAGGATGGGAATACAGGTATGATGACAGTTGCAAAGTTGGAGAGAAAGGAAAGGATATACAGGGTGGTGTAGAAAGAACTAGAGTCAAGTGGTTAAGAGATGAGTATTGACATTGCATTTAAATTCCTGGAGGTTGTAGCCGTCAGGAAAGCAAGAATATGGAAGCGAGTTCCACAGGCGGGAAGTTGCCAGTCTGGTTGCACGAGTAAACACCTGTTGCAGGAGCACCAGTGACTTAAGTTCGTTGGAGCAGAACCCATGAAAGTAGAACAGGCAGAAGAGAAGCCACATCCCGTCGGTGGGGAAGTGGCTGGAGTCGAGCCGCTAAGTCGGTACCTATCACATTACTGATTCTCCTTTGGAGCCTGTCAAAAACACTGAGATGAACAGCAGGAGCGCCTGACCATATATGACGGCAGTACTCCATGCACGGACGAATGGTTGATTTGTATAAATGCAGGATTGATTCAGGCGGAAAAAACATACTGGCCCGACACAGTGACCCAGCCTTCCTAGCAGTGGATTTAGCTATTGACTCAATGTAATGGTTCCACTTGACATCGGAAGAGAGGGTAAGGCCTAGGAGGCGCAGCGTATTTCTCTCAGGGAGACTCACTTTGTCCATGCTTATGAGAGGCAGGAAAAGTTACCTCTAATGATTGACAGACAGCAGCTTCGTCTTAGACGCTTTGAAATTTACAAGGCACTTCTTACCGCAATCTACCACAGAATGTAGACCCCTCTCAAGATTAGCAGCGAGGTTATGTTTGTCCGCCACGCTGGATTTCTTACTGATGCAGAAGTAAATTGTGGTATCATCTGTGTAGATGTCTACTTGGTACTTGATCTTGTCTGGGAGATCATTTATGAAAATAAGGAAGAGCGCCGGGCCTAGAATAGAGCCCTGAGGGACACCATCATTTGTACAGTAGGATGTGGAGGCATGCCCATACAAGGCGACCTTCATTATGAGGTTATATAGAAAAGATTGGATCAGATCAAGCAAGCGTCCGGTAATACTGTAACCACGTAGCTTGCATAGAAGGCCAGAGTGCTAAACCCTGTCAAAAGCCTTGGAGATTTTCAGAGCAACAGCATCAGCCTCGCCGGACTCCTCAGGGGCCTGGAACACATACTCCGTGGTGGTCGTTAGCATGTCGGCCGTGGGCCTGGCGAAGCGGAAGCCAAATTGAAACATCTTTTGACACGAAAATTAAAAAACAGAATTAGCCTTCTATAAAACTTAATTTTGCATTTTACACCTCGGGAAGATGTCTTTTACGAATATTGCTTTAATCACTTCGGACATGCAAGCCGTGACTATTGCAAATCCGCCAGAACCACTCCACTTAATGATATTTAAACAATGTTTTTGTACCAATGGCGAATAGTTTGAATTGTTTTTAAATTCTCGTAATAAAATAAAAAAATAATGAAAATGTTTTGTGCAAAGCAACATTTTAAAATCAGAATTGGCCTGATTTGCATTTTGTGGTTTTGTTGATGTCGTAAAAGAGACAAAAGGCGAGTTGATGGGATTTGGTTTGACACTTCATTCGTTTTCTCTACCGGATATTTTCACTTTTGCCGTGCTTTGTTGCGATAATACCTACATGTTATTGCATTTAGTAGCAAATGACAATTCAAAGGCGAAATACTTGCAGCATAAAAGATTCTTTCTTTCTTTCTTTCTTTCTTTATTTACTATTTCTTTTTTCTATCGTTGTCCGTTTTTTTCTTTTTCTCCTTTTTCTCAGTTTCATTCTTACATTGTTTTTTCCCTTTCTGTCTTTATCTTTCTTTCTTTCTTTCTTTCTTTCTTTCTGTCTTCTATCGTTGTTCGTTTTTTTCTCCTTTTTCTCTATTTCATTCTTACATTGTTTTTTCCCTTTCTGTCTTTTCTTTCTTTATTTCTTTCTTTCTTTCTTTCTTTCTTTCTTTCTTTCTTTTTCTATCGTTGTTCGTTTTTTTCTTTTTCTCCTTTTTCTCTATTTCATTCTTACATTGTTTTTCCCGTTCTTTCTTTCTTTCTTTCTTTCTTTGTTCGTTTTTTTCTCCTTTTTCTCTATTTCATTCTTACATTGTTTTTTTACCTTTCTGTCTTTTTCTTTCTTTCTTTATTTATTTACCTTCCTTCTTAGTATATTTTATTTAATTTGCCTTTAAGCACTTTTGATATATGTTTTAATTTTTTATCTCGTATTTTCTCGTGTCTTTTATTTGGTAAATCTTCGTCCCCCACTCTTTATTGATTTAGCTCTCTCTCTCTCTCTCTCTCTCTCTCTCTCTATCTCTGTTTGTCCGTCTCTCTCTCTCTCTCTCTCTCTCTGTTTGTCCGTCTCTCTCTCTCTCTCACTCTCTCTCTGTCCCACTTTCTCCTTTTGGAATTTTTCAACCATTTCTCCTATATTTAATAAGCTAATTTTTTATCTCGTCTTTTCTTGATTTTTCTCTTCTTTATGTTTTCTATCGATCACTCTATTTTTCCCTTTCGTTTCTTTTTCTCTTTTCTTCCCAATTCCCAAGATATATTTATCTTATTTCTTTTTGCTGTCCTCTTTTCCTTTTTTCTATCCATCAAAAGTATATCTCTATTTCGCTCTTTTCTTTTCACATTTCTCATCAATTATCTGCTTCTTTTCTTTAATTTTTTCTATGTCCACCAATGTCACTCTTTCTTCAATTCGTCTTTCTATTCATCAAACATTCGTCTTTTTAACCTCTTCCCTTCAAAATATGCTTCCCATCAAATATTCGTCTTTTTACCGCTTCTCTTCAAAATATTCTTCCCATCAAATATTCGTCTTTTTACCTCTTCCCATTCAAAATATTCTTCCCATCAAATATTCGTCTTTTTACCTCTTCTCTTCAAAATATTCTTCCCATCAAATATTCGTCTTTTTACCTCTTCTCTTCAAAATATACTTCCCATCAAATATTCGCCTTTTAACACTTCTCTTCAAAATATTCTTCCCATCAAATATTCGTCTTTTTAAATCTTCTCTTCAAAATATTCTTCCCATCAAATATTCGTCTTTTTACCTCTTCTCTTCAAAATATACTTCCCATCAAATATTCGTCTTTTTAACTCTTCCCTTCAAAATATTCTTCCCATCAAATATTCGTCTTTTAACTCTTCTCTTCAAAATATTCTTCCCATCAAATATTCGTTTTTTTACCTCTGCCCTTCAAAATATACTTCCCATCAAATATTCGACTTTTTACCTCTTCCCTTCAAAATATGCTTCCCATGAAATATTCGTCTTCTTACCACTTCGCTTCAAAATATTATTCGCATCAAATATTTGTCTTTTTACCTCTTGACATCAAAATATGCTTCCCATCAAATATTCGTCTTTTTACCTCTTCTCTTCAAAATGTTCTTCCCATCAAATATTCGTCTTTTTACCTCTTCCCTTCAAAATATTCTTCACATCAAATATTCGTCTATCTACCTCTTCTCTTCAAAATATTCTTCC
Organism: Ascarosepion bandense; assembly: GCA_037127315.1. Classification (NCBI taxonomy): domain Eukaryota; kingdom Metazoa; phylum Mollusca; class Cephalopoda; order Sepiida; family Sepiidae; genus Ascarosepion; species Ascarosepion bandense. The sequence continues at coordinate 2,182,790 of JBBBDQ010001851.1, forward strand.
CATCAAATATTCGTCTTTTTACCTCTTCCGTTCAAAATATTCTTCCCATGAAATATTCTTCTTTTTACCTCTTCTCTTCAAAATATTCTTCCCATCAAATATTCGTCTTTTTACCTCTTCTCTTAAAAATATTCTTCCCATCAAAAATTCGTTTTTTACCTCTGCCCTTCAAAATATACTTCCCATCAAATATTCGTCTTTTTACCTCTTCTCTTCAAAATATTCTTCCCATCAAATATTCATCTTTTTACCTCTGCCCTTCAAAATATTCTTCCCATCAAATATTCGTCTTTTTACCTCCTCTCTTCAAAATATTCTTCCCATGAAATATTTGTCTGTTTACCTCGTCTCTTCAAAATATTCTTCCCATCAAATATTCGTCTTTTTACCTCGTCCCTTCAAAATATTCTTCCCATCAAATATTCGTCTTTTTACCGCTTCTCTTCAAAATATTCTTCCCATCAAATATTCGTCTTTTTACCTCTTCTCTTCAAAATATTCTTCCCATCAAATATTCGCCTTTTAACACTTCTCTTCAAAATATATTTCCCATCAAATATTCGTCTTTTTACTTCTTCTCTTCAAAATATTCTTCCCAAGAAATATTCGTCTTTTTAACTCTTCTCTTCAAAATATTCTTCCCATCAAATATTCGTCTTTTTACCTCTTCTCTTCAAAATATTCTTCCCATCAAATATTCGCCTTTTAACACTTCTCTTCAAAATATTCTTCCCATCAAATATTCGTCTTTTTAAATCTTCTGTTCAAAATATTCTTCCCATCAAATATTCGTCTTTTTACCTCTTCTCTTCAAAATATACTTCCCATCAAATATTCGCCTTTTTAACTCTTCCCTTCAAAATATTCTTCCCATCAAATATTCGTCTTTTAACTCTTCTCTTCAAAATATTCTTCCAATCAAATATTCGTCTTTTTACTTCTTCTCTTCAAAATATTCTTTCCATCAAATATTCGTTTTTTTACCTCTGCCCTTCAAAATATACTTCCCATCCAATATTCGACTTTTTACCTCTTCCCTTCAAAATATTCTTCCCATGAAATATTCGTCTTCTTACCACTTCGCTTCAAAATATTATTCCCATCAAATATTTGTCTTTTTACCTCTTGACATCAAAATATGCTTCCCATCAAATATTCGTCTTTTTACCCCTTCTCTTCAAAATATTCTTCCCATGAAATATTCGTCTTTTTACTTCTTGCCTTCAAAATATTCTTCACATCAAATATTCGTCTATCTACCTCTTCTCTTCAAAATATTCTTCCCATCAAATATTCGTCTTTTTACCTCTTCCCTTCAAAATATTCTTCCCATGAAATATTCTTTTTTTTACCTCTTCTCTTCAAAATATTCTTCCCATCAAATATTCGTCTTTTTACCTCTTCTCTTAAAAATATTCTTCCCATCAAAAATTCGTTTTTTACCTCTGCCCTTCAAAATATACTTCCCATCAAATATTCGTCTTTTTACCTCTTCTCTTCAAAATATTCTTCCCATCAAATATTCATCTTTTTACCTCTGCCCTTCAAAATATTCTTCCCATAAAATATTCGTCTTTTTACCTCCTCTCTTCAAAATATTCTTCCCATGAAATATTTGTCTGTTTAACCTCGTCTCTTCAAAATATTCTTCCCATCAAATATTCGTCTTTTTACCTCGTCCCTTCAAAATATTATTCCCATCAAATATTCGTCTTTTTACCGCTTCTCTTCAAAATATTCTTCCCATCAAATATTCGTCTTTTTACCTCTTCTCTTCAAAATATTCTTCCCATCAAATATTCGCCTTTTAACACTTCTCTTCAAAATATACTTCCCATCAAATATTCGTCTTTTTACTTCTTCTCTTCAAAATATTCTTCCCATGAAATATTCGTCTTTTTAACTCTTCTCTTCAAAATATACTTCCCATCAAATATTCGTCTTTTTAACTCTTCCCTTCAAAATATTCTTCCCATCAAATATTCGTCTTTTAACTCTTCTCTTCAAAATATTCTTCCAATCAAATATTCGTCTATTTACTTCTTCTCTTCAAAATATTCTTCCCATTAAATATTCGTTTTTTTACCTCTTCCCTTCAAAATATTCTTCCCATGAAATATTCGTCTTCTTACCTCTTCGCTTCAAAATATTATTCCCATCAAATATTTGTCTTTTTACCTCTTCCCTTCAAAATATGCTTCCCATCAGATATTCGTCTTTTTACCTCTTCTCTTCAAAATATTCTTCCCATCAACTATTCGTCTTTTTACTTCTTCTCTTCAAAATCTTCTTCCCATCAAATATTCGTCTTTTTACCTCTTCTCTTCAAAATAGACTTCCCATCAAATATTCGTCTTTTAACTCTTCTCTTCAAAATATTCTTCCCATCAAATATTCGTCTTTTTACCTCTTCTCTTCAAAATATTCTTCTCATCAAAAATTCGTTTTTTACCTCTGCTCTTCAAAATATACTTCCCATCAAATATTCGTCTTTTTACCTCTTCTCCTCAAAATATTCTTCCCATCAAATATTCGTCTTTTTACCTCTTCTCTTCAAAATATGCTTCCCATCAAATATTCGTCTTTTTACCTCTTCTCTTCAAAATATTCTTCCCAACAAATATTCGTCTTTTTACCTTTTCTCTTCAAAATATTCTTCCCATGAAATATTTGTCTGTTTACCTCGTCTCTTCAAAATATTCTTGCCATCAAATATTCGTCTTTTTACCTCTTCTCTTCAAAATATTCTTCCCATCAAATATTCGCCTTTTAACACTTCTCTTCAAAATATTCTTCCCATCAAATATTCGTTTTTTTACTTCTTCTCTTCAAAATATTTTTCCCATGAAATATTCTTCTTTTTACCTCTTCCCTTCAAAATATTCTTCACATCAAATATTCGTCTTTTTACCTCTTCTCTTCAAAATATTCTTCCCATCAAATATTCGTCTTTTACCTCTTCTCTTCAAAATATTCTTCAAATCAAATATTCGTCTTTTTACTTTTTCTCTTCAAAATATTCTTCCCATCAAATATTCGTCTTTTTAACTCTTCCGTTCAAAATATTCTTCCCATGAAATATTCTTCTTTTTACCTCTTCTCTTCAAAATATTCTTCCCATCAAATATTCGCCTTTTTACCTCTTCTCTTAAAAATATACTTCCCATCAAAAATTCGTTTTTTACCTCTGCCCTTCAAAATATACTTCCCATCAAATATTCGTCTTTTTACCTCTTCTCTTCAAAATATTCTTCCCATCAAATATTCGTCATTTTAGCTCTTCTCTTCAAAATATTCTTCCCATCAAATATTCACTTTTTACCTCTGCCCTTCAAAATATTCTTCCCATCAAATATTCGTCTTTTTACCTCTTCTCTTCAAAATATTCTTCCCATGAAATATTTGTCTGTTTACCTCGTCTCTTCAAAATATTCTTCCCATCAAATATTCGTCTTTTTACCTCGTCCCTTCAAAATATGCTTCCCATCAAATATTCGTCTTTTTACCGCTTCTCTTCAAAATATTCTTCCCATCAAATATTCGTCTTTTTACCTCTTCTCTTCAAAATATACTTCCCATCAAATATTCGCCTTTTAACACTTCTCTTCAAAATATTCTTCCCATCAAATATTCGTCTTTTTACTTCTTCTCTTCAAAATATTCTTCCCATGAAATATTCGTCTTTTTAACTCTTCTCTTCAAAATATACTTCCCATCAAATATTCGTCTTTTTAACTCTTCCCTTCAAAATATTCTTCCCATCAAATATTCGTCTTTTAACTCTTCTCTTCAAAATATTCTTCCAATCAAATATTCGTCTATTTACTTCTTCTCTTCAAAATATTCTTCCCATTAAATATTCGTTTTTTTACCTCTGCCCTTCAAAATATACTTCCCATAAAATATTCGACTTTTTACCTCTTCCCTTCAAAATATTCTTCCCATCAAATATTCGTCTTCTTACCTCTTCCCTTCAAAATATTCTTCCCATCAAATATTCGTCTTTTTAACTCTTCTCTTCAAAATATTCTTCCCATCAAATATTCGTCTTTTTACATCTTCCCTTCAAAATATACTTCCCATCAAATATTCGACTTTTAACCTCTTCCCTTCAAAATATGCTTCCCATGAAATATTCGTCTTCTTACCACTTCGCTTCAAAATATTATTCCCATGAAATATTTGTCTTTTTACCTCTTCCCATCAAAATATGCTTCCCATCAAATATTCGTCTTTTTACCTCTTCTCTTCAAAATATTCTTCCCATGAAATATTCGTCTTTTTACCTCTTCCCTTCAAAATATTCTTCACATCAAATATTCGTCTTTCTACCTCTTCTCTTCAAAATATTCTTCCCATCAAATATTCGTCTTTTTACCTCTTCCCTTCAAAATATTCTTCCCATGATATATTCATCTTTTTACCTCTTCTCTTCAAAATATTCTTCCCATCAAATATTCGTCTTTTTACCTCTTCTCTTAAAAATATTCTTCCCATCAAAAATTCGTTTTTTACCTATGCCCTTCAAAATATACTTCCCATCACATATTCGTCTTTTTACCTCTTCTCTTCAAAATATTGTTCCCATAAAATATTCATCTTTTTACCTCTGCCCATCAAAATCTTCTTCCCATCAAATATTCGTCTTTTTACCTCTTCCCTTCAAAATATTCTTCCCATGAAATATTTGTTTGTTTACCTCGTCTCTTCAAAATATTCTTCCCATCAAATATTCGTCTTTTTACCTCGCCCCTTCAAAAAAAGCTTCCAATCAAATATTCGTCTTTTTACCGCTTCTCTTCAAAATATTCTTCCCATCAAATATTCGTCTTTTTACCTCTTCTCTTCAAAATATTCTTCCCATCAAATATTTGACTTTTAACTCTTCTCTTCAAAATATTCTTCCCATCAAATATTCGTCTTTTTACTTCTTCTTTTCAAAATATTCTTCCCATGAAATATTCGTCTTTTTAACTCTTCTCTTCAAAATATACTTCCCATCAAATATTCGACTTTTTAACTCTTCCCTTCAAAATATTCTTCCCATCAAATATTCGTCTTTTAACTCTTCTCTTCAAAATATTCTTCCAATCAAATATTCGTCTATTTACTTCTTCTCTTCAAAATATTCTTCCCATTAAACATTCGTTTTTTTACCTCTGCCCTTCAAAATATACGTCCCATAAAATATTCGACTTTTTACCTCTTCCCTTCAAAATATTCTTCCCATGAAATATTCGTCTTCTTACCTCTTCGCTTCAAAATATTCTTCCCATCAAATATTTGTCTTTTTACCTCTTCCTTTCAAAATATGCTTCCCATCATATATTCGTCTTTTTACCTCTTCTCTTCAAAATATTCTTCCCATGAAATATTCGTCTTTTTACCTCTTCCCTTCAAAATATTCTTCCCATCAAATATTCGTCTTTTTACCTCTTCTCTTCAAAATATTCTTCCCATCAAATATTCGTCTTTTTACCTCTTCCCTTCAAAATATTCTTCCCATCAAATATTCGTCTTTTTACTTCTTTTCTTCAAAATATTCTTCCCATCAACTATTCGTCTTTTTACTTCTTCTCTTCAAAATGTTCTTCCCATGAAATATTCGTCTTTTTACTTCTTCTCTTCAAAATATTTTTCCCATCAAATATTCGACTTCTTACCTCTTCCCTTCAAAATATTCTTCCCATCAAATATTCGTCTTTTTACCTCTTCTCTTCAAAATATTCTTCTCATCAAAAATTCGTTTTTTACCTCTGCTCTTCAAAATATACTTCACATCAAATATTCGTCTTTTTACCTCTTCTCTTCAAAATATTCTTCCCAACAAATATTCGTCATTTTACCTCTTCTCTTCAAAATATTCTTCCCATCAAATATTCGTCTTTTTACTTCTTCTCTTCAAAATATTCTTCCCAACAAATATTCGTCTTTTTACCTTTTCTCTTCAAAATATTCTTCCCATGAAATATTTGTTTGTTTACCTCGTCTCTTCAAAATATTCTTCCCATCAAATATTCGTCTTTTTACCTCCTTCTCTTCAAAATATTCTTCACATCAAATATTCGCCTTTTAACACTTCTCTTCAAAATATGCTTCCCATCAAATATTCGACTTTTTACTTCTTCTCTTCAAAATATTCTTCCCATGAAACATTCGTCTTTTTACCTCTTCCCTTCAAAATATTCTTCACATCAAATATTCGTCTTTTTACCTCTTCTCTTCAAAATATTCTTCCCATCAAATATTCGTCTTTTTACCTCTTATCTTCAAAATATTCTTCACATCAAACATTCGTCTTTTTACCTTTTCTCTTCAAAATATTCTTCCCATCAAATATTCGTCTTTTTACCTCTTCCCTTCAAAATATTCTTCCCATGAAATATTCTTCTTTTTACCTCTTCTCTTCAAAATATTCTTCCCATCAAATATTCGTCTTTTTACCTCTTCTCTTAAAAATATACTTCCCATCAAAAATTCGCTTTTTACCTCTGCCCTTCAAAATATACTTCCCATCAAATATTCGTCTTTTTACCTCTTCTCTTCAAAATATTCTTCCCATCAAATATTCGTCATTTTAGCTCTTCTCTTCAAAATATTCTTCCCATCAAATATTCATCTTTTTACCTCTGCCCTTCAAAATATTTTTCCCATGAAATATTCGTCTTTTTACCTCTTCTCTTCAAAATATTCTTCCCATCAAATATTTGTCTGTTTACCTCGTCTCTTCAAAATATTCTTCCCATCAAATATTCGTCTTTTTACCTCGTCCCTTCAAAATATGCTTCCCATCAAATATTCGTCTTTTTACCGCTTCTCTTCAAAATATTCTTCCCATCAAATATTCGTTTTTTTACCTCTTCTCTTCAAAATTTTCTTACCATCAAATATTCGCCCTTTAACACTTCTCTTCAAAATATTCTTCCCATCAAATATTCGTCTTTTTACTTCTTCTCTTCAAAATATTCTTCCCATGAAATATTCGTCTTTTTAACTCTTCTCTTCAAAATATACTTCCCATCAAATATTCGTCTTTTTAACTCTTCCCTTCAAAATATTCTTCCCATCAAATATTCGTCTTTTAACTCTTCTCTTCAAAATATTCTTCCAATCAAATATTCGTCTATTTACTTCTTCTCTTCAAAATATTCTTCCCATTAAATATTCGTTTTTTTACCTCTGCCCTTCAAAATATACTTCCCATAAAATATTCGACTTTTTAACTCTTCCCTTCAAAATATTCTTCCCATGAAATATTCGTCTTCTTACCTCTTCGCTTCAAAATATTATTCCAATGAAATATTTGTCTTTTTACCTCTTCCCTTCAAAATATGCTTCCCAACAGATATTCGTCTTTTTATCTCTTCTCTTCAAAATATTCTTCCCATGAAATATTCGTCTTTTTACCTCTTCCCTTCAAAATATTCTTCCCATCAAATATTCGTCTTTTTACCTCTTCCCTTCAAAATATACTTCCCATCAAATATTCGACTTTTTACCTCTTCCCTTCAAAATATGCTTCCCATGAAATATTCGTCTTCTTACCACTTCGCTTCAAAATATTATTCCCATGAAATATTTGTCTTTTTACCTCTTCCCTTCAAAATATGCTTCCCATCAAATATTCGTCTTTTTCCCTCTTCTCTTCAAAATATTCTTCCCATGAAATATTCGTCATTTTACCTCTTCCCTTCAAAATATTCTTCACATCCAATATTCGTCTTTCTACCTCTTCTCTTCAAAATATTCTTCCCATCAAATATTCGTCTTTTTACCTCTTCCCTTCAAAATATTCTTCCCATGAAATATTCTTCTTTTTACCTCTTCTCTTCAAAATATTCTTCCCATCAAAAATTCGTTTTTTACCTATGCCATTCAAAATATACTTCCCATCAAATATTCGTCTTTTTACCTCTTCTCTTCAAAATATTGTTCCCATCAAATATTCATCTTTTTACCTCTGCCCTTCAAAATATTCTTCCCATCAAATATTCGTCTTTTTACCTCTTCTCTTCAAAATATTCTTCCCATGAAATATTTGTTTGTTTACCTCGTCTCTTCAAAATATTCTTCCCATCAAATATTCGTCTTGTTACCTCGTCCCTTCAAAATATGCTTCCAATCAAATATTCGTCTTTTTACCGCTTCTCTTCAAAATATTCTTCCCATCAAATATTCGTCTTTTTACCTCTTCTCTTCAAAATATTCTTCCCATCAAATATTCGCCTTTTAACTCTTCTCTTCAAAATATTCTTCCCATCAAATATTCGTCTCTTTACTTCTTCTCTTCAAAATATTCTTCCCATGAAATATTCGTCTTTTTAACTCTTCTCTTCAAAATATACTTCCCATCAAATATTCGTGTTTTTAACTCTTCAATTCAAAATATTCTTCCCATCAAATATTCGTCTTTTAACTCTTCTCTTCAAAATATTCTTCCAATCAAATATTCGTCTATTTACTTCTTCTCTTCAAAATATTCTTCCCATTAAATATTCGTTTTTTTACCTCTGCCCTTCAAAATATACGTCCCATAAAATATTCGACTTTTTACCTCTTCCCTTCAAAATATTCTTCCCATGAAATATTCGTCTTCTTACCTCTTCGCTTCAAAATATACTTCCCATCAAATATTTGTCTTTTTACCTCTTCCCTTCAAAATATGCTTCCCATCATATATTCGTCTTTTTACCTCTTCTCTTCAAAATATTCTTCCCATGAAATATTCGTCTTTTTACCTCTTCCCTTCAAAATATTCTACCCATCAAATATTCGTCTTTTTACCTCTTCTCTTCAAAATATTCTTCCCATCAAATATTCGTCTTTTTACCTCTTCCCTTCAAAATATTCTTCCCATCAAATATTCGTCTTTTTACTTCTTTTCTTCAAAATATTCTTCCCATCAACTATTCGTCTTTTTACTTCTTCTCTTCAAAATGTTCTTCCCATGAAATATTCGTCTTTCTACTTCTTCTCTTCAAAATATTCTTCCCATCAAATATTCGACTTCTTACCTCTTCCCTTCAAAATATTCTTCCCATCAAATATTCGTCTTTTTACTTCTTTTCTTCAAAATATTCTTCCCATCAACTATTCGTCTTTTTACTTCTTCTCTTCAAAATGTGCTTCCCATGAAATATTCGTCTTTTTACTTCTTCTCTTCAAAATATTTTTCCCATCAAATATTCGACTTCTTACCTCTTCCCTTCAAAATATTCTTCCCATCAAATATTCGTCTTTTTACCTCTTCTCTTCAAAATATTCTTCACATCAAAAATTCGTTTTTTACCTCTGCTCTTCAAAATATTCTTCACATCAAATATTCGTCTTTTTACCTCTTCTCTTCAAAATATTCTTCCCATCAAATATTCGTCATTTTCCCTCTTCTCTTCAAAATATTCTTCCCATCAAATATTCGTCTTTTTACTTCTTCTCTTCAAAATATTCTTCCCAACAAATATTCGTCTTTTTACCTTTTCTCTTCAAAATATTCTTCCCATGAAATATTTGTCTGTTTACCTCGTCTCTTCAAAATATTCTTCCCATCAAATATTCGTCTTTTTACCTCTTCTCTTCAAAATATTCTTCCCATCAAATATTCCCCTTTTAACACTTCTCTTCAAAATATTCTTCCCATCAAATATTCGTCTTTTTACTTCTTCTCTTCAAAATATTCTTCCCATGAAACATTCGTCTTTTTACCTCTTCCCTTCAAAATATTCTTCACATCAAATATTCGTCTTTTTACCTCTTCTCTTCAAAATATTCTTCCCATGAAATATTCGTCTTTTTACCTCTTCCTTTCAAAATATTCTTCCCATCAAATATTCGTCTTTTTACCTCTTCCCTTCAAAATATTCTTCCCATGAAATATTCTTCTTTTTACCTCTTCTCTTCAAAATATTCTTCCCATCAAATATTCGTCTTTTTACCTCTTCTCTTAAAAATATACTTCCCATCAAAAATTCGTTTTTTACCTCTGCCCTTCAAAACATACATCCCATCAAATATTCGTCTTTTTACCTCTTCTCTTCAAAATATTCTTCCCACGAAATATTCGTCTTTTTACCTCTTCCCTTCAAAATATTCTTCCCATCAAATATTCGTCTTTTTAACTCTTCTCTTCAAAATATTCTTCCCATCAAATATTCGTCTTTTTACCTCTTCCCTTCAAAATATACTTCCCATCAAATATTCGACTTTTTACCTCTTCCCTTCAAAATATGCTTCCCATGAAATATTCGTCTTCTTACCACTTCGCTTCAAAATATTCTTCACATCCAATATTCGTCTTTCTACCTCTTCTCTTCAAAATATTCTTCCCATCAAATATTCGTCTTTTTACCTCTTCCCTTCAAAATATTCTTCCCATGAAATATTCTTCTTTTTACCTCTTCTCTTCAAAATATTCTTCCCATCAAATATTCGTCTTTTTACCTCTTCTCTTAAAAATATTCTTCCCATCAAAAATTCGTTTTTTACCTATGCCCTTCAAAATATACTTCCCATCAAATATTCGTCTTTTTACCTCTTCTCTTCAAAATATTGTTCCCATGAAATATTCATCTTTTTACCTCTGCCCTTCAAAATATTCTTCCCATCAAATATTCGTCTTTTTACCTCTTCTCTTCAAAATATTCTTCCCATGAAATATTTGTTTGTTTACCTCGTCTCTTCAAAATATTCTTCCCATCAAATATTCGTTTTGTTACCTCGTCCCTTCAAAATATGCTTCCAATCAAATATTCGTCTTTTTACCGCTTCTCTTCAAAATATTCTTCCCATCAAATATTCGTCTTTTTACCTCTTCTCTTCAAAATATTCTTCCCATCAAATATTCGTCTTTTTACCTCTTCTCTTAAAAATATTCTTCCCATCAAAAATTCGTTTTTTACCTATGCCCTTCAAAATATACTTCCCATCAAATATTCGTCTTTTTACCTCTTCTCTTCAAAATATTGTTCCCATCAAATATTCATCTTTTTACCTCTGGCTTCAAAATATTCTTCCCATCAAATATTCGTCTTTTTTACCTCTTCTCTTCAAAATATACTTCCCATGAAATATTTGTTTGTTTACCTCGTCTCTTCAAAATATTCTTCCCATCAAATATTCGTCTTGTTACCTCGTCCCTTCAAAATATGCTTCCAATCAAATATTCGTCTTTTTACCGCTTCTCTTCAAAATATTCTTCCCATCAAATATTCGTCTTTTTACCTCTTCTCTTCAAAATATTCTTCCCATCAAATATTCGCCTTTTAACTCTTCTCTTCAAAATATTCTTCCCATCAAATATTCGTCTCTTTACTTCTTCTCTTCAAAATATTCTTCCCATGAAATATTCGTCTTTTTAACTCTTCTCTTCAAAATATACGTCCCATAAAATATTCGACTTTTTACCTCTTCACTTCAAAATATTCTTCCCATGAAATATTCGTCTTCTTACCTCTTCGCTTCAAAATATTCTTCCCATCAAATATTTGTCTTTTTACCTCTTCCCTTCAAAATATGCTTCCCATCATATATTCGTCTTTTTACCTCTTCTCTTCAAAATATTCTTCCCATGAAATATTCGTCTTTTTACCTCTTTCCTTCAAAATATTCTACCCATCAAATATTCGTCTTTTTACCTCTTCCCTTCAAAATATTCTTCCCATCAAATATTCGTCTTTTTACTTCTTTTCTTCAAAATATTCTTCCCATCAACTATACGTCTTTTTACTTCTTCTCTTCAAAATGTTCTTCCCATGAAATATTCGTCTTTTTACTTCTTCTCTTCAAAATATTCTTCCCATCAAATATTCGACTTCTTACCTCTTCCCTTCAAAATATTCTTCCCATCAAATATTCGTCTTTTTACCTCTTCTCTTCAAAATATTCTTCTCATCAAAAATTCGTTTTTTATCTCTGCTCTTCAAAATATACTTCACATCAAGTATTCGTCTTTTTACCTCTTCTCTTCAAAATATTCTTCCCATCAAATATTCGTCTTTTTACTTCTTCTCTTCAAAATATTCTTCCCAACAAATATTCGTCTTTTTACCTTTTCTCTTCAAAATATTCTTCACATGAAATATTTGTCTGTTTACCTCGTCTCTTCAAAATATTCTTCCCATCAAATATTCGTCTTTTTACCTCTTCTCTTCAAAATATTCTTCCCATCAAATATTCGCCTTTTAACACTTCTCTTCAAAATATTCTTCCCATCAAATATTCGTCTTTTTACTTCTTCTCTTCAAAATATTCTTCCCATGAAACATTCGTCTTTTTACCTCTTCCCTTCAAAATATTCTTCACATCAAATATTCGTCTTTTTACCTCTTCTCTTCAAAATATTCTTCCCATCAAATATTCGTCTTTTTACCTCTTCCTTTCAAAATATTCTTCCCATCAAATATTCGTCTTTTTACCTCTTCCCTTCAAAATATTCTTCCCATGAAATATTCTTCTTTTTACCTCTTCTCTTCAAAATATTCTTCCCATCAAATATTCGTCTTTTTACCTCTTCTCTTAAAAATATACTTCCCATCAAAAATTCGTTTTTTACCTCTGCCCTTCAAAACATACATCCCATCCAATATTCGTCTTTTTACCTCTTCTCTTCAAAATATTCTTCCCATCAAATATTCGTCATTTTAGCTCTTCTCTTCAAAATGTTCTTCCCATCAAATATTCATCTTTTTACGTCTGCCCTTCAAAATATTCTTCCCATGAAATATTCGTCATCTTAACTCTTCTCTTCAAAATATTCTTCCCATGAAATATTTGTCTGTTTACCTCGTCTCTTCAAAATATTCTTCCCATCAAATATTCGTCCTTTTACCTCGTCCCTTCAAAATATGCGTCCCATCAAATATTCGTCTTTTTACCGCTTCTCTTCAAAAAATTCTTCCCATGAAATATTCGTCTTTTTACCTCTTCTCTTCAAAATATTCTTCCCATCAAATATTCGCCTTTTAACACTTCTCTTCAAAATAGTCTTCCCATCAAATATTCGTCTTTTTACTTCTTCTCTTCAAAATATTCTTCCCATGAAATATTCGTCTTTTTAAGTCTTCTCTTCAAAATTTACTTCCCATCAAATATTCGTCTTTTTAACTCTTCCCTTCAAAATATTATTCCCATCAAATATTCGTCTTTATCTCTTCTCTTCAAAATATTCTTCCAATCAAATATTCGTCTATTTACTTCTTCTCTTCAAAATATTCTTCCCATTAAATATTCGTTTTTTTACCTCTGCCCTTCAAAATATACTTCCCATAAAATATTCGACTTTTTCCCTCTTCCCTTCAAAATATTCTTCCCATGAAATATTCGTCTTCTTACCTCTTCGCTTCAAAATATTATTCCCATCAAATATTTGTCTTTTTACCTCTTCCCTTCAAAATATGCTTCCTATCAGATATTCGTCTTTTTAATTCTTCTCTTCAAAATATTCTTCCCATGAAATATTCGTCTTTTTACCTCTTCCCTTCAAAATATTCTTCCCATCAAATATTCGACTTTTTAACTCTTCTCTTCAAAATATTCTTCCCATCAAATATTCGTCTTTTTACCTCTTCCCTTCAGAATATTCTTCCCATCAAATATTCGTCTTTTTATTTCTTTTCTTCAAAATATTCTTCCCATCAACTATTCGTCTTTTTACTTCTTCTCTTCAAAATGTTCTTCCCATCAAATATTCGTCTTTTTACCTCTTCTCTTCAAAATATTCTTCCCATCAAATATTCGACTTTTTACCTCTTCCCTTCAAAATATTCTTCCCATCAAATATTCGTCTTTTTACCTCTTCTCTTCAAAATATTCTTCCCATCAAAAATTCGTTTTTTATCTCTGCTCTTCAAAATATACTTCACATCAAATATTCGTCTTTTTACCTCTTCTCTTCAAAATATTCTTCCCATAAAATATTTGTCATTTTACCTCTTCTCTTCAAAATATTCTTCCCATCAAATATTCGTCTTTTTACCTCTTCTCTTCAAAATATTCTTCCCATCAAATATTCGTCTTTTTACCTTTTTTCTTCAAAATATTCTTCCCATGAAATATTTGTCTGTTTACCTCGTTTCTTCAAAATATACTTCCCATCAAATATTCGTCTTTTTACCTCTTCTCTTCAAAATATTCTTCACATCAAATATTCGCCTTTTAACACTTCTCTTCAAAATATTCTTCCCATCAAATATTCGTTTTTTTACTTCTTCTCTTCAAAATATTCTTCCCATGAAATATTCGTCTTTTTAACTCTTCTCTTCAAAATATACTTCCCATCAAATATTCGTCTTTTTAACTCTTCCCTTCAAAATATTCTTCCCATCAAATATTCGTCTTTTAACTCA
>JBBBDQ010001852.1:0-90000 GCA_037127315.1 Ascarosepion bandense
AAAATAATTACAGAAAAACATTAAATTACGTCACTTAGCATCTTCCATAATTTCACTTTTCAGCCTCATGAATATTGAAAATTTTACATTAATTTTTTAAAACTAACAACATTTTTTTTCTCTCATTGTAATCCCCTGCGCAGCAGTCGTAATTGTTGTGGCCTCTTAGGGCCAGGAAGAAAGACAAGAAAAGAAGGAAGTAGGTCGAACCAGTGTATTGAAATAACAACATATATACAAAATACGAGTGTTATTTGCCAACAGATAGAAGCGTCCGCCCAAACCATCAAATTATTCTGCGTCTCGACTGCCTCCTTTAGGATGTATCGCTGGTTAGTATTTTTGGAGGAGGAAGAGTTCATTCCAATATAGATAGGGCACCATAACAGGAGTCCTGTACATGTGCAAGATGCATTCAGACGGGAAAAACTCCTGGCCGTAAACAGTAATCCGACCTTCTTTGCAGTTGATTTAGCTCTTGATTCAATGTAGTTGTTTCACTTGAGGTCTGCTGAGAGAGTGAGGTCGAGGAGACGCAGTGTATTGTTTTCAGGGAGACTAGCCTGAGCTATGCTGATGGGGGTTAGAAGAGATTGTCTATGGTGGTTAAAGAATAGCATCTCCGTTTTGGAAGCATAAAAATTTACGAGCCATTTCTGACCACAGTCCACTATAGATTGGAGACCCCTTTCAAGATCAGCAGCGAAGTTAGCTTTGATAGCCTTGCCAGATCTTTTTTTACTGAGGCGGGAGTAAATAGTGGTGTCGTTAGCGTAGGTGCCTAGTTGGGATCTGATTACACCAGGGAGATCGTTGATAAAGATCGAAAAGAGGGTAGGGCCTAGGGTAGAGCCTTGAGGGACACCTGCGTATGATAGAATCTGGACGCATGCCCGTTAAATACGACCTTCATTACGATATTATGATAGGAACGACTGGATGAAATCAAACAAGCGTCCAGTTATGCCATAGCCCTGTAGCATTCGTAGAAGGCCAGCGTGCCAGACTTTGTCAAAAGCTTTGGAGATATACAAAGCAACAGCTCGAGATTCAGCGTTCTTATCGAGAGACTGGTAAAGGTATTCGGTGATAGCATTAGGAGACAACGGTGTTTAATTCTCAGTCGGCCATTTTGGATTAATAAGAAGGGTTACGAAGATGTGCGTTGTGGTGCATTGGATATCAGTTCGGAACGACAAATCGGAAAGCCGAGTTCGAATTTCAGTTGAATTTCTTGCATTCCCTTACACACAAATACTCTTGGGAAAGGTATTAATATGTTTCTTCCCTCCAGTTATAGGTTAAATAATAGGATAGATTGGGTTTTATATCCTTGTCAACCAGCCTCATGAATATTTATGAGTGGTTCTTACATTTTACATTGTTTCTTTTTAAACTAACAACATATTTTTTCTCTCATTGTAATCCCTGCGCACCAGTCGTAGTTGTTGTGGCCTATTAGGGCCAGGAAGAAAGAAAGACAAGAAAAGAAGAAAGTAGGTGTATTGAAAATAACAGAACATATATACAAAATAAGAGTGATATTGTTTCTACCGCAGAAAGCAATGACAATCTATTGCGGGATAATCTTCCCAGTTAGTCAAATATTTTTGGAGACATGATCGACCAAAGCGCCTGTCACGCATGGCACTTAACTGACTGACTGAAAAAGGGTTAGATAATACTTCCCGAGTTGTCAGCTTTATGGCCAGGAAAAAAAATTGTATAGGTTCTGAAAAGAGTTTTACAGTCTGAAGTTAAATTTTGACGAATTTTAATATAGATAACAAGCGCTTTCTTATAAAGAAATATTCAAGTTTCATTGATCGAACGGTTAGCGTTACAGTCGCTTAAAATTTATACAATTTTTCTCTTAAAATAGATTTTTAGGAAAATAAATACCTCAATAACCTATTTTTCGAAGTAATGAGGAAGATCAACATTTTGACGATATCCTTGTTTTTCCGCCCAGCTACATGGTGATTTTCTAAGCACAAGGCCGAAATAAATTCCTCAAGTGTTGTTCTTTCTAGTATAACCTATTTTTCGAAGTAATGAGGAAGATCAACATTTTGACGATATCCTTGTTTTTCCGCCCAGCTACATGGTGATTTTCTAAGCACAAGGCCGAAATAAATTCCTCAAGTGTTGTTCTTTCTAGTATAACCTATTTTTCGAAGTAGTGAGGAAGATCAACATTTTGACGATATCCTTGTTTTTCCGCCCAGCTACATGGTGATTTTCTAAGCACAAGGCCGAAATAAATTCCTCAAGTGTTGTTCTTTCTAGTATAACCTATTTTTCGAAGTAGTGAGGAAGATCAACATTTTGACGATATCCTTGCTTTTCCGCCCAGCTACATCCTCTTCATATCGAAATGGTCATTCAACATCATTGAATTAATCCTTTTTTAATTTATATTTGCTCTGTAATATTTTATTACATGGAACTCTCTTCCTGTATCATTTTTAATATTAAAATAAAATTTTTAATATTAAAATAAAATTTTTAATATTAAAATAAAATTTTTAATATTAATTAGGATCGGTTTTTTGGAATTTACCTTCCTGATTTTTTCCCTTGGATTAAAGTATCTGAATTAAAATATATATATATATATATATATATATAACATAGTGATGATGCACGTATACTGTCTTAATATGTATAGGAAAAATTATTAAAAAGTTGTGAGTTTAAAAATGTATTTTTTTGACAGTATTTGTGTATTTCTATTATAATAATAGGAATAAACAAATACTGTCAAAAATACATTATTAAACTCACAACTTTTTACTAATTTTTCCTATATATATATATATATATATATATATATATATATATATATTTTAAAAGTACACAATCTAATTATTAGGTTGTCCCAAAAGTTCGTAAACACTTGCAAAAAATTGAAATTTTACTCGCAAAAACACATTATTGCTCAAAATAAAGACCATCATTTTCCAAGACTTTCTGCCATCGATCTGCAAGCTTTCGAATCTGGTCAAAGTACCATTCAGCCGGCTTTGAATCAAAGAATTCTTGACACGCTTCCTGGACTTCATCAAACGAGTCGAATCGGCGGTCCCTTCAAAAAGTGTTGCATTGATTGGAAAAGGCTTTAATCTGATAGAGCACAATCAGGACTATAGGCTGGATGTGGCAGAACCTCAACGCCGTCCAGCTCTTCAAACTTGTCTTTGGTCTTCCTGGTGGTGTGTGGTTTGGCATTGTCCTGCTGCATCAAAGCGTGCTTTCGGTTGATCAGAGCCGGGTACTTTCGCTTCAACTTTTCGTAGACCCGCTCAAGTTGCTGACAGTAAAGTTCGGCACTGATAGCACGACCCATTTCGCAAGTGCTTACGAACTTTTGGGACAACCTAATAATTAATGAAATGAAAGTGTGCAGCTTAATATTACATGATATTTTTAAAAGCGAAGAAACTTAATTTTTTGAAATGTCGTTTAATATTAAGCTATACACTTAATAAGGACTTCTAATACAAACAGGAGCTTACTTTTTTTTATTTTTCAACGTAGTCTCCCAGCAGTGTCACACAATTTTCCCATCTGTGCACAAGCTTCCGTATTCACTCAGCGTAAAAATCTTTGGTCTCAGCCAATCGCTTACAACACTTTTGACTTCATCGTCACTTTCAAACTTTGTGCCTCTCGTGAAAGCTTTCAAAGGACCAAACAGATGAAATTCTGAAGGAAAAAGGTCAGGACTGTGAGGGGGATGAGGGAGCAGTTCCCAGCCCAGCTCGTTGATGGTCTGCACCGTTTGGGCTGCTGTGTGAGGCCTTGTGTTAGGCAAGGTCATCATGGACAATTTTATGTGCTGTCCCAACAGATAGGCTCAAAGTTCTTGTAATGTCATCCACTGTCACAATTCTATCAGACTGAATGAGGTCATTGATTGAGTCTATCACCTCAGGAGACCTCACGTCTGTAGGGCTCTCAGGCCTGTCTTCATCCTCCACATTGCTCCGTCATTCTTTAAACAGTTTAGCCCACTTGTAAACATTTTTCTGGCTGAAACATGTGACACCATACACAGTTGACATTCTCCTATGAATTTCAACTGGTTTGCACCCTTCAGCAACCAAATATTTGATAACTGACCTCTGTCCAATCCTGGAGCATGCTTCTTGGTCGGCCATCTTTGTTAAACTCCGAAACTCTCAAAGTCTTTTTCTCAAAGATTTCTCTTTTTTTGCAGATTGGAAAATCTGCAAAAAAGAGAAATCTTTTTGAAAAAGAAGTAAAGGAAAAAATAAAAAAGTAAGCTTCTAACTGTATTAGAAGTTTGTATACCGAAAAATTCACCTTATGTATTGAATGACCCTTATATATATATATATATATATATATATATATATCTTTAAAGAGAGTGGACGTCATTTTAACCTAAACCCGAGGAACCTTTCAGCCAACACTTGTCAAGGGTTACGTTGGCAAAATTTTAAATGGGTATAAAAGAGGACACAACCAAAAGGGATTATTTGCAATACTGGGAGAAGATGGAATTCGTTTAAAAATAAATTTATTGAAAAAATATTAAAAAGTGAGGGGGGTGTAAACATGTAAATCCCACAAGAGTAAAATAAAAAAGAAAAATGTTACACTCACATACTCGCCAGTAGTTGCAAAGAGCGTAAGAACTGCTCTTTCTGCCTGCATAGGCTCGGCTGCTGGATTTTTAGGCAAATGGCCTCCAAAACACGTAGATGGCATGCCGATCGAGCACTATGCAAGACAGAAAACCAATTGTCCTCATAAGAGGAGGCACAAACCTGATTATCCAGCAGGTGCTGGCCGATTGCTGAATCCAACACAGCTTGAGTCGTCCTTATATTGCTATGGGAATTGCCTAAACGTAAATTCGCGGGGACATGCTGCGCAACCCGTGTCTCCAACCTCAGATTGGTTCGTCCTATGTATGCTGCATCGCAACAGCACTTAAATTTATACACAACGGAACTTTTACGAAAATAGGACAACCGATCCTTAACAAAAGATATATATATATATATATATTCTAGCAGTATAGCCCGGCGTTGCTCGGCTGTAATGAAAGCTTTAAAACTAATCCATTGTCCTGGAGCTCAGACATTTGGACGTTGGCACGAAAGACTAAAAAGCAATAGTTGTTTCCAGTTAAAGCAAAACCGTAGACTGAAAGAAAAATGAATGACGTAAGTCAAATTTTGATTTCCTGGTATCGATATCAAATAAGTATTTTTCGTCGTAAACTGAATTTTGAAGGTTAAGTATATGTATATTTCAAGAGAGAAAGATTTATATATACATGTTGTATATTTGGACAGAAATGTCTCTTTTATCCGGCTTTTATTAAAAATCACAGACAAGTTATTATGGTTAAGTTTTTCATGTATTTTTCATGTGATCTTATGAATTTATTCTCTTGAAGATATAAATCATATAAGAACTGTCTAAATGTTTTGTTTATCCGTGCGGTTTCGGCTATACTTTTAGCCATTTCCGAGGATGAATGTTATTTCACATGTAACAGAATGTATGTAATGTTATGTATGTTTGTAAAGTAGTGTGTGTGTGTTATGTACGGCATGTACGGTGTTAGCGTGTTCGTAGTTGATATTGACACATGCATACATCTAAATACACGCATATAAATATGAATTAAATATGAATACACACATCTAATATGGAGTTTCAAATATAATACAAATGTACACATAAAAACATCAATGATATATCTAAAGAAATATATATATATATATATATATATATATATATATATATATATATATATATATATATTGTTGGGACGCCCGCGCCTATTCGGCTATAATGGACTATTCCATTACTATGTAAAGTAATGGTGGCATCTACGTGACGGAGTGTTCCGAGCAGCCGATCGACAAGTCAGTCGTAGACTTCCGGTGACGACCCGGAAGTACCCATTGCTCATACTACGTCTTACGACGGTTGAGACGATTAACCTCTATTCATGTATTGTATACTAATAACATTTGTAAATACTATTTTCACGGAATACAACAATTAACCTATTCCTGTTGTTGAGTTATTTATTCTTACTCACGTCATAACACACACACACACACACACACACACACACACACACACACACACACACACACACACACATATATATATATACATATATATTTGACTCTGTAAATAGATAATACTATTTACATCAAGCCCACCACCTTGATCAATTTTTTAATTTTAATATTAATTAAACTAAAACATTGGGATTTTACTTATTTGCTCATCCTTTTTGCATTTAATATATATATATACAGATCTGTCTGCGAATGACTATATATATATATATATTTGTGTATTTGGGCAGCAAATTTTCTTTTAGACATATCAGATTAAATAAATTGCAAACATTGTGTCTGCTTATTTTTAATAAAATCAATTCATACTCACGGATAATCTTTCGCGTATTATAGTTGAAAGATGTCAGAAATGAGTTGTAACGTTGACAGATGTTAGTATCATTAATTTATCAATGTTCCCAAGTACCTTCAACCTCTTTCCGTGATCATCTTCAGGGCTGTGAGTTATGGTAACAAAAAATAATCGCAAGACTGTGTTGCTAAAAATGACTGTAATTTATTGGCTGCTTCAAATATAACGGTTGACAAATTGCTTAGCGTTCATTAGGACGTGAAAATGATCCAAAATGGAATTTTTTATATGTTGTAATGTCATGGTTATGCCCGTGCTAAAGCATGAAAAACTGTTTTTTTTACAAACATTACTACAATATCCATAGCTGATTCTATTAATTGACGGCTTAAGTTTTTTTTTAATGAATATTACTTCGAGAATCTGTAGTTAGCTTTTGTTGTTTGATTGGCGAAGGACTCTTGTGTTATCGATCATTATTCTTTTATATTGCGAATGTAGACAGGAATGTTGTTGTAGATGTCAACAAATGAACGAATGGTCAGGCAAGTGTAATATATATATATATATATATATAGTAGTTTTACTGATAAAATGTATTTTGACAAGCAGGTTTTTTATCGCAAAGTGCTTGATATCGGGGTGGAGAAAGAGTGTTGATAAACACAGAAGGTTTGTTACTTTAACTGAGCAGGTTCATGCCGACTTCGTTAGAACTGGTTTGCCTTATCTGAGTGAGCACATCATAAAAGTGTCCTCACGAAATTTCGATGTCGGTATAAATCTGCCCAGTTAAAGTGTGAGACTCTTTTTGTTTATATATATATATATATATATATATATATTTATATGAAGAGAGAGAGAGAGAGAGAAAGAGAGAGAGAGAGCGAGAGAGAGAGAGGGTGAAGGCGAGGCTGTTGCAATATTTTGAATCAACTCTGCAAAAAATATACATTTGGACTTGTTGCAAAAACAGTGTCAGAATCTAATGATTTTAATCTTGCAAAAATTAATTTTAGACAAAACATGAAAATGTGCAGGTTACCATGGAAAAGTAATCTAAATAATATTGCTCGAAGCGTTCAGGAAACACTCAGTGTTAAAACAGGTGCATCATACATCAAATGTACTAATATTGTACAAAATGAAATCAAATTTCAGATAATGAAATACTCTGATCAAATATGAATGTAAAATATTTGTTCATTTGAGATTAAATATGAGTTGGAAAATGTGATCAAATGAGAAATCATATCTGAGTTCAAATTTAAGGGTAAATTTTTTATTTGTTCCGAGAAAAAAAATTGAACTTCTTCTAGCTGTTTATCACACCCCTAACCGCCATTGAAATCTGTTATTCACTGCAAAATGAATTTACGCGTAGTAAGCTAATACTCGGCCTATTTACTTCCTTTGTGCAATTACTACGCGATTTGTTTTGTTTCGGAACTCAATTTCCGGTGAAAGTTGCTTGTATTTGCGTGTTTTTTTCTCCCTTTTTGGTGGGTATAGAATTTTTCTATTTTTCGCCCAAAGTCATTCAACGGTGAATCAGATATGAGAACGGTGGTCAGGGGTGAGATAATGTTCGAATTTTTTCTGGTCGTTAACACCAATAAAGGTAGGTTTCTTCAATAAACAATTATCGATTTGAGTTCAGCATATACATTTGCACGGAATTAAGGATGTTATGGAAAAATTTGAAGTGATAAAGGCCTTCGGGGAACAAATAAAAAATTACCAATTTAAGATAAACTGTCACTTATAAGATGAAACGTGTTATCAAATATCGAATCAAATATGAAATAAATACAAGGTCAGACAAACATTTGATCAAATCTACGATAATACGGGATTATTTATAAAAACCAATATAACAGAACAAATAATACACTCCAATAGAAGATCAAATATTAGATCAAATGTTAAATCAAATATCCGATAAGATTTGTCATTAAATATTAGGGTAATAAGCAATGGAATATGTCATTAAATATTAGATCAAATATAAGAACAATTTTGGGATCAAATCAGGGATAACATGTGATTAAATATACAGTTTAGATCAACGATAGAATTAGATGCAAGATCAAATATATAATCAAATATAGTATCAAATTTGTGAACATGTTTGAAACCACATATAGAATTACATGTGATGTCAAATATAAGATCAAATACTGAATCAAATACACATTCAAGTATGATTCAAGTAAGATAATATATAGGATTAAATGTCAGAATGTAGGACCAAATACGTAATGAAAAACGGGATGAATTGCAAAAAGGAATATGGGATCAAATGTGGGATAATATGAGATCAAATATGCAATCAAATAACAGATCAAGTATGGGATCAGAAATGAGATCAAAGGTGAGATAGAATTTTGGGTCAAATGTAAGAACACATATGGGATTAGATATGAGATAATATTTATCAAGTTAATCAAAGATCAAATATGAGATCAAATAAAAAATTAAGATTAATCCAATTAACACTTAATCTTTTAAAGAAATCTAATACATAAATTTGAAATTAGAATAAATCATATCTCTTATTACATATGAGATCTACTGAATATAACATTTATTGAATTATACATATATATATATATATATATATATATATATATATAGAGAGAGAGAGAGAGAGAGAGAGTTTATATATATATATATATATATATAAAATTTACATTGTTCATGCAGCTGTCTTCATCTTTATTGCTATGTTTATGACATTTCATCTTCAGATTTTAGGAATTTTGAACCGAACCCAAGGGGAAATAAAAAAAATCAGGCGTAGTTGACCACATATGGGACCACATATGGGACCACATATGGGACGTTCTCCATCTGTTCCAGCAGTAAAAAAATGTAGTTTGGTAGATTTCGTCAGGGTGATTTTAGCCTAAACAATAGAATGCGGTCCGAGCGACCTTCCGACGTCAATGACGAAAGCTCTGCTTGCCATCGTGGAGACGAAACCAATATTTTTAGGGATAATATTGTTGAGAATTTGAAAATCGATATCTCAGCTGCTTTTTTTTCATTCAAAGAGACTTGTGTTCAAGAAAAATTGCTGATTTTACAAATTGAGAAGAAAATTTTCCACCACAACACAAAACTGTATGTTTCAAAACTTTCAGAATTTGTCTATATTTCTGAGATGAGATAGTATTTACACTATTTTCATTATTTGGACTATTGCCCTCATCTTTGTTGCCATTTGTACGACGTTTAATAATAAATCATTCTATTTGTCTATATTTTGGAGATGAGGTATTATTTACACTAGTTACATTATTTGCACTATTGTCCTCATCTTTGTTGCCATTTGAACGACATTTAATAATAGATCATTCTATTTGTCTATATTTCTGAGAATAGCTAGTATTTACACTATTTACATTATTTGGACTACTGCCCTCATCTTTGTTGCCATTTGTACGACGCTTCGGCCGTTGTACGCTCCGACCTTCTTCAGGTCCTAGAAATTTCTGAACAGAACCCTTCATTACAATCACTGGGGTATATCATCTCCACCCCTTACATAGAGCCTCTTCTGGAAGTCATGAGTTATCTCTCTCTATCCCTGTCCTTAAGGACACATGGACCAATGGATATAGACGTTGGTTAGTTCCTGTGACTTGACTCAATGAGTTGTGAGTTCAATACAGTAGTGGTGAACAAGTAACTTGCAGGGAGATAATAATGGTTTAGGGATACAATTCTTACTAATTAACCCATAGCTGGGGAGAGAAGCTATGTATTCTTAATTAATCAAAATTTGATATGCAAACAAGAAATTATAAGGTGGATACAAAGTGAAGGATCAATTTTTTATTACAACCATTATATAAACGTATCTCTTTCTTTAGTGTCACGGTAGTTTCTATACATTAATATTTTAGAAAATGTAAATGTTATGGTGAAACACACCTATTCCTCAGATAATGGACTCTCCCTCCTATATTAATAAGAGTTAACAGGAAGTTAACGGGGGAATTCTTGAGAAGTTCTTGGGAAGTTCATAGGAGTTCTTTAGAGTTCTATTGGAGTTCAGTAGAACTTCTAGGCAGTTGATATTAGTCGGCAGTTAGCCGAATACTAAGGAGTCAGCTTTCAGTGGAAGATTACCAAATTCCTAACATTTTGGGTACGTTAAGTCGATTAGCAACCGACATAGCACGATTATAATCTTCAGTGCGGAAAACTTCTCTACAACAGTAAACGAGACTAAAAGACCTGTGTAGCTAATCAGTATTTGCTTGATTCGTCTTCTCCGGCTTATCAACTCTTTGCAGGTTATTTAAAGCCAGAAGATATTTTTTTTTAGATTGTAAGAATTTTTCTTTTTAGCGATAATAATTGTTTAGTGATACAAGTTTTACTGTTGTATACCAGAGCAATGTATGCTGTTTAACCTGCAAACCGATTTTGATGATCGGCTTGAAATATAAGGACGGGCACGAATATAAAAAAATATTACTTTTGTTTATTCTCTTCAGTGATGGTTGTGTGTATTCGAAGGAAGCAGGAACATATGCATGCGGTTGGAGCTGTCTTCCTTGTATTCTCTTTGAGTCCCTGGCTATGTCTGCTCCGTCTGCTCTGTCGATTCGGGAGAATCCGGTCTTTTATACAAGTCCAGGCTCTGCCAAACTTCATCCAATTATGTTATTCCTGGGCAGGCATAATCACCAATTGCTGTCTTTGGCCAGTTTTATTTTGACATAATTGTTTTTTTAATTATTGTTTGTTTCATTTTCTAACTTTGACACACTGACGCAACGCCTGTTTATTTGTCATTGATTCTGACACTAAAAACATAATTTTATCGGCTCACTAAAATATAATTTAAAATAATTTGTTCCTTTCCTCATTATTTATATTTCCGGCTTTGAATATCGTTTCTGCACTTTTTCGCTTCTGACTGAATAATTTAATTAAATTATATTTTGCGGGTTACAGACTACATTCCGTTGTTTTATAATTTGTGAGCTTGGAAACGGTGTTTTTGACATAATGCATTCTTTTTATTTTTCCACATTCTAGCTTCGATTCAAGTGATTGCGTGTTTTCTCTTTTACTTTCGACAGGAAAAATTCTTTTTAAGTTTAATTATATTCTGGTGGTTCACAGGGAACACTCCTAATTAACACCTGAGCCAGGGAGACGAATTGAATTCAGGCCTTTACTGCTTGTAAATGAATATAATTATAAGTCAGCACTCTGATTGAAAATTCCCAGTCATTATCCAGTACATCGCCTGCACATCGAAATTTAAAACACCTAGTATTCGCAACCAATCATCAATTTAACCAAGCTTGACATTGCTTAACTTCGGTGTTGTTCTTCCATTAATCTAACCAGCAATAAAAGATACCATACACCATAAGGGAAATGGTCGGCTTTGTCTGAAAAGGATGACCAGAGTAATGACGATGATAATTTTATTAAAGCCTTAGTTATTATGATTAGCTTTAGAATCTTAATAGCATTAGATTCTTATTAACATTAGATTCTTACCAAAACATTAGTTATTATTAGGTTACTATTAGCATTAGTTATTATCATAAGCATTATATTTAATTAGAATTAGATACTTATTAGCATTAGATTCATACTAAAGCAATAGTAATTATCATTAGCATTAGATTCTTATTAAGATTAGATTCTACTAAAGCATTAGTATCACATTATATTAGCATTAGATTCTTATTAAGATTAGATTCTTACCAAAGCATTAGTAATTATCATTAGCATTAGATTCTTATTAAGATTAGATTCTTATCAAAAAACCTTAGTAATTATTATTAGCATTAGATTCTTATTAAGATTAGATTCTTACCAAAATATTAGTAATTATTATTGGCATTAGATTTTTCTTAAGATTAGATTCTTACCAACATTAGTAATTATCATTAGCATTAGATTCTTATTAAGATTAGATTCTTACCAAAATATTATAATTATTATTGGCATTAGATTCTTCTTAAGATTAGATTCTTACCAAAGCATTAGTAATTATCATTAGCATTAGATTCTTATTAAGATTAGATTCTTACCAAAATATTAGTAATTATTATTAGCATTAGATTCTTATTCAGATTAGATTCTTACCAAAATATTAGTAATTATTATTAGCATTAGATTCTTCTTAAGATTAGATTCTTACCAAAGCATTAGTAATTATCATTAGCATTAGATTCTTATTAAGATTAGATTCTTACCAAAAAAACCTTAGTAATTATCATTATTAGCATTAGATTCTTATTAAGATTAGATTGTTACCAAAATATTAGTAATTATTATTAGCATTAGATTTTTATTAAGATTAGATTCTTACCAAAGCATTAGTAATTATCATTAGCATTAGATTCTTATTAAGATTAGATTCTTACCAAAGCATTAGTAATTATCATTAGCATTAGATTCTTATTAAGATTAGATTCTTACCAAAACCTTAATAATTATTATTAGCATTAGATTCTTATTAAGATTAGATTCTTACCAAAATATTAGTAATTATTATTGGCATTAGATTCTTCTTAAGATTAGATTCTTACCAAAGTATTAGTAATTATCATTAGCATTAGATTCTTATTAAGATTAGATTCTTACCAAAATATTAGTAATTATTATTGGCATTAGATTCTTCTTAAGATTAGATTCTACCAAAGCATTAGTAATTATCATTAGCATTAGATTCTTATTAAGATTAGATTCTTACCAAAATATTAGTAATTATTATTAGCATTAGATTCTTATTATGATTAGATTCTTACCAAAATATTAGTAATTATTATTAGCATTAGATTCTTCTTAAGATTAGATTCTACCAAAGCATTAGTAATTATCATTAGCATTAGATTTCTTATTAAGATTAGATTCTTACCAAAACCTTAGTAATTATTATTAGCATTAGATTCTTATTAAGATTAGATTCTTACCAAATATTAGTAATTATTATTGGCATTAGATTCTTCTTAAGATTAGATTCTTACCAAAGCATTATAATTATCATTAGCATTAGATTCTTATTAAGATTAGATTCTTACCAAAATATTAGTAATTATTATTGGCATTAGATTCTTCTTAAGATTAGATTCTACCAAAGCATTAGTAATTATCATTAGCATTAGCCCTATTAAGATTAGATTCTTACCAAACCTTAGTAATTATTATTGGCATTAGATTCTTATTAAGATTAGATTCTACTAAAGCATTAGTAATTATCATTAGCATTAGATTCTTATTAAGATTAGATTCTTTACCAAAATATTAGTAATTATTATTAGCATTAGATTCTTCTTAAGATTAGATTCTTACCAAACATTAGTAATTATCATTAGCATTAGAATTCTTATTAAGATTAGATTCTTACCAAAACCTTAGTAATTATTATTGGCATTAGATTCTTATTAAGATTGGGATTCTTACCAAAGCATTAGTAATTATCATTAGCATTAGATTCTTATTAAGACTAGATTATTACCAAAATATTAGTAATTATTATTGGCATTAGATTCTTCTTAAGATTAGATTCTTACCAAAGCATTAGTAATTATCATTATCATTGATTCTTATTAAGATGATATTCTTACCAATACCTTAGTAATTATTATTAGCATTAGATTCTCATTAAGATTAGATTCTTACTAAAGCATTAGTAATTATCATTAGCATTACATTCCTATAAAGAGTAGATTCTTACCAAAGCATTGGTAATGATCATTATCATTAGATTCTTATTAAAATTAGATTCTTGCCAAAGCATTAGTACTTATCATTAGCATTTGATTCTTATTAAAATTAGATTCTTAGCAAATACTTTAGTAGTAATCATTAGCATTAGATGCTTATGAAAATTTTATTTATAATCAATAGCATTAGATTCTTATTAGCATGACATTCTTACCAAAGCATTAGTAATCATCATCATCATTCTTCTTCTTCTATGTTCCATGTCCCTTGAGGACGTAAGCGATCATGCTGTTCCACGTTTCCCCATCCCTGGTAGCTCTTAGCACGCTTTCTCCCGTTGCCCCTCGAAAAACCCGCTCTGCCATCCACCTGCTCAGCCCATTCATATATTTTATCCGCTGCTTTCTCTTGTCGCTCATTCTCACTCTCTGATTTGTGAGTATCGGATTCTCCAAGCCTTCCTTCCTCATCACAAGTCTCAGGAACCTTAGCTGGCTCCCTCTGATGCTCAGCATTAATTTCTTTTTCGTTTCCATCTTTTCTAAACCTCATCATTGCTCAAATGCTCGGTCCCTGATGTCCGCAGCATCCTTCTTTAGAACCACATTTCAATTGCTTCAAGTTTTTACTTCATCTTTGATGATATTGTCCATCATTCAATGCCATATTGAAGAACTGACATCACATAGCAATCCAGTACTCTCCTCTTTGTTTCTAGTGAATTTGTCCTGTTACTTGGTACTCTTCTCAGCTCCTGGAATGAATCCTTGTGCCTTTGGATCACAGGAATATAATTGTATAGAAACCGCTCTGACCACAAAGTGAGGGGTCAGTTTAGGTATTGTTGTAACATGGAACTGATCCCCCACTTTATGTTCAGTATGCTTCCGTAGAACCACATATCAGTTGCTTCAAGTTTTTCCTTCATCTTCGAAGATATTGTCCAGCATTCACTGCCATATTGAAGAACCGACATCATATAGCAATCTAGTACTCTCCTCTTTGTTTCTAGTGAATTTGTCCTGTTTCTTAATACTTTACACAATTTTCGCTAATGCCTCTGCGTAATCTACAAAACACAGTTACACATTCTTCTAAATTTGTTTTGCTCTTTCTGATAACATTTTGTGCATGAATGTCACGTTCCTTGTTCCGGTGACTTTTCGTATGTTTTTATTTTTAAAAATCGAGTTCAGCCGATATACAGTACTCTCTTCCTTGTTTCTAGCGAAATTGTCCTGTTTCTTAATACTCTTCTCAGCTCCTGGAATGAATCCTTGTGCCTTTGAATCACAGAAATATAGATGTATAGAAACTGCTCTTACCACAAAGTGAGGGGTCAGTTTATATATTGATTGTAATATGGAAGTGACCCCCCATTTTATGTCCAGTATCCTTCTGTATAACCACATTACCGCTGCTTCAAGTTTTGTCCTCATCTTCGATGATATTGTCCATCATTCACTGCCATATTGAAGAACTGACATCACATAGCAATCCAGTACTCTCTTCTTTGTTTCTAGTGAAATTTTTCTGTCTCTTAATACTTTACTTAGCTTCTGGAATGCGTCCGTCGGAATAGCAATTCGACTTCGGATCTCAGTGTCGCACTTTCGATCTTACGTTAGAACGCTTCCCAAGTATTTACATTTTGGTACTTGCTTGATTTTAGTATCACCAACCGATAATTTGCATTTGGGGCTGCTGTTTTGCTGATGACCATACATTCGGTTTTCTTGTAGTTTATTTGTAATCCTTTCTTTCACCTTTCTTTATCTACATTTTTTAGGAGGTCTTGTAGTTTCCTGCTGTCAGCACTGTATCATCTGCGTATCTTATGTTGTTCAAATTGTGACCGCCGATGACGAATCCTGGCATAACTTCTAGGGTCCTCAGAATAGTCTCGCTGTACAAGTTAAAATAGATCCAGTGAAAAGACATCCTTGTCTTACGTTACTTTCTATCTTTGCATATCTACTGAATTCGTTTCCTGTCCGTATGCCGTCGGTTTGCTTGATTACTCTAACGTATTTGCCAAATATTTCAAGGTTGTTGAGCATTTCTGTCAATTCTTTGTGGCGTACTTTGTCGAACGCCTTGGCATAGTCTACAAAACACACATAAATGTCCTTTTTCATTTGTATCGCCCTTTTTGATTGCACCCTAAGCATAAATATTGCATTCCTTGTTCCAGTGTCCTTGACAAAACCGCACTGTTCTTGTCCTATTTCTGGTCTGATTCTGCTTCGCTTTCTATTCATCAGGATTCTGACAATATTACTAGCAATACATCTGACTTTCAACAAAACCCACTTTACAAAGGAAGTATATTCTATTCATGCAAATCTATTGTAAAAAATTCGTCAGCATTAAATGACCCATTGATGTTGATATGCCGTAAAACAAAACAAACGAGCCAACCAACTGATAAAATCCTAAGCATAAAGATTGCATTCCTTGTTCCAGTGTTTTTGAAAAAAACGCACTGTTCTTCGTCAATTTCCGATCTGATTCTGCTTCGCGTTTTATTCATCGGGATTCGGAAAATGAGTTTCGTTATGTGACTCATCAAACTGATCGTTCGCTGGGGTTCGCATTCGATTGCGCCTGGCTTCTTAGGCGGAACAATGAAAATTGATCTGCTTAAATCGTCTGGTAATACAACACTGTTTTAGATTTCATTTATTATTTCCGTAATTTTCTCTATACCGAAATCTTCTAAGGCTGTCAGCATCTCTATTACAATGCCTTCTTGTCCAGCTGCTTTGTTCCTATTAAGTCTGGCCATTGCAGCTTTCATTTCAGATTTTAGTATTTCCGGTCCGTCAGCATATTTCTTTGCTATCTGTTGCTCTCTCTTGACGTAGAAGAGAGCCTTCATATATTCTTCCTATTACTGGTCTGATTCTGCTTCGCGTTCTATTCATCAGGATTCTGGCAATGAGTTTCGTTATGTGACTCATCAAACTGATCGTTCGCTGGAGTTCGCATTCGATTGCGCCTGGCTTCTTAGGCGGAACAATGAAAATTGATTTCCTTAAATCATTTGGCATTACACTACTGTTGTAGATCTCATTATTTCCGTAATTTTCTCTATGCCGAAATTTTCTAAGGCTGTCAGCATCTTTATTGCAAAGCCGACTGGGTCAGTTGCTTTGTTCTTATAAAAGCATTAGTTATCATCATTATCATTCTTCTTCTTCTTCTATGTGCCATGTCTTCAGGATGTAGGCGATCATGGCCTTCCACGTCTCCCTATCTCTGGTAACTCGTAGCCCACTTTCTTCTGTTACCCAACCAAAACCCCACTTTGCCATCCACCTGCTCAGGCCCTTCAAATATGTCAT
The DNA here is from genome assembly GCA_037127315.1 of Ascarosepion bandense. Lineage (NCBI taxonomy): Eukaryota > Metazoa > Mollusca > Cephalopoda > Sepiida > Sepiidae > Ascarosepion > Ascarosepion bandense. Next base: position 17,484 of record JBBBDQ010001852.1, read on the forward strand.
CCGCTGCTTTCTTCCTGTTTTCCTTTCCTTTATCTGATCTGTGAGTATTGGATTCTCCAAGCCCTCCTTCCTCATTACATGTACCAAGAACTACAGATGTATCTTCCTGATGCTCAGTATTAATTTACTTTTCGTTTCCATCCTTTCCAAAACCTCATCATTGCTCACATGCTCGATTTATAATATCCGCAGCATCCTTCTGTAGGAGCACATTTCCGTTGCTTCAAGTTTTTCCTTCATCTTTGATTATATTGTCCAGTATTCATTGCCATATCGTAGAACTGACATCACATAGCAATTCAAAGTCTCTTCTGTGTTTCTAGCAAAATTTTCATGTCTCTTAATACTCTACTCAGCTTCTGGAATGCTTCCTTTGCCATGCCAATATACCTTTGGATTTCAGTGTCGCAATTTCCGTCTTCCGTTAGAACATTTCCCAAGTACATTTTGATTTTAATATCCGGAACCTGTAATTGGCATTTTGGGCTCCTCCGTTTGTTGATGACTTTACATTCTTATCAAAGCATTAGTTATTATCATTAGTATTAGATTCTTACCAGCATTAGATCCTTATCAAAACATGTTATTATGATTATCATTAGATACTTATTAGCATTTGATTCTTATCAAATCATCAGTTCCTATCCATAACATAAGATTTTTATATGCAATAAATTCTCATGAAAACATTAGTTATTATCATTAATGTTAGATTATTAGATTCTTATCAAAGCAATAGTTACTAACGTTTTTGCGAGTAAAATTCCAATTTTTTGCAAGTGTTTACGATCTTTTGAGACAACCTAATATTAGTATTAGATTCTTATCAAGGCATTAGATTCTTATCAAAGCATTAGTTATTATGATTATCATTAGATACTTATTAGCATTTGATTCTTATCAAACATCAGTTATTACCATTTATATCATTAAGATTACATTGTTATTAGTATTAGATTCTTATCAAAGCATAAGTCATTATGATTATCATTATATTTCACTAGCAGTATAGCCCGGCGTAATGAAAGCTTTAAAACTAATTCATGGTCCTGGAGCTCAGACACTTTGGACGTTGGCACGAAAGACTAAAATGAAATAGTTGTTTTCAATTAAAGCGAAACCGTAGACTGAAAGAAAAATGAATGGATGTAAGTCAAATTTTGATTTCCTGCTATCGATATCAAATATGTTTTTTTCGTCGTAAACTGAATTTTGAAGGCTAAATAAGTCCTTTGAATAAATGGTATCATGGCTGAGACTAAGAACTACAATTATACCTACTTAGAGCCAAACCCGAAGCAAAAACTAAAATAAAAGGGCTGAAAATAATACAGACATACAGGCAGATAAACAGACGCACACACAAACATCTTGCCTTTATATATATATATATATATATATATATATATGCTCATTCGATAATGAATTAGCGCATTCTAGGTATTGGGCGTGTTTATACGCGCTAAAAAGCCTGCCTTCTTCTATTGGACGCTCGTGGCCTAGGGGTAGAATCGCCGACTGACGCCAATTCGGTCGGGTTTCAATCCTGGGTTAGGAAGCGACCGCAGTCTAAGCCGTACTGATGAGCTGTAATACAGCGAAACAGATCTGTCTGCGGATGACTATATATATATATATATATATATATATATATATATATATATTACCGATTTTCTGCAAGAACTGCAACTTTGAAACTTCTGAATATAACCCTATTCTTTGGATTATCGATTTTCGATATTTATCGGGGGTACTTCGACACAAAACCTAGCTAAGAACGCTCGCATACGCTTATAGTACAACTGTGTAAATTTTCAAGAAAATCAGTTCAGCCGTTTTGGAGTCTAAGGTAACAGACACACACACACAGACACACACACATACACACACAAATTTCCAGTTATAAATAAGTTTAGATTAGCAATAGATTCTTATCAAAGCATTAGTTGCTATCATCAGCATTAGATTCTTATTAGGTATAGATTTTTATCAAAGCACTAGTTATTATTAGTAGAGTTAGATTCTTATTAGTATGGTATTCTTATTAAAGCATTAGTTATTATTATTAGCATTTGGTTATTATTAGGATTAGATTCTTATCAAAGCATTACCAACTATTATTAGCATTACATTGTTATTACCATTAGATTCTTATCAAACGTCAATTATTATCATTAGCATTAGACTCTTATCAAACCATTAGTTATTATCATTAGCAGTGAATTCTTATTAGCATGAAATTTCTTATTAAAGCATTATTTATTTTCAATTAGAACTAGATTCTTATTAGCTTTTAATTTTTATCAAAGCCTCAGTTATCGTTAACATTAGATTATTGTTAGCATCAGAGTCTTATCAATGCATTAGTTACTATCATTACCATTAGGTTATTATTAGCATTAGACTTGTATCAATGAATTAGTTACTATCATTACCATTAGATTATTATTAGCCTTAGATTTCTATCAATGCATTATTTACTATCATTACAGTTAGATTATTATTAGCATTAGATTTTTATCAAAGCATTAGTTAATATAATTACAATTAGATAATTATTTGCATTAGATTTCTATCAATGCATTAGTTACTATCATTACCATTAGGTTATTCTTAGCATTAGATTTCTATCAATGCATTAGTTACTATCATTACCATTAGGTTATTATTAGCATTAGATTTCTATCAATGCATTAGTTACTATCATTACCATTAGGTTATTCTTAGCATTAGATTTCTATCAATGCATTAGTTACTATCATTACCATTAGGTTATTCTTAGCATTAGATTTCTATCAATGCATTAGTTACTATCATTACCATTAGGTTATTATTAGCATTAGCATTGTATCAATGCATTAGTTGCTATCATTACCATTAGGTTATTATGAGCATTAGATTTTTATCGATGCATTATTTACTATCATTACCATTAGGTTATTCTTAGCATTAGATTTCTATCAAAGCATTAGTTACTATTATTACCATTAGGTTATTCTTAGCATTAGATTTTTATCAATGCATTATTTACTATCATTACAGTTAGATTGTTATTAGCATTAGATTTTTATCAAAGCATTAGTTAATATAATTACAATTAGATAATTATTTGCATTAGATTTGTATCAATGCATTAGTTACTATCATTACCATTAGGTTATTCTTAGCATTAGATTTCTATCAATGCATTAGTTACTATCATTACCATTAGGTTATTCTTAGCATTAGATTTCTATCAATGCATTAGTTACTATCATTACCATTAGGTTATTATTAGCATTAGATTTCTATCAATGCATTAGTTACTATCATTACCATTAGGTTATTCTTAGCATTAGATTTCTATCAATGCATTAGTTACTATCATTACCATTAGGTTATTCTTAGCATTAGATTTCTATCAATGCATTAGTTACTATCATTACCATTAGGTTATTATTAGCATTAGATTTCTATCAATGCATTAGTTACTATCATTACCATTAGGTTATTCTTAGCATTAGATTTCTATCAATGCATTAGTTACTATCATTACCATTAGGTTATTATTAGCATTAGATTTCTATCAATGCATTAGTTACTATCATTACCATTAGGTTATTCTTAGCATTAGATTTCTATCAATGCATTAGTTACTATCATTACCATTAGGTCATTATTAGCATTAGCATTGTATCAATGCATTAGTTGCTATCATTACCATTAGGTTATTATGAGCATTAGATTTTTATCGATGCATTATTTACTATCATTACCATTAGGTTATTCTTAGCATTAGATTTCTATCAAAGCATTAGTTACTATCATTACCATTAGGTTATTCTTAGCATTAGATTTTTATCAATGCATTATTTACTATCATTACAGTTAGATTATTATTAGCATTAGATTTTTATCAAAGCATTAGTTAATATAATTACAGTTAGATAATTATTTGCATTAGATTTCTATCAATGCATTAGTTACTATCATTACCATTAGGCTATTCTTAGCATTAGATTTCTATCAATGCATTAGTTACTATCATTACCATTAGGTTATTCTTAGCATTAGATTTCTATCAATGCATTAGTTACTATCATTACCATTAGGTTATTATTAGCATTAGATTTCTATCAATGCATTAGTTACTATCATTACCATTAGGTTATTCTTAGCATTAGATTTCTATCAATGCATTAGTTACTATCATTACCATTAGGTTATTATTAGCATTAGATTTCTATCAATGCATTAGTTACTATCATTACCCATTAGGTTATTCTTAGCATTAGATTTCTATCAATGCATTAGTTACTATCATTACCATTAGGTCATTATTAGCATTAGCATTGTATCAATGCATTAGTTGCTATCATTACCATTAGGTTATTATGAGCATTAGATTTTTATCGATGCATTATTTACTATCATTACCATTAGGTTATTCTTAGCATTAGATTTCTATCAAAGCATTAGTTACTATTATTACCATTAGGTTATTCTTAGCATTAGATTTTTATCAATGCATTATTTACTATCATTACAGTTAGATTATTATTAGCATTAGATTTTTATCAAAGCATTAGTTAATATAATTACAATTAGATAATTATTTGCATTAGATTTCTATCAATGCATAAGTTACTATCATTACCATTAGGTTATTCTTAGCATTAGATTTCTATCAAAGCATTAGTTACTATTATTACCATTAGGTTATTCTTAGCATTAGATTTTTATCAATGCATTATTTACTATCATTACAGTTAGATTATTATTAGCATTAGATTTTTATCAAAGCATTAGTTAATATAATTACAATTAGATAATTATTTGCATTAGATTTCTATCAATGCATTAGTTACTATCATTACCATTAGGTTATTCTTAGCATTAGATTTCTATCAATGCATTAGTTACTATCATTACCATTAGGTTATTCTTAGCATTAGATTTCTATCAATGCATTAGTTACTATCATTACCATTAGGTTATTCTTAGCATTAGATTTCTATCAATGCATTAGTTACTATCATTACCATTAGGTTATTATTAGCATTAGCATTGTATCAATGCATTAGTTACTATCATTACCATTAGGTTATTCTTAGCATTAGATTTTTATCAATGCATTATTTACTTTCATAACCATTAGATTATTATTAGCATTAGATTTCTATAAATGCATTCGTTACTATCATTTCAATTAGGTTATTATTAGCATTAGACCTTTATCAATGAATTATTTACCAATTAGGTTATTATTAGCATGAGATTTTTATCAATGCATTAGGGACTATCATTACCATTAAGTTATCATTAAACATTAGATTTCTATCAATGCATTAGTTTCTATCATTACAATTAGGTTATTATTAGCATTGGGTCTTTATCAATGGATTATTTGCTATTATTACCATTAGGTCATTATTAGCATTAGATTACTATCAATGCATTAGTTACTATCATTACCAATAGGTTATTATTAGCATTCGATTTCTATCAATACTTTAGTTAGAATATTTACCATTAGGTTATTATGAGCATTAGATTTTTATCAATGCATTATTTACTACCGTTACCATTAGGTTATTATTAGCATAGATTTTTATCAATGCATTAGTTACTATCATTACCATTAGGTTATTATGCGCATTATACTTGTATCAATGTATTAGTTTCTATCATTACCATTAGGTTATTATTAGCATTAGATTTCTATCAATGCATTAGTGTTTATCATTGCCATTAGGTTATTATGAGCATTAGGTCTTCATCACTGCATTATTTACTATCATTAGTATTAGGTTATTATTAGCATTAGATTTCCATCAATGCATTAGTTACTATTATTACCATTAGGTTATTATTAGCAGTAAGTTTCTATCAATGCATTAGTTACTATCATTAACATTAGGTTATTATCAGCATTATACTTGTATCAATGCATTAGTTACTATCATTACAATTAGGCTATTATTAGCATTAGATTTTTATCAATGCATGAGTTACTATCATTACCATTAGATTATTATCGGCATTACAATTGTATCAATGCATTAGTTACTATCATTACCATTAGGTTATTCTTAGCATTAGATTTGTATCAATGCATTAGTTACTATCATTACCACTAGGTTATTATTAGCATTAGTCTTTTATCAATGCATTTGTCACTTTGTTAATTATGTCATTCTATTATTTATAAACTTTCTTTTATCGGTATCTCAGAAATTACATTTATTCACGGTTTATCAAAGCATATCTTATGTGAATAAGAATGCAACCTTGGATTGATGTCAGTTAATTCTTCCTGCTTGAGCATTAATTCTCAAACCAAACATTATCTAGAACTATGGTCTCGATAGCAAAAAGTATTGCAAAAATATCAAAAAATAGCAAAAATATCAAAAATTGCAAAACATTCCGGCAATAATAGCCGCCATTTTAAGTGGTTTTCGTTGTTATGTTCCATCAAATAAATGCTAAAAAAGAAAATATTAAAATATGCCATAAATAATATTTGAAAAGGTTTGATAGTAAAAGTCTGTAAAAAACGGAAATAAATGCTTATAGAAGATACGAATAATAATAAACTAACGGAAGTGTACATAGTTTTCAGATGTGTACTTGAAATAACCTTCAAAGGAAGAGTTTGTACAAATGAAAAGTCTCTTGATAAACGCTAATATATAATAATAATATTAATAATATTGCTGAGTCATAGTCAATCTTGAGATGCGTAGAGGAATTAAGGAAATAGCTTGCTTCCCTATTTTGATCTTCAATAATTGAAATGCAATATCAATGTTTATTTACTGTCTTCTTTAATTTCTGTTCTTTTATTGTTCTCTCTCCTTAATTATGTTTTCTTCTCATATTATTATAAATCCTATGTTAGCAGTTTTTTCTTTCGCTTGTGGAACTCTCTTCCGGCTTTTTGCTTTCCACTCAACTTTGATTTTAAAAAATTTGAATGCAATGTTAATCGTTCTTTACTGTCTTCTTAATTCCTTTTCTTTTATTGTTCTCTCTCCTTAATTATGTTTTTTTTTCCGAATAATATTACAATACCTATGCGAACAATTTCTTCTCTCGCTTGTGGAACTCTCTTATGGCTTCTTGCTTCCCTCTCAACTTTGATCTTCAAAAATTTAAATACAATACCATTTGTTAGTTACTGTCTTCTTGATTCCTCTTCTTTTATTGTTCTCTCTTCTTAATCATATTTTCTTCTCATATTACTATAAATCCTATGCTAACCGTTTCCTCTCTCTTTCTCTTCTGGTTTCTTCTCATATTATAAGTACGATGCTAACAGTTTTTTTTTCTCTCGCCTGTGGAACTCTCTTCCGGCTCATTACTTCCCTCTCATCTTTGATCTTCAAAAATTTAAATGCAATATAAAATCGTTATTTACTGTCTTCTTGATTCCTTTCCTTTTATTGTTCTCTTTCCTTAATTATGTTTTTTACTTCGAATAATATTATAAGTCCTATGCTAACAGCTTCTTCTCTTGCGTGTAGGACTCTGTCGGCTTCTTGCTTTCCACTCAACTCTGATCTTCAATGATTTAAATGCAAAATCAGTCGTTATCTTCTGTCTTCTTTATTCTTGTTCTTTTATTGTTTTCACCCCTTAATAGTGTATTTTTCTCATATTCTCTAATATTCAGTAATTCCTTGGTCTTAGTGGCTTTATTGCCTTTTTTAGACTGAAATTATCAAAATATATATATATATCTACCAAAGTTGATTTTTTGCTTCTCAGTCAATTATGACTGTCAATAATTTAAATGCACTATTAATTGTTATCTTCTGTCTTCTTAATTTCTGTTCTTTCATTGTTCTTTCTCTTTAATATTTTTTTCTCATACTCTTTATTATTCGGTAACCTCTTGCATCTTAGCAGATTTATTGCCTTGTTTGGGGTGACATGGTTTAAGAAATAGGGAGAGAAATTTTCGGTATTTTAGTTTTGAGTTGTTTATTTTTTCATTGGTCAGGCGGACCTCACGTGTCTTTGTCTTGTTTTAATGTGCGTGTCTTTTTTGCGCACCTGGATGTTTGGATTTCGTGGTCATTTTTCTGTCGGTCTAGTCGTGTCTGTGTCTATAATTCCTAAATATAGTAGTGAGATGTAGGCGTGTCTGTGTGTTTGGGTATCATATTTTTAGTTTGGCTAGCGGGATGTGGATTTATAGTGTGTGAGTGTGTCTAGTGTGTGATTAAGTATGAATTTTATGAAAGTTGATGATGTGAAAAAATGTGTAGATTAATGGGAAGGTGTTTATTAGTATCCCTTTAAAATATTTTCTTCGTTGTAAACGATGTTCATCTCTTAATAGGGTGGCGTTTTTAAATTGAAGTTATAGCCTGTTTCATTTCTGGGTGTTACGAGAGAGTTCAGTGGGTTGACAAAATGTAGGTCTCTTTCACGTTTGTTGTTGTGTATTTTCAGATTTCTGGAGGTTTCGCCTATATAGATCTTCTGGTGTTGTAGCCTTTTAATATGATAAATCCCGGCATTTGGTGTGGTGTTGGTTTTATGTTTCTTGCTAAATCGATCTCTGATCCACTTGGAGGTGGTGATTATAATCGTAGTATCGAAGATGGGGAAAAACACGAACTACTAATATAAATTGTTGATTGATTGTGTTTTTGTAAATGAATCAAACATTTCGCCGTGGAATAGGAATAAATAAATCTAAACTTATTTATAAATGGAACTTTGCGTGTGTGTGTGTGTGTGTGTGTGTGTGTGTGTGTGTGTGTGTGTGTTTGTGTGTGTGTGCGTGTCTGTGTGTGTGTCTGTGTGTGTGTGTGTTTCCGTTACCTATAGACTCCGAAACGGCACGGCTGAACCGATTTTCTTGACAATTTACACAATTGTACTATAAGCGAGTGTTCTTAGCAAGGTTTTGTGTCGAGGTACGCCCGATAAATATCGAAAATCGATAATCGAAAAAATCGGGTTATAGAAGGAGTGGTTCGATTTTAATCAAATTTGATACACTCATACACTCATATACAAAGACATAAGAAACGATATTCAGAAGTTTCAAGGTTGCAGTTCTTACAATAGTGCAGAAAATTTGATATCGATATCAGGAAATCAAAATTTGACTTACATCCATTCATTTTTCTTTCAGTCTACGGTTTCGCTTTAACCGGAAACAACTATTGCTTTTAAGTCTTTCGTGCCAACGTTCAAAGAGTCTGAGCTCCCGGACCATGGATTAGTTTTAAAGCTTGCATTACACCCGAGCAACGCCGGGCTATACTGCTAGTGTCTAATAGACGAAAGTGAGTAAATTATTTTGTTGAATATTTTATGCAGTTAATATTTAAATGAAACTATGAATTATATATTTTAAATAACACGAGGTTATGAATTTAAATTTAAAGTCATGTATGTCAGCTTGGGAAATAAAAATTATTTGAAATAATCCACGGGGTTTATTAGACATTACATTATACTACTTAGAATCCTGTATAATTTACATAGACTTTTCAGTTAACCGGATGAATATCTATGAGAACCTCTTAAATTATAATTATATTTCATTAGCAATAGATTCTTATTAAAACATTAGTTATCATCATTAGTGCTAGATTCTTATTAGCAGTAGACTCTTGTCAAAGCATCAGTTACTATCATTAACATTAGATTCTTATTAGGCATAGATTCTTATCAAAGCACTAGCTATTATCATTAGTGTTAGATTCTTATCAAAGCATTACTGTTAAATTAAAAAAAATGAAAAACTAACAGCACTTTTACTTTTTTTTAAATAAATATTGTTGCAAAATAAAATCCTTACATTTGAATCGATAAAGTTTATCATAAGACAAAACGCGATAAGTTTTTCTTCTTTTTTTAAATATGTACAGTACTGTGCAAAAGTATTAGGACAAGAACTATTTTATCTTTTATGAGGCATATTGACAGAAAATAAACAATTTAATTAAAGTAATTTTATTTGATTTACTCAATAAATGCTTTAACAAGAAAAAAATACTTGTTACAAAATAAATTTAATATTTAGTGTAATAGCCTTTTGCTTTGATCACATCCTTCATTCTGTCAGGCATTGACATCACAAGCTTTTTCAATGTATCTAATGCTATCTCCTGCCAAGCAGCTTGATTTGTTCCCAAAGTGTGTCTTGCAAAGTAACATTAGTTTTATCAATATTTTTTTCCAAAATATCCCATAGATGTTCAGTAGGATTGAGATCATGGCTTTGTGGGGGCCAATTCAAATTCCGAAGCCTTGCTTTCTCTTCCTTTTTGGTTAAATAGTTCTTACAGAGGTTTGACTTTTCCCCCTGTATTTGAATTTCAGTGAGTTTTTAGGAAAATCACCCCTGTCCTAATACTACCAGTATTGTGCAAATGTATTAGGACAGGGGTGATTTTAAACTTTATTTTGATGCCTCATAAAAGATAAAATAGTTCTTGTCCTAATACTTTTTCACAGTACTGTAAGTACAGAGTACGATGGGTAAATTGTTGCTATGTTATGTTTTAATTCCGCGCATGCCCATTGTTTGTTTCTGATTTTTTCGAGTGCTCAGAATAGTAGGGTCAGTTCGGCACTGTCTGTGAGAAAAAGAGCAACATGAGGAAATTTACTCAGCCAGAAATATGGGAAATGCATGATGTACTGCTTGGCATTCGCACCGGAAGCTTTAATATAAACATTTCAAAGTGTTTATGTGTTAATCTGAGGACAGTGCAGAGGATTCGGCAAGAGATGGATGAGACTAATGGTTTGGAGTAATCACTAGTGATGGCAAAGTTATATCTTCATCCATCTTATCACAAGACTCAACACGGAGGCCTACATAAAGTGCCTTGAGAAGATTTTGCTTCCTTGGGTTAAAAGAGTGGCTTCTAGAAGACCTTATGTCTTGCGATAGAACTTGAAACCAAGAGAACTTATTTTGGTAATATATATCTGTTAAAATAAGATGTCAGAGTTATTTTCATTTTAGAGTAGTTTAGACGACAATTTATCCATCGTATCGTTTACATAGATAGATAGATAGATAGACAGATAAACAAACTGATAGATAGATAGATAGATAGATAGATAGATAGATAGATAGATAGATAATGAACAAACTGATAGATAGATAGATAGATAGATAGATAATGAACAAACTGAGATAGATTGATAGATATATAATGAACAGAGATAGATAATGAAAAGAGATATATCGATAGATAGATAGGTAGATCGATAGATAATAAAAAACTGATAGATAGATAGATAGATAGATAGATAGATAGATAGATAGATAGATAGATAATGAACAAACTGAGATGGATTGATAGATATATAATGAACAGAGATAGATAATGAAAAGAGATATATCGATAGATAGATAGGTAGATCGATAGATAATAAAAAACTGATAGATAGATAGATAGATAGATAGATAGATAGATAATGAACAAACTGAGATGGATTGATAGATAGATAATGAACAGAGATAGATAATAAAAAGAGATATACAGATAGATAGATAATGAACAAACTGATAGATAGATAGATAGATAGATAGATAGATAGATAGATAATGAACAAATTGAGATGGATTGATAGATAATGAAAAAGATAGATAGACAGATAGCGAGAGTGAGATCGAACGAGAAAGAGAGAATATAGAGCTTCTATTAAAATGATTTAATTATAAAAAAAATGTAAGTTGGCCGAAAGAAATTATTTCAACTATGGCTGGTGGTTATTTCTTGATCAACTGAATAGCAAACCATTTTTATAACCGCCAAGAATAAATGAGACGCAAAATGTGACTTTATTGAACAACACGTATATTTCATAAGTTAAAATAAAAAAATCAATGAGAACGAATTCAGTTCAAGAAATATTTATTAAATAATCGATACTGAAGTAACAGGTTGGTAGTATTTCGATGTTTCTTGTACCATCACTGCCAGGGAATGTATCTGAATTGGCTTTTAATAGACATTTAACAAAAGCTCGTACCTTGTTGAAAGGGAACGCGCATCTTGTTAGCTTTTTTTTTTTTGTTAGCCATTGCTATACCCAGTCTGTTTCGACATCATCCGTAGCAAATCCTTGGAAATAATTTTAACACATTAACAAATCTAGTGTGGACACTTGCAATGATTAGCAATCTGGTCGCGTGAGATGAATTACCACCGAATAGTGAGTTTGATCCTCACTGAGTGGCCCAAGATTTTCAATGTATTTAAACACATTAACAAATCTAGTGTGGACACTTGCAACGATTAGCAATCTGGTCGTACTAGATGAATTATGACCAAATTGTGAGTTTGATCCTCACTGGGTAGCCCATGCTTTTCAATGAATTTAAACACATTAACAAATCTAGTGTGGACACTTGCAACGATTAGCAATCTGGTCGTACTAGATGAATTATGACCAAATTGTGAGTTTGATCCTCACTGGGTAGCCCATGCTTTTCAATGAATTTAAACACATTAACAAATCTAGTGTGGACACTTGCAATGATTAGCAATCTGGTCGTACTAGATGAATTATGACCAAATTGTGAGTTTGAGCCTCACTGGATAGCCCATGCTTTTCAATGAATTTAAACACATTAACAAATCTAGTGTGGACACTTGCAACGATTAGCAATCTGGTCGTACTAGATGAATTATGACCAAATTGTGAGTTTGAGCCTCACTGGGTGCTCCATGCTTTTCAATGTTTTAACAAATCTAGGGTGAGCACTTCAACGTAATGCAATGTTTTGCAAGCGTGTCGCACGGGATCAATTACTACTGAATAATGAGTTCAATTCTCTACTGACTGCCTTATTCTTTCGGTCGTGTTCTAAGCTACGCTTATAATAATCACCATTAACAGATTAAGTACCGGCTTCATTATATTGTAGCTTGAATGTATGGTGACTGGAAAAAGAAGTAGGGAACAACCAAAACAAGGTAGTTGGGATGCCGTAATTTTGTGGTTAGCAACTTATAAATAATAGAAACTAAATAAAGCATTGAGGATCGTAAGAAATGGTGGGTATCTAGTTTGACACTTGCTGTAATTTGCCACATTGAAGGCGACACTTAATTTCATAAATCAACCTGGATTGCTTGTTAATTGTTATTTTTCTCATTCCTAAAAAAACATTAAGATGGAAAATATAACCTACTTTATCTACTTTGATTATATGCACTATTTCGTCCTCATCTTTGTTGTTATTAACACATCGTTTCCGCCATTGTAGAGGAATTGACCGTGGTTAAATTCAATTAGCAGAAACGTTCAACTGAAGTGACGAAGTGTTGTGGGGTTGTGGCGAAACTTCGCCGCAATTTGTAGTGACCGGTTTGGTCGGATGTAAGACACGGAACAAGAAGGTAGGTTCAAAACAGTATATTAGTATAACAAGAAACAAGATATTTAAAGGAAGTGTTAATAAGTAACTAGAAAGAAGTAAGTCTGCTTATTGCCTGATTAGTAGCTGTCGTTGACTGCTATCGTTAACTGCTTCTGTTAACTGCTTCCGTTAACTGCCTTTGTTGACTGCTCCTATGAAGTCACGCAGGTAATTACACATAACAAGAGGAAGAGTCCATTCCTCGTAGGAGGGCACCATAACACAACGTTTTCAAAAGATAATAACAAGCAAAAGGAAAGAACAAGGCAAAAATTATATTCAGCAGCCAAACGATATATACAAGACAAAGAAACAGAAATAAGGTAAAGTGTTCACGAACAAAGAATGGTTTTAATTCACAAAAGGAGATACAAATAAGCGATCTTAAGACACGAAAAAAAAATCTAAATCCCTACGTGTTTTATCTATAAACTTGTAGGGAAGTGGTTTTACAGTCATTCCCATGAAATGGAACCCACGACCTTCGTGTTTTTTGGCCTTCATCAGGAGTATGTCTAAGGATATTTTGTCTAGTTCTTTTTTTAGCGTTTCAATTTTCTGTATAGCAAAACAAATTAAAAGAACGATATGGGAGCCGTTAATAAAAGAAGAAAAAAAGAAGACAAATGCCAGCAAGGTCATTGACAAAATTCAACGGAGAATCTGTAATGTGATCGACCCCGACCTGGCAGCTCAGATACAGTCACTTTCTCACGTGGCTTCTCTGTGTCTCTTTTACAAGTACTTTCAAGGCTTCTGCTCCGATGAACTTAGCTCGCTGGTTCCCCTTATGCATGAATTCGCTCGAGCCACAAGATTAGCAACTAGGTCCCACCTATTTACTGTGAATCCAATGATATGTAAACACAAATTCTATTCCAACAGCTTCTTTTCTCGCACTTCCCGCCTATGGAATTCCCTTCCGTTTATTTGCTTCCTCGACTGCTATAATCTCCAGGAGTTTTAGTGTAAAGTCAATAGTCATCTCCTATCTTGCTAACTTGCATCCTAAGTTTTCCACAGAATATTGTCCAGTGGATTAAAACTTGGTTAGTGAATTTGACGATATAGTAATTTTAAATTCAATCCCTGGGTTGAGCAATGTGTAATTGGACTCAGAGGAAACAAGGCAGACAATAACTGAGCAGTATTAAAAAAAAATCTAGGTGAGGTATCCCTAGACAAGAGTAATGAAACAAGAACCGTCTACCCTAGTGGATTAAAGAAAGTGTTCAGTTCAGAATTTCCTGTAGGCTACCTGGATTGATTTTGCGGTTGTGCGTTGTGGTGCAGTGGCTATCGACACGGAACTAGAAATCGGGGAGCCGAGTTCGAATTCCAGTTGAATTCGTTACACTCACATACACGCAATTACTTTTGGGAAAGGTGTGAACCATTCGTTTCTCTTTTCAAGTGAGGCAAGTTGGGTCATATAGCCTTGGTTGGCAGTCTACCGCAGAAAGTAATGGTAACCTACTCTGTGAAAATCTACTGCCCGGTCAGTCATGTCTCTTTCGAGACATGATCGCCCAAGCATGTATCATGTATGGACTTTGATTGATTGAAAGGATACAACCGTCGAAACGTTGTGATAACAACAAGGATGAGGCCGATGACCCGCATATAAATGATGATAACTCCTCATCTCAGAAATTTTAAGTTTTTAGACATGCAATATGTACACTTTCATTTTAGTAAGAATATTTTTTTTAAAAAAGTATATTTATTTTTTAAAAGACTTTAGACGATTTGTTTTAAGTTAATTTATGTTGTTTTCAAATTTATTTTTTTAAAGCAAGCACTGAATTAATCTCATGAAGATGTAAAAATAAACATCGAAATATATGGAAAATTTATAATTTTGACTGTCATTTCGATCTTGGTTGCTTGTAAATCTGGTCTGAGATATTTCATTTTATTTAGGTTTCGTATCATCGAGAATTTGTTTTTAAAACAAAGAATGCAATTGATTATCGTCGCTTCATAAAATAAAAAAAAGAAGTTTAATAAGGATGAAACAGGGATCAAATTTAGACACTATTTCAAATTGAAATTGCAGTTCTTTGGTAATTTTATTGTCGTATATTTTAATTAAATGCGAATTAAACTATAAAGTTAATATTGATATTGTAATTTGAAGAATTAGATCAGCACGAATCAAGATAATAATCCAAGGAAAATTGTGATTTAAGAAAGTATCGAATCATTTTTTTTCGCTTTTCTTTTAACAAGACCAGAAAAAATCACTTACACCAAAAATATCTTAAATATATATGCAATCAGAATAATTCAAATTTAAACTTTAACAAAGGAGAAAAAATTCTGACTGATCTACATTTAAATACAACCATATATCTTTATATACATAAACATATTTAAATTAAAAACAGTCATTTAAATTAACAATTTCAACAAATTTAACCCTCGAACCCTAGATGGTCACAAATGAAAATCCTTCCATCTACGACATTAACAGTTCATTCTGTGTTGAAAAGTATATGTCGATTTCTGCTCGACTCTTTTAATATTTTAAAGGGACACTTCATAAACTGCATGATGAACTCCGTAATGTGTCACGAGTGAATGCGTTACAAATATTACCACCATCACAAAATCGAAGTCAATAATATTAAATAAAATACATACGTACATACATACGCTGGACGGACAGACAGATATGGTTTCAAATAGCGTTGTCTTTCAAACAACATTATCAGGAAGAGTTCTTAATCGTCCAAGTTTCAGTCATAATTTTGTTTCATGTACGCTTTTTATACTACTGCGGTATTATTTTTTACCCAGTCAACCATGTCTCTTTCGAGACATGATCGCCCAAAGCGTGTATCCCGTATGGCCCTTGAATGACTCTTTTTTATGTAGCTGTTTGATAGTAAACAAAGCCAATCCTGAAACTTAATTCTCTCGCAAACAATGCGCTCAAAATATTTAGCTACAATTTAACAATAAAATTGTTTTATCTTTTTTAATTCGTTCTCTCAGTCTACAAATTTGGCTTTTCGTATTATTGTCGTGGTCTCATCTTCACTGAATCGTTTGTCGTCAAATGGAGATTATTAAAAGCAATTGTCGATCATGTAAGGAATATTGTTAGAACAGAAAATATATTTATAATTTTCACTTTTGTCGGAAGCGCAAAGACATATGTCTCTGTTTCTGAAATGAGGTATTGTAACTATTTATATTGTTTAGTTGTATCCTTCTGTATTGTCATATTCATTACTTCAACGTCTGTTTCTATTTCTGAGATGGGATTTTGTAACTATTTACACTATAACATTGTTCAGACTGTTGTCCTCATCTTTATGGCCATATTCACCTTCAACATCTGTCTCTATTTCTGAGATGAGGTATTGTAACTATTTACACTATAACATTGTTCAGACTGTTGTCCTCATCTTTATGGCCATATTCACCTTCAACATCTGTCTCTATTTCTGAGATGAGGTATTGTAACTATTTACACTATAACATTGTTCAGACTGTTGTCCTCATCTTTATTGTCATGTTCACCTTCAGCATCTGTCTCTATTTCTGAGATGAGGTATTGTAACTATTTACACTATAACATTGTTCAGACTGTTGTCCTCATCTTTATTGCCATGTTCACCTTCAACATCTGTCTCTATTTCTGAGATGAGGTATTGTAACTATTTACACTATAACATTGTTCAGACTGTTGTCCTCATCTTTATGGCCATATTCACCTTCAACATCTGTCTCTATTTCTGAGATGAGGTATTGTAACTATTTACACTATAACATTGTTCAGACTGTTGTCCTCATCTTTATTGCCATGTTCACCTTCAACATCTGTCTCTATTTCTGAGATGAGGTATTGTAACTATTTACACTATAACATTGTTCAGACTGTTGTCCTCATCTTTATGGCCATATTCACCTTCAACATCTGTCTCTATTTCTGAGATGAGGTATTGTAACTATTTACACTATAACATTGTTCAGACTGTTGTCCTCATCTTTATTGTCATGTTCACCTTCAGCATCTGTCTCTATTTCTGAGATGAGGTATTGTAACTATTTACACTATAACATTGTTCAGACTGTTGTCCTCATCTTTATTGTCATGTTCACCTTCAACATCTGTCTCTATTTCTGAGATGAGGTATTGTAACTATTTACACTATAACATTGTTCAGACTGTTGTCCTCATCTTTATTGTCATGTTCACCTTCGACATCTGTCTTTCTATTTCTGAGATGACTTAATGTGACTATTTACACTAGTTACATTGTTCGGACTGTTGTCCCTATCTTTGTTGGGATATTCTCGAAGTTTCGCTTGTTATACGCTCCGGTCTTTTTCAGGTAGTTGGAATTTAGAACAACCATATGTCTTTATAGTATGTGCGTTGTGGTGCAATGGATATCGGCTCGGAACGAGTAATCGGGGAGCCGAGTTCGAATTCCAGTTGAATTCATTGCATTCACTTACGCGCAAAGACCCTAGGGAAAGGTATTAACCCGTTTTCTTCCTTCCAGTTATGGGTTAAATAATAGGACAGATTGGGTTCTATAGCCTTGGTCGGCAACCAGTCAACCGCAGAAAGTAATGGCAACCTAATCTTCTGCCCAGTCAGTTCTGTCTCTTTCGAGACATGATCACCCTAAGCATCTCTCACGTATGGCACTTAACTGACTGAATATAATAGTTAAAAACATGATTAAGGCTTCTACTGGGCATAAAGTCGGGGGTCAGTTTTATATTGTTATGAAGTAATAAACTGATCTCCCACTAATTACTACTTAATATAATACATCTCTTCCCAATCTAACTATGAGTCAAATAACAGGACATATTGGATTCTATAGCCTTGGTCGGCAACCAGTCAACCGCAGAAAGCAATGGCAACCTACTGCGGGATAATCTTCTGCCCAGTCAGTCATGTCTCTTTCGAGACATGATCGCCCAAGCGTGTTTGGTTCAGTGAATAAAAGCCACGGTTGAAGTCGCGAATATGAAAATAAATCTCAGAAATCGAGGCACAGCCTTAAAAGGGCCGGAGCGTACAATGGCCGAAAAGTCGGGAATATCGCAATAAAGAAAAGAGTCGGTTGAAGTAATCCACAAATTTGACTGAAATAGTAGTGAGTTCAATATCTACTCACAGAAGAAGTTGTGAGTTCAATATCTACGCACAGAAGAACTTTGGGAGTTGACTTACTAAAGGAAAATAACTGAAACTGAAATAACTGGAAGAGGCATGACACGTTGAACTAGAAAAATCTACATGGGTAGAAACGTCGTGAATATGGCAATAAGGACAATGTAATTTGTGTAAATAGTTACAATACCTGAATTCAGAAATATAAAAAAATCCTGAAGAAAGTCGCTACAACGGTCGAAACGTAGTGAATATTGCAATAAAAATGAGGACAACAGTTGGACCGTTGTAATTGGTGTGAATAGTTTCAATACCTCATCTCAAAAACGTAGAAAGATACTGAAGAAGGCCGGTTGGTAGAATGGCCGAAACGTCGTGAATTTGACAATAAAGACGATGGCAACAGTCCGAACAATGTAAACAGCGCAAAGAGATTGTCGTCGATTAAGAATGATTTGGGGATTACATTTTTAAAAGATATCTTTTCTTTTTTAAACTCCAACAGTTAATCTTCTATGTGTAAATTACTCAGTTGTTTTCGTCTAATATCGTCGTGTACAGATAAACAGGGTTGGAAGCGAAGTTAATATATTTAGGGCCAGTATAAGAATTCTGCATATTTCTCATCGGTATAGTGTTAAAATCAGTGCTTTCTGTCATTATTCCATTTGATAGTGTGTTGTCCTCAGTCTCGTCATGACATTTCGATTGCTGGTGACTGCAGAATTCGACTTCCGGAGTGTCTTCGGAAATTGGCGATGAAAGTAACGGAATTTTAGATGGCGATGAATGGAGAATCGAATCGTAGGTGTGATTCTTAGGTACTGCGTCATGGTGTGGAATCCCAGAGTCACCATTTGCTTTCGATTTATCGTCAATAGGAAGATTTTCCAATTTTTGATCTTGTTGGCAGAGAGACTGACGGCGTTTAGTAAACTGGTTCTGATACTGGCTTGAATTCGGATGGCTGTGATGACGATGAAGGAAACTGTGGTGTAGTGGCAAGTGATTGTCGTATTTTGTGTGGTCTAGTTTCTTAGAGTTACTCTGATCACTAGTCAAATCGCGGCTGTAATCATTGGATTTACTTTTAGCAGAGGTGCCACTGCAAATCATTCCGTTGACCTCAGCGTTTTTGTAAGGATTCATCGGGTCATCGCTGGTGGTGTTGGTGTCTACGAGCAAAGACCTGCAGTTCGGATTGTCAATGCCTTCGTTGGTGTTGGGTTTTGAGTCAAGGCAACTGATCATGTCACCAGTGTAACCATTGGGTAGTTTGACTACGTCTCTTTTTGTGATGCTGGTTTCGTTATCGTAAGGCAGGAGACCGTCTTCGTTGAAATTCAGCGAATCCAGGCTGGAAAACGAATAAATTGAAGATGTCGAACTCTTTTTTCTTGCCTCTCGCGAGTGGCCTTTCTCAACATCGCTTAGACGTATAAAATTACACTTGCTGGATAAGGAATGATTGAACGTGGGAAGCTTGTAACTGGATGTATTAGGATCCTGCAAAAAAGAGAGAAAGGGAGAGAGAGAGAGAGAGAGAGAAAAAGAAGGCAAAACTCTGTTAAAATTTGAGATCAGAAAAAATGCAAATTAGACTCAGACTATTGTTAAATGATTTGTTATTCTAACACGGATGTTAATTTTGTTTAATTAGGAACATTAATCTAGGAAGAATAGATTATATGTTTTTAACTTAAATCTTAGATTCACTGGATGTTTTCTTTTTGAGTGGGGGAAACTGTATTGTTTTCTGTGTTGTTTTTGTGTGTATATGTGTTTGTTTGTACTTGTTTTTATGTTTTGTTTGTGTTTTTTTTGGTTTTTTATGTATATTGTTGTGTGTGTTTTTGGTGCGTCTTTTGTTTGTGTGTGTATTGTTTATTTTGTGTGTGTGCTGTTTGCTGAGACTTGCTTTTAGAACGTTTTTCTGTGTGTGTGTTTTGGTATGTATATATTTTTATATGTTTTGTGCGTCTGTTGTTTTTGTGGATATGTGTGTCTTTTTTGTGATTTTTTGAGGGTGCTGATTGTGTGTATTGATTTTGTGTACTTTTTGTGTATTTTGTTTTGTGTGAGTTCTGTGTGTGTGTTTGAGTGTATGTATCTTGTTTATGTTATGTGTGGGAATGTTTTTGTGTCTTTTTGTGTGTTCCTTTGTGCGTTTTTGTTTGTGTTTTAGTTCGTGTATGTTTTTTATGTGTTTAATATTTTTTATGGATGTGCGTTGTGGTGCAGTGAATATCGGCTCGGAACGAGAAACCGGGGAGCCGAGTTCGAATTCCAGTTGAATTCCTTGCGATCACTTACGCGCAAATACCCTTAGGAAAGGTATTAATCCGTCTTTTCCCTCCACTTATGGGTTAAATAACAAGACAAATTGGGTCCTATGGCATTGGCTGGCAACCAGTCTACCGCAGAAAGCAATGGCAACCTACTGCGGGATAATCTTCCGCCCAGTCAGTCCTGTCTCTTTCGAGACATGATCGCCAAAGCGTATATCATGTATTGCACTTAACTGACTGATGTATTTTATGTGTTTTTGTTTGTATTTTTGTGGGTTTTTTTTTGTGTGACTGTTGCTTTTGTAGGTATGTGTTTCTTGTTTTTGTGCTTTTGTGACTTCCGTTTGTGTGTTTTCGTCTGTTCTGAATTTTTAAAAATCTATGAAATGTGAGTTATGAAAATCTATGAAATGTCATAATAATGACAATGCTAATAATAGCTGTTTTTACTCTGTACAAGGCACAATAGCCACTCGAGGTAGAGTATTACGTAGTAAGTGGCAGAGTTTATGGAGATATGTTAGGATTTTTTTATAAGAAAGCATTCAGCATTCATTGACCAAGCAGCCAATGTTACTGTCGGTTGAAATTTATAAAAGATTTTTCTTAAAATATTTTTTCAGGAAAATAAGCTTCTCAAGTGCAGTAGCTGTTATGACCCTTTGCAATACTGACGGGAGTTTTCTTCCTAACCTTTTGTTTGAAGTAGTGCTAAACGTCAATATTTTGGTGTCTTCAACACCACCAAAGGCGGAATCGGTCCTCCAAATATGCTGGTAGATGTCTCAGCATAACTAAAAAAATAAACCGAGTTAAACATTCCTCGCTACCCACTCCACGGTTTCGAATTCAGTTACCATTCTCGAAGCGTATAGAACTTAATCTGTCTTGCTATTCACTCCATTGCTGGATGGAGAAGAGATTGATTATAGCATTATATTAATAAGTAGTAATTATTGAGGGACTAGTTTATTACTTAATAAAAATAGAAAACAGATCCCTCACTTAAGGTCCCTCAGAAGCTTTAATTGCATTCGTTTCCGCTAGGATGATCGGTTTTCTTTTTTTATAAAATAGTTAGCTGATCCCCCACTTTATGCCCAATAATGCTTTAATTATGTTTTTAACTATTATATTCAGTCAGTCAGTTATTTGCCATGCGTGATACAGGCTTGAGTGATCATGTCTCGAAAGAGACATGACTGACTAAGCAGAAGATTTTCACGCAGTAGGTTGCCTTTACTTTCTGCGGTAGACTGGTTGCCAACCAAGGCTTTATATGCTATGGGTTCAGAAACCGTCGGTTCCAAAACAAGATCGATTCGGTAAGAAAGTCATGTTGTGCGTTTGGTGGAACTTTGAAGGAATCGTGTATTTTGAGTTGTTTCCGAATGGTCGTGCCATCAGTGCCGAACTTTACTGTCAGCAACTTGAGCGGATCTACGAAAAGTTGAAGCAAAAGTACCCGGCTCTGATCAACCGAAAGCGCGCTTTGATGCAGCAGGACAATGCCAAGCCACACACCGCCAAGAAGACCAAAGACAAGTTTGAAGAGCTGGACGGCGTTGAGGTTCTGCCACATCCAGCCTATAGTCCTGACTGTGCTCCATCAGATTACGGCCTTTTCCGCTCAATGCAACACTTTCTGAAGGGCTGCCGATTCTACTCGTTTGATGAAGTCGAGGAAGCGTGTCAAGAATTTTAAGCCGGCTGAATGGTACTTTGACCAGATCCGAAAGCTTGCAGATCGATGGTCGAAAGTCTTGTAAAATGATGGTCTTTATTTTGAGCAATTTGTTGTTTTTGCGAGTAAAATTTCAATTTTTTACAAGTGTTTTCTGGTAACCTTAGATTACTTGGCGAGTAAAATTTCAATTTTTTTTCAAGCGTTTACAAACTTTCTTACCTGCTATTTAACTCATAACCAGTTGGGGAAGAGTCAGATTCATGCCTTTCTGTAGGGCACTTGTGTGAAAATGAACGCAACAGATTAGAAAAGAATTTTAACTGGGTTTGCCGATTCCACCTTTCACCTATAATCGACTCAATCGCACGTGTTAATTCCGGAAAGAGCAACAATATTTATACACGGTGATGGATAACGAGTGGTTAAATCCTTTACTCGATAGCATAAATGCATTGAGAAGAATTATCATATGGTTAATGAACAAATATATTTTTTCTCATCTGTTAGCATTTTTTTATTGCAGGAATTACGGCAAATAAGTTAACGGAAGAACTATGGGACACATTTTATTTAGAACTTCAAAGAGTAAGACATTATGAAAAGCTTTACTCATCTATAATCATATAGCGAAGGGGCGGATGTGAGTTGTGATGCAGTGGAACAAGAAATCAGGGAGCCGAGTTCGAATTCCAATTGAATTCCTTGCATTCACTCACGCACAAACACCTTTGGGAAAGGTATTAATCTGTCTCTTCCCTTCAGTTATGGGCTAAATAATAGGAGAGATTGGATTCTATAGCCTTGGCCGGCAACCAGTCTACCGCAGAAAATAGTGACAACCTACTCCTGGATAATCTTCTGCCCAGTCATCATGTCAATGTTGAGACATGATCGCCTAAAGCGTGTACCCTTGGGAAAGGTATTAATCCGTCTCTTCCTTCCAGTTATGGGTTAAATAACAAAACAGATTGGGTTCTATAGCCTTGTCCGGCAACCAGTCTACCGCAGAAAATAGTGACAACCTACTGCTGGATAATCTTCTGCCCAGTCATCATGTCAATTTTGAGACATGATCGCCAAAAGCGTGTACCCTTGGGAAAGGTATTAATCCGTCTCTTCCCTCCAGTTATGGGTTAAATAACAAAACAGATTGTGTTCTATAGCCTTGGCTGGCAACCAGCCTACCGAAGAAAGTATTTATTTCCTTTACTTCCCCACTGGAGTGAGATGTGACACAATATCGGTTTTTAATGTGAAGAACCCGGACGCGTACGAGCGGGTAAAGGAAAAAAAATTTCCCCAGTCCCCGCAACCGCCGATCGCGCTGGACTCAGTGTCGAGCACCTGGTCCACCCCTCTGGTGCAATGGGGTGGTGCATCCTCGGGACACTGTTCCTCGAAATCGAGCATCTACACAGTATAATTTTTCTCTGTTGCATATCTGTCCTCAGACAGATCTACAACTGAGCTGCACCCTGTCTTCGAGGACAGAGACGCAACTGAGAGATGTTTTAAGGTCCCCACCCGACACAAAAATGTGCCAGGTAAGTAAGTTCTTCTGTAGAAAGTAATGGCTACCTACTACAGGATAATCTTCTGGTCAGTCACATATGTCTCTTTCAAGACATGATCGCTCAAGTGTGTATCACGTATGGCACCTAACTGAAGGGGCAGGAGTAAACACCAAGTAACTTATCTGATCAACTTATGTAAAGGGATAAGCAATCACGAAGTGGGAGAGACACATTTTATTTAGAGCTACGTAACACAGGAAATTGTGGAGAGCCCTGATTAGCCACTCCTTAAAGGGGCAAAGGAAAACATCGGGGAAACTGGAGTAGATAGACTAAACTATCCCCTGGTTCACACTCCACCCACGTCTATTGAACAGGTGAAGAGGCTCATCCCTTGTTCCTTGTTTAGGATGTGGTCTCCGGCTTTCTCTTTTCCAATCTTTTCACTCTTTTCTTTTTTTTTCAATTGGAGTAGATAGACTAAACTATCGCCCGGTTCACACTCCATCCACGTCTATTGAACAGGTAAAGAGGCTCATCCCTTGTTCCCTGCTTAGGATGTGGTTTCCGGCTTTCTCTTCTCCATTCTTTTCACTCCTACGTAGCCCCCTGCGCTTCAGTGGCGTTACCCCCTTGCTCGGGGTGATATGATTAAAAAAAACAAAAAAACCTAACTTGTAAATGGATACGCGGACAGGGACTGGGAGGAATAGTAGTGAGGCACACATTATTTAGAACTATGTAAGATAGGAAATCGTGGAGAGTCATTATTGTCCACATGATGAAAAAGAGCGGCACATAAAAGGAGACAGATGCGTTTCAATACTCACTTAAAAAAAATATCAAAGAAACAAGCCAAAAAACAAACAAAATAAACTGGAATATTTTCGATTACGTACGTCGTAGCAATATTGTAATTTCTGCACAATTGTCGCAAAAGAAGGCCTCATATCAGGGTTCGGGTCCCATGTACATGTCATTATATGGTATCTGAAATTACAAGAGAAGAGAAGAAGAGTAATAAAGAATGAGATGATGACAGAAGCGAAAAAAAAGAAAAGAAGAAGAAACGTGTGAGAGAGACATAGTAATAATCGTAAATCAATGAATAGACTTTCATTAAAGTTAACCGCTGGCTTATAATCATAAGAAATAAATACGAAGGGGTTTTGAAAAAAATCTCACCCTGACCATCAAAAATGGTCTCCATCCATGAGACGTGTATATTATAATAAATATCTCCTCGGAGAAGTGCGTTGTGATGCAGTGGATATCGGCTCGGAATGAGAAATAGGAGAGCCGATTTCGAATTCCTGTTGAATTCGTTGCATTCACTTAAGCGCAAATATCCGTTTCTTCCCTCGGGCCATGGGTTAAATAACAGAATAAATTAGACTCTATAACCTATAAAAGCGTGTATCACGTATGGCACTTAACTGACTGACTGAATATAATAGTTGAAAACATGATTAAGGCTTCTACTGGCATAAAGTGGGGGTTCAGTTTTATATTTTTATGAAGTAATAAACTGATCCCCCACTAATTACTACTTAATAATCTAATACATCTCTTCCCTCTTTTGCTATGAGTCAAATAATAGGGCAGATTAGCTTATATAGCCTTGGCTGACAACCAGTTTACCGCAGAAAGTAAAGGCGACCTACTGCGGGAAAATCTTCTGCTTAGTTAGTCATGTCTCTTTCGAGACATGATCACTCAAGCGTGTTCCCGCATGGCAATTAACTGACTGACTGAATATAATAGTTAGAAACATAATTAAAGCATTATTGGGCATAAAGTGGGGGATCAGTTAACTATTTTATAAAAAAATGAAAACCGATCATCCTAGAATTAATACACTCAATATAATCGGAAACGAATGCAATTAAAGCTTCTGAGGGACCTTAAGTGAGGGATCTGTTTTCTATTTTTATTAAGTAATAAACTAGTCCCTCAATAATTATGACTTATTAATATAATGCTATAATCGATCTCTTCACCATCCAGCAATGGAGTGAATAGCAAGACAGATTAAGTTCTATAGCCTTGGCAGAAAGTAATCGCAACTTACTGCGGGGAAATTTTCTGTCCAGTCAGTCATGTCTCTTTCGAGAGATGATCGCCTAAGCATGTATTTCTCACTGACTGACTGACAAACATGGCAAATCATTTCATCAAATTTCGTTAAGTTTTCCCGACAAAGTTTCTACTGTTAAATCATTAATTTTGACAATGTGCTGAGATTTCAACACAGATTCGCATCTAAACTAATTTCTAAATGGAACTTTGTCTGTGTTTGTGTATGTGTGTGTGTGTATGTGTGTGTGTGTGTGTGTGTGTCTGTGTGTCCGTTACCTATAGACTCCGAAACGGCTTAACCGATCTTCTTGAAAATTTACACAGTTGTACTATATAAAAGGCAAGATGTTTGTGTGTGTGTCTGTTTATCTGCCTGTATGTCTGTATTGTTTTTCAGTCCTTTTATTTTAGATTTTGCTTTGGGTTGGCTCTAAGTAGGTATGATTGTAGTTCTTAGTCTCAGCCATGATACCATTTACTCAGAGGACTTATTTAGCCTTCAAAATTCAGTTTACGACGAAAAAAACTTATTTGATATCGATAGCAGGAAATCAAAATTTGACTTAGATCCATTCATTTTTCTTTCAGTCTACAGTTTCGCTTTGACTGGAAACAACTATTGCTTTTTAGTCTTTCGTGCCAACGTCCAAAGCATCTGAGCTTCAGTACCATGGATTAGTGTTACAGTCCCCTACTTAATTAGTCAAACTTATGCATATATAATCCGTTGCTGGTCTATCGCTATTTGCATGGTAAGTGTTCAAACGAACTACATTTCTTAGTTCCACCAATTCTAACATTAACGGCTAGGACTAGCCGTGCTATGTACATTGTAGCAAACAGCACTCATTTCTTTCATATTCCTCGTTCTGGATATGACGATAAATTACATCCGGCAGCAAGATCTCTGATCGGGAGGTTTTGCTTAATTGATTTCGTTCCCAATCCTGAATCCATCTTGCCCATATACAAATCAACCATCCGACCGTGCATGGAATACTATTTTCATATCTGGTTAGGCGTCCCAGCTGTTCGTCCCAGTGTTCTCGACAGGCTCCAAAGGAGAATCTGTAACGTGATTAGTCCAGACCTGTCAGCTCGACTCCAGCCACTTTCTCACTGGCAGGATGTGGCTTCCCTCTGTCTACAAATTCTACAAATATTTCCATGGCATCTGCTCCGAAGAACTTGGGTCACTGGTGCCCCTCCACAAGAATGTACTCGTGCAACCAGACTGGTAACAAGGTCCCACCTTTTTACAGTTAAATCAACCGACAATTCTACTCAAGTAGCTTCATTTCTCGCACTTCCCGCCTGTGGAACTCCTTTCCATATACTTGTTTTCCTGACAGTTACAATCTCCAGGAATTTAAATGCAATGTCAATTCCCATCTCTTATCCAATTGACTCCAGTTCTTTCTACATCACCCTGTGTATCTTGTTCTTTTCCTTTCTCTCTACCTTCGCAACTGGTCTCACTCCTGTATTCCTGTCCTTCTCTTGGCGTCTCTGACACCCGCTGTAACTTGTCCGTCTTTCTCTTCACTCTCCTCCTGCTTAAAACTTTAACTCTCTTATGTAGCCCCCTGCGCATTAGTGGAGGTACCACCTTGCTTAGGGTTAAATGATATAAGACAGAGAGAAAAAATAGAAGATTCATCCAACACCAGAGTGGTAGCATCTGCTGAGGTTCCGGCTATGGGCAAATAGTCGAAGAGAATTTTTTCATACAAATATACTTTTTAGCTTGTTGTGGCATAAAACGTTGAAATGATGGATTTATCCGTTTTCTTTTGATTTTTTTACCAGTTTGTTGTATGTGTTGACTTGGGAAATTATTTGGAAAAATGAGATTGGGAAAAATCAAGTACGGAAAAATATGTAATTCTTCTTCTATGTGTCATGTTCCTTCAAGACGTAGGCGACCATGGACTTCCACTCTTCCTACCTCTTCTCTTGTTATCATACTTATTCCCCGCTCCACCATACATCTGTTCAAGTATTTCATGTGTTGCTTTCTCTTGTCTTTCATCCCCACTCTTCGTCCCGTGAGCGTCAGGTCCTTCAAGCCCTCTTATCTCATTCAGTCAGTTTAGCGTTAGTTAGTCTGGCCGTCTATCTAATGTGACGGTCGTTTTCACTGACGGTCGTGACGTTCCCAGTTTTGACACTGCTACCCGGTCGTACGGTTCGTTTGGTCGATACACGCTTTAGGGGATCATGAATGGTTGCCGGCCAAAGCTATAGAACCCAGTCTGTCCTATTATTTAACCCATAACTGGAGGGAAGAGACGGATTAATACCTTTCCCAAGGGTACACGCTTTAGGCGATCATGTCTCAAAATTGACATGATGACTGGGCAGAAGTTTATCCAGCAGTAGGTTGTCATTTTTCTCTGCGGTAGACATAGAAACCAATCTGTCCTATTATTTAACCCATAACTGAAGGGAAGATACGGATTAATACCTTTCCCAAGGGTGTTTGTGCGTGAGTGAATGCAAGGAATTCAACTGGAATTCGAACTCGGCTTTCCGATTTGACGTTTCGAGACGATATCCACTGCACCACCAAGCACATCAGTCAGTTAAGTGCCATACGTGATACACGCTTGGGCGATCATGTCTCGAAAGAGACACGACTGAGGCAGAAGATTATCCCGCAGTAGGTTGCCATTGCTTTCTGCGGTAGACTGGTTGCCGACCAAGGCTATAGAACCCAATCTGTCCTGCTATTTAACCCATAACTGGAAGGAAGAGACGGATTAATACCTTTCCCAAGGGTATTTGTGCGTAAGTGAATACAATGGATTCAACTGGAATTCGAACTCGGCTCCCCGGTTTCTCGTTCCGAGCCGATATCCACTGTACCACAAAGCACGTCCTACACATCAAAGCACATATATGTCCGAAAAACTTCAACTGTCTTTTCCTGATGTCAATTATCAATTTACTTCTTGTGTTCATCTTCTCCAAAACATCGTCGTTGCTAACGTGTTCGGTCGATTGTATCCACAGCAGCCTTCTGGTGCACCATATTCCTATTACTTATCGTCTTTCTTTCATTTTTGATGAGATTGCCATATTGAAGGACAGACATAACAATCCAGTACTCTCTTCTACGTTTCTAGCAGATTTTACCGGATCTTAAAACTATACTTACGGAAGGAATTTATCTTTGGCCATGTCAATACGCCTTCGGATCTACGTATCGCATTTTCCATTTGTTAGAACACATCCCAGGCATTTAAATTGTTGTTAAACACTTTGGTTTTAGTGTATTACCGCAGTGCGGACAGCC
This sequence comes from Ascarosepion bandense, assembly GCA_037127315.1. NCBI lineage: Eukaryota > Metazoa > Mollusca > Cephalopoda > Sepiida > Sepiidae > Ascarosepion > Ascarosepion bandense. Next base: position 46,883 of record JBBBDQ010001852.1, read on the forward strand.
GCCCTCAGGTCACGTCTTGGTCACGGCACCAATAATGTAACACTCTTCACTCCGGACTGCTGCCCTCAGGCCAGATGGTCGAACCGGCACCAGATGTGACGCCTCAGGCCGGGCTGGCCGTCTATCTAATGTGACGGTCGTTTTCACTGACGGTCGTGACGTTCCCAGTTTTGACACTGCTACCCGGTCGTACGGTTCGTTTGGTCGCTGTTGCTGGTCGGGACGATCCCGTCCGATGATTTCGCCACAAAAGCTGGGTTACAGGACGTCTTTTGCAACAACGGGCCACTGTCCGACGTTGTGATTAGATCTCAGAGGTCTCGTCTTGCAATCTTAATAGTCGTCCCTTTTAGCCAGTTCGGACACTGGTGTACACTTGTGGTTTGAAAAAAAATAAAATAAATAAACACGGCACCAAAAAAAAAAAAAAAATTAATAAAATAAATGAACGAAATCGAACACGCCTGGAGAGTTACGTAGAATGTCTTTATATAAAGACAAAACAATGTCTTTCTTTTCCCAAGAATACAGTTGTCGAAAATGATATACAATCGTCGAAAATGACATACAGTTGTCTAAAATGCTGGTCGCAACGGAGAGAGAAAGTTCGCCAAAAGCATCATAGCTTCTAATCTTCAAGTAAAATGTCTAAGTTTCGTTAGCGTTGAAATAAACAGATCTGTTCAAATTTTCGCCAATGTCTCTTCACGTATTTCATTAAAGTCTTTTCATTAATTCTCTATAATCAGGATTGTCAATTTTCTATGTAACTTCTAAAACATCAAAGTTCTTTCGGGTTCTTATCGGAGTTTAACGGAGTTTGCCGAGGTTGAACGAACGAAGAATCAGAATTTTCGATTTTCCCATGATTAAAAAAAATAAAAATAACGTTCTTTCGGGATGTCGATGGGGCATTATTCCAAATTAACTCCCTGAGTTAATTTGCGGCAGGCTTCATAGCCATAAGTTCTATGGTGGGCGACCAGTCGTGGGTCATGGCTCGTCGGTTGGGGCCTTTTTTCCCCAGTCGTTACATTTCGACTGATAGCTGCTCCAACTCAACTAAACAAACTCAACTTTTCGTGTCGAACATCTATTTTTATAACCAATTTCGATCCTCTCTGGGGATCCGGCCGGCTCAGAGACTTCGGCCAATGAAAATCGGTCTCCGCCCACTCAATTTGCGGAAGTTTTTAGCTCAACGAATGAGATTTTGCCAACTCATATCGGAGCTTAATTCGTTTCGGGTTTATCACGTACTGCTGTGTACACCAGCAGCCTTGGCCTTCGTGTGACCTTATCAAATCACTCTGACACTTGTTTTATCTACGCGTTTTCAGATTAGCGGAATCGACATTTCAACTCCAAAGCCAGGGAAACATTGAACATGAAAGCAGCGATATTTATAAAAACATGATAGAAGAGAAATGATTATTTCATAAAATAATTAAATTTTATGCTCCCGTGTTTTTAGAAGCACTTGATAGTACTAAAATTATTATTTTTTCCTAAGCTCACATCGCGTGACGCAATAAAACACCAATAATATCACAAATAACAATTTCCCTCTCCGTTGTTTTAAACCAACCAAAGGAAAGTATCCCCGCGGGAGAAGGGAGAGCATCACCGTGGGAGATAGTGTCACATTAGCATCCTCAACTGGTCATTACCATTTTAGGCTCCTCTTTTTTTTTACTGATTACAATGCATTCTGTTTTCTTGCAGTGTATTTGAAGTCTTTTCTTTTCGCTTTATTTAACTTACTTCCTGTAGGAGGTCTTGTAATTTCGTTTATTTTTTCAGTTGACATAATGAATATTTATAATTTTTTCGTAGCCATAAACATTTTCTTTTTGTTTGCTGACACTTTATTTCAAATAAGCACATTATATATCTATCTATCTAAACTTTGTCTGTGTGTGTGTGTATGTGTGTGTGTCCGTTACCTATAGACTCCGAAACGGCTGAACCGATTTTCTTGAAACTTTACACAGTTGTATCATAAGCGTCTGCGAGTGTTCTTAGCTAGGTTTTGTGTCGAGGTACCCCCGATAAATATCGAAAATCGATAATCGAAAAAATCGGGTTTTAGAAGGAGTGGTCCGATTTTAATCAAATTTGATACACTCATAGACAGAGACATAAGAAATGATATTCAGAAGTTTCAAGGTTGCAGTTCTTACAATAGTGCAAAAAATCGATAATGCATATATATAAAAGGCAAGATGTTTGTGTGTATCTCTGTTTATCTGTCTGTATGTCCTTTATACAAATCCACAATTTTTATCCGATTCTCACCAAAATGCACACAAATATTCTTTAGGCTGAGTCTGAGTTCCAGGACCATGGATTAGTTTTAAAACTTTCATTGCACCCGAGCAACGCCGGGCTATACTACTAGTATATATATATATATATATATATATATATATATATATGGTGTATCAAAAATGTATATCTATATATATAAACGGCAAGATGGTGTGTGTGTGTGTGTGTGTGTGTGTGTGTGTGTGTGTGTGTGTGTCTGTCTGTATGTATGTATGTATGTATGTCCTTTATACAAATTCACAATTTTTATCCGATTCTTACCAAACTTCACAGAAATATTTTTTAGGCTTCCGGTCAGGTCATAGACTACATATTTTTCCCGATTTCCCCTCGATATCGGAATCAGGTCTGATGAAGATCAGGATTTCAGCCTTATTATCGTGGTTCTTGCCACAGAAGTTGCTATAATTTCGTAAAATTATAGTTTTTAGTCTCAGACGACTCATTTTCCCCGATATCGGAAATCGATACCCCGATATTCTATCGAATCTGATCAAAAACCGATATTCAGCCATCACTATGGCTTATTTTGTCCAGTTTTACTCACGATGGGTACGATAAGTTTTCATGAACTTACTTAGGTTAGTTTATCCTTCGATGATTTATTGGACTCTGATATTGGAAAATAATGCACTGATATTCTATCGGGTCTGATCAAAATCAGGTTTTCAGCCCTTTTATTTTGGTTTTTGCTTCGGGTTTTGTTCTGAGTAGGTATAATTGTCGTTCTTAGTCTCAGCCATAATACCATTTAATCAGAGGACTTATTCAGCCTTCAAAATTCAGTTTGCGAGGGAAAACTTATTTGACATCGATACAAGAAATCATAATTTGACTTACATCCATGCATTTTTCTTTCAATCTACAGTTTCGCTTTGACTGGAAACAACTATTGCTTTTTAGTCTTTCATGCCAATGTCCAAAGAGTCTGAATTCCAGGACCATGGATTAGTTTTAAAGCTTTCATTAAATCCGAGGAACACCGGGCTATGCTGCTAGTATATATATATATATATATATATATATATATATATATATATATGGTGTATCAAAAAACTTCTATAAACATTTGGGGTGGGGTCTTCACTCCAAAACAAGAGCAAAAGTTCATATAAACATGCGTCTGCAAATCATTCGTTTGCGAGTTATTAAGTTTAATGAAAATTTATCAAATATTGTGTTGTGTTGCAATTTAGACTAATGTTAAATTTGTCATTTGCGTAGCTCGTCTGTCTTCAACGGTTAATGTGTAGGGTAGTAAGTTAACTGTTTTAACAATGTTCCGTTTTAACAATGGCAGGGTATTTATATTATGGGCATGCAGACACGATTTTTTACAAATGGCGACAGGAATAGTAATGGGTGCGAGTCTGCACAGTTGCATCAGAATGCGTTTCCAGGACGAAAGCAGCCGAGTATTCCAACATTTGTTGCAGTTTATCGCCGTGTTGGTTAGACAGGGGTCTGTGGTACCATAAACTATGGCAGGAATTGGGGACATGTTTATATGAACTTTTGTCCTTGTTTTGGTGTGAGGAAGCTTACCCTAAATTTTGTAAAAGTATATTCAATATACCACACACACACACACACACACACACACACACACACACACACACACACACACACATATATATATATATATATAAGTAAATTAATCTAGTGAGCCAACAAACCTACCAAGGTTTCACCTAAACGGATCATCAGGGAAGGTTGGCTAAAGAGGAAAATAACAACGACAAAATAAAGGGAACTCAATAACCCACGTGACCAAAAAAAAAAAAAAGAAGACACCAAATGCAAAAGGGGGGGGGAACTTTTATAAAGAAACAATTAAAAAAAATAAAAATAAAAAATAAAAAGCTTCAACTAGCGAAGACGGAAACCTAAACCTGCCAACAACAAGAAAAGAAAATAAGAGAAAAGGCAAACCTACCAAGCATTCCTAATTCAAAAGCCAAGAAATTGATATATATATTTCTCATCCACATACAAGCCTGTTTCACTGTATCACAGTTCATCAGTGTGTAGACGTCTACTTGCTTCTGGTCGGGATCGAAATTCGACCGATTTGGTGTCAGTCAGAATGAGTGAGTGATTGAGTGAGCTTTGTTTAACGGCATATCAACACCTCTGTGGGTTATTTAATGCCAAAAAACTAGGGTTTTAAGGTATTTTTTAATGTTCAGTTATAGTGAGTAAGTTGATTTAGTCAGATTTTGATGAAAATTTTCTTCTTATTTTTTATTTTATTTTAGAAAACTGAAGACATTTTCCAGTTTTGTATTAAAAAATGTATTGCTAGCAATAATTTTTTTCTTAAAAATGTGTTATGGTAATAATTTTTTCCTTTAAAAAATGTATTGTTGGTATTATTTTTCCTTTCAAAATGCATATTTTTCTATAAAAGTCTGTTTTTATGTATATATTTCTATAATAGTCTATTTTTATACTTTTGACTCCAGTTTGAGGACAGACTATTTACTCATAGTTGGGACCCTAACAGGTGCTAGCACTCCGGGTCAGGGCGGACCTGGGAATAACAGCAATTAAGAGGTGGTTCTATGCTCCTCACAACCTCCCAGTCAGAGGCCTTGCTGCCGGATGCAGTTTATTGTCATACACAGGACCAGCGTCAGTCAGAGTCGCTACTCCCTAAGCCATAGAATGATGTGGGGGGTAAAATTTAGCGTGTTATATATAAGTTATAAGTGTAGTGTATCGAGGCAGCAGATAATTTTCTAAACATACACTGTTAAATATAAGAGACAATGAATGTCTATTATGTTTAATCATGAGACGTTCTAAACATCGTATTTTGGCTTTAATTTCAAGTGAAAATAAAGACAAAAATTGTCCAACATTTGGATATTTTTTTATTAAGTTGGTCTAAAGCTTTCGGCTCACATAAGTTATCTTCAGAGAGGTTACAAGGACGGTAACATAAAAAAACATCCAGCATCAGCGATGATTTTATTTTCTGTTGACATAAAACTTTGCTAAGCAAGGATAACAGTTATAAAAAATAGCAAACGCTGTTCGTAAATTTGTAATGCGGTTCTATGACGTCACACTGCGTGAGAGCTCGAAATGATAACAAAACCATATATTTAAATGCAATGTAATGTGTTATGACCAGAATTAAACGTGATTTTATTAAGTGTGGGTTGTTTGGATTTAATATAGATGGCCTCCAATATCAGAAGGTTCTTTTTACTGTGTGTATGAGTGAGGATTATTGTTTTTTGACTAAAATCTGTCTGATATTACCTACATAATAATAATAAGTTATATATTAACGCGTAAATTGCAGAAGTGGTAACTATATATATATAATATAAACTTTAACAACGCTTTCACAGGGCCGAGAATACAGTGGCTGCATTATTTTAAAATGTGTCACTACATGCAGATTCAAATAAGTTTTACCTACCAATATTTACTCGAAACCTTACAAGGTTTTCTACAAAATGAAAAATGAATCCAAAGCTCCGAAAATAAAACCCGATCAATGTTTACTTATAGTATAAACTAGCAGTATAGCCCGGCATTACTCGGGTGTAATGAAAGTTTTAAAACTAATCCATGGTCCTGGAGCTCAAACTCTTTGGACGTTGGCACGAAAGACTAAAAAGCAATAGTTGTTTCCAGTTAAAGCGAAACCGTAGACTGAAAGAAAAATGAATGGATCTAAGTCAAATTTTGATTTCCTGCTATCGATATCAAATAAGTTCTTTTCGTCATAAACTGAATTTTGAAGGCTAAATAAGTCCTCTGAGTAAATGGTATCATGGCTGAGACTAAGAACTAGAATTATACTTATTTAGAGCCAAACCCGAAGCAAAAACTAAAGTAAAAGGGCTGAAAAAAATACAAACATACAGGCAGATAAACAGACACACACATAAAAATCTTGCCTTATATATATATATATATATATATATATTATCGATTTTCTGCACTATTGTAAGAACTGCAACCTTGAAACTTCTGAATATCGTTTCTCATGTCTTTGTCTCTGAGTGCTTCAAATTTGATTAAAATCGGACCACTCCTTCTATAACCCGAGTTTTTCGATTATCGATTTTCAATATTTATCGGGGGTACCTCGACACAAAACCTAGCTAAGAACCCTAGCAGACGCTTATCGTACAACTGTGTGAATTTTCAAGAAAATCGGTTCAGCTGTTTTGGAGTCTATAAGTAATGGCGACACACACACACACAGACAAAGTTCCATTTATAAATAAGTTTAGATAATAAATCCAACCAATATTTACTGATAGACTAAAGTAAAAAATCTACTTAAAACTTTGAGTATAAAAACCGAACAAGGTTTACCTATAGAATTAAGAATAAATTCGAGCGATATTTATTTATAATCTAACGTATAAACCTGTTCAATATTTACCTAAAACCATGATTATAAAACCCGAACAAGGTTTAACTATAGACACAATATTTACACATAGAATCAAATAATAATAATAATAATAATAATAATAATAATAATAAGAAGAAGAAGAATGGAAAATCTGTAAACAAACACTGGTTTGAACATCACCCAGCACCGGTTACAGAAATAGATGTTAACATTTTATGGGATTACACCATCTACACAGACAGAAAAATTTAAGCAAATAGGCCGGACATTATTGTTAAAAACCAGAAAGAGAAAACTTGTCTATTAATTGATATGGCTTGTCCGGCGGATTGGAACATAGCAACCAGGGAATTTGAAAAACTGTCAAAATATAAAAACCTGGAAATTGAAATAGAATAAATGTGGAAATTGAAAACAAGAGTCGTGCCAGTGATAGTAGGTGCACTTGGAATGATAAAAAATAGAACAAAACAACACATTGAAAGAATCCCTGGAAACCCCAGCTTGGGAGATATACAAAAAAATTGTCTTATTAAGTACAGCCCGCACACTAAGGAGAACTTTGTCTATGTAACGCTAGGGATGATAGGAGAGATAGAAAAAAAACATGAAATGGAGCCATAACAACACGCCAGGACCTGCCTTAGGTCTTTTCGCAGACTTGGTTGGTAGTGCGACCATAGCAGAAATCGAAATATGATGACAAATGACAAAATAATAATAATAATAATAATAATAATAATAATAATAATAATAATAATAATATTGTTAAAAACCAGAAGGAGAAAACTTGTCTATTAATTGATATGGCTTGTCCAGCGGATTGTAACATAGCAATCAAGGAATTTGAAAAACTGTCAAAATATAAAGACCTGGAAATTGAAATAGAAAAAATGTGGAAATTGAAAACAAGAGTTGTGCCAGTGATAGTAGGTGCACTTGGAATGATAAAAAATGGAACAAAACAACACATCGAAAGAATCCCTGGAAACCCCAGCTTAAGAGATATACAAAAAATTGTCTTATTAAGTACAGCCCACACACTAAGGAAAACTTTATCTATGTAATGCTGGAGATGATAGGGAAGATAGAAAAACATGAAATGGAGTCATAACAACATGCCACGACCTGCCTTAGGTCTCCCCGCAGACTTGGTTGGTAGTGAGACCAAAGCAGAAATCGAAATATGATGACAAATGACAAAATAATAATAATAATAATAATAATAATAATAATAGTTTTACGTGGATCAATACAAGAAACATCCTCAATTAGCCTAGACCCTGCTGTAACAATAAAAGAATTGAAACCAGAAGAAGCTTATAAATACCTAGGTGTAAATGAGAGCGAAAACATTCACCATAAAAAAATGAAAGAAATAGTGCGTAAAGAGTACTATAGAAGGCTACGAATGATATTAAAAACTGAATTAAATTCACAGAATAGAGTTATGGCCATTAATAGCCTTGCAATCCCAGTTGTCCAATATAGCTTCAACATCTTAAACTGGACTCTAAACGACATCAGGCGAATGGATACTAAAACAAGAAAGCTTCTTTCTAAGCATAGGATGCATCACCCAAAGGCTGATGTAGACCGTCTATACATACCCCGTAAAGAAGGTGGAAGGGGTCTTATTCAGCTGGAATTGTCATACAAGACAACAACTATTGGCTTACTAACATACATAGAAACAACAAAGGATTGGATGATACAATTAGTAAGGCAACATGAAGAAAGAAAGAAAAAATATTCAATAATAAAAGAAGGCAGTAAATACAAACAAGAATTACAGTTAGTAGATTCTGTAGAAAAGCAAAACAGTAGCCAAGAACCAACTATTGCGGCAAAAAATATGAAAATGAAAGCCAAAGATAAAGCTCTTGAAAAGATGAAACAGCGCTGGCAAGACAAACCTCTGCATGGCCAATATCCAGTACGTGCCAATAAATCCAATGTTGACAAAGTTAATACTCATCGATGGTTACGTGCATCTGGATTAAAGTCTGAAACTGAAGGATTTATACTTGCAGCACAAGACCAAAGTCTTTTCACGAGAAACTTTCAAGGCAAATATTATGCATAATAATATGGATCCAAAATGCAGGTTTTGTGATAAACACCAAGAAACAATAGACCACCTAATCTCAGGCTGTTCTGTGCTTGCCCCAAACGAATATAAAAATCGCCACGATAGAGTTGGGCAATATTTACATTGGGCAATGTGCAAACATTATGGAAAAGCTGTAAACAAACACTGGTATGAACATCATCCAGCACCGGTTACAGAAATAGAAGATGTAACCATTCTATGGGATTACACCATCTACACAGACAGAAAAATTGAAGCAAACAGGCCAGACATTATTGTTAAAAACCAGAAGGAGAAAACTTGTCTATTAATTGATATGGCTTGTCCAGCGGATTGTAACATAGCAATCAAGGAATTTGAAAAACTGTCAAAATATAAAGACCTGGAAATTGAAATAGAAAAAATGTGGAAATTGAAAACAAGAGTTGTGCCAGTGATAGTAGGTGCACTTGGAATGATAAAAAATGGAACAAAACAACACATTGAAAGAATCCCTGGAAACCCCAGCTTAAGAGATATACAAAAAATTGTATTATTAAGTACAGCCCACACACTAAGGAAAACGTTATCTATGTAATGCTGGGGATGATAGGGAGGATAGAAAAACATGAAATGGAGTCATAACAACACGCCACTACCTGCCTTAGGTCTCCCCGCAGACTTGGTTGGTAGTGAGACCAATGCAGAAATCGAAATATGATGAAAAATGACGTAATAATAATAATAATAAACTGTAACATTAAATAACTGGAAAAGAAGTGTTATATCTTAAAGTCATCAAAAATTAGCCAACCTCGATGTTATGAACTAATTTTTTACTGATAAAAATTCTCAAGACAGGAGTTCGTAAAATGAGGTGTAATTAGCCATAGAAAACATCATATGAAATAAAGTTACGTTCTGAAGTCGAAACAATTAAATTCTTTTAATTGCTATATAATTAAAATAAAATAAATCAATCTTGAAGCAATTATTTAAATGAGGAAGGAAATAAAGTCCATATAGAAAAATAGGGAGAAAATGCATAAAATAACATTGTCTTAATCACAATGCATCAATCTTTCATCCTGATGTTAACATATCCCTCTTCTTTCCTGTCGCTCGATTCATTTGTAATGAAGGACTCGAATGCTAATTACTTTGGTAAATCGTTTCTTCTTTTCACGATGCACTTGAAGATAGCAAGTGGGAGATTTCATTAAATATGAAACAACTTTTATCAGGCCGTTCAAGGTAATATATTACAGTATTAATATTTCCAGGCACTTTCCGAAGCTTAATGCAAAACCAGTTCAGTATTTAAATTATTGTCGTCGTCTTTGTTACCATTTGTACGACGTTTTTTCCATTGTGTGCTCCGGCCTTCTTTAGGTGCTAGAAATTTCAAACCGAACCCTTTATTACAATTACTGGGGTATATGAACTCAATTCCTTCTGGTAGTCATGAGTTATCTCCCTCTAACCCTGTAAGTTACTTGTTCACCACTGCTGTAGCTTGGTATTGAACTCATAACTCTTTGGGTCAAGTCACAGGAACTAACCAACGTCTATATCCACTGGGTTATGTGAATATTACCTCATCTCAGAAATATAGACAAATACTAAACCAATTCACTCTTTTTTTATTAACCTCATCAAAAATTTATTACTAAAAATGACTAAAATTTCTTTGGATCATTTTTTTTTTTGTATAAATGGCTCCGAATTGAACTTTTCAAGAAATGACAGTATAAATCTACTTTTGAATTAACTATAATGTGCAAGAGTAAAAATTGTATGTCTGTCAGCAAAATGGGGATTACATTTAATTTTTTTCAACGGTAAGAAGGTGGTACTTAGATGCCAACCTAGTCAGCAAAATGGACAGCCCAGAATGGAAACTGCATATTGGGAATGTCAAAATGCAGTGTAATCGATCCTGACATGGCATCTCAACTTTAGTCGCTTTATCCTCACCGTGACGTGGCTTCCCTCTGTCTTTTCTACAAATATTTTCATGGCAACTGCTCTGATGAGCTTTTTTCTCTGATGCCTGATCGCATGAATTAAGTGTGCGACTAATCCCATGCACCACAATGCATGGATATACGTTGTGGTGCAGTGGATATCGACTCGAAACGACAAGTCGGGGTGCCGAGTTTGAATTCCAGTTGAATTCCTTGCATTCACTTATGCACAAATACCTTTAGGAAAGGTATTAATCTATCTCTCCCCTCCAGTTATGGGTTAAATAAGAGGACAGATTGGGTTCTATAGTCTTGGCTGGCAAGCAGTTTACCGCAGAAAGCAATGGCAACCTACTGCGGGATAATCTTCTACTCGGTCAGTCATGTCTTTTTCGATACATGATCGCCCGAAGCGTGTATCACATATGGCACTTAACTGACTGACTAGGTTGGCATCTAAGTACCTCCTTTTTACTGTTGAAAAAAATTAAATATAACCCAACTTCTATTCTAACAGTTACTTTTCTCGTACTTCTTACCTGTGGGACTCACTTTCGTTTACTTGCTTACCTGATAACTTTTTTTTTTTTTCATGTCCTTTCAGGACATAGGCGATCATGGACATACACAGGCCCACATCCATTGCGCTCTTAATATTTTTCCTCTTGGTATCTCTCCCAAACCCCGACCCAGCATCCACTTGCTCAAACCCCTCAAGTATATCTCGCGCTGATTTCCCCTGTCTCTCTATTCCCTCTATCCGTCTTGTGAGTATTAGATTCTCCAAACCATCCTTTCTCATTACTTGTTCAAGAAACCTCAACTGTCTCTTCCTGATCCTAAGTTTAAGTTTTCGCCTGCAAAAACCTTATCGTTGCTCACACGTTCAGTCCATAGTATCCTCGGTATCCTTCCGTTGAACCACATTACTGCTGCTTCGAGTCTCTTCTTCACCCTTTGAGAAAATGGTGCAACATTCTCTGGCATATAGGAGGACAAATACAATCTTCAAAAATTTAAACGGGACGTCAATCGCTATCTTTTGTCGTCCTGAATCTCAGCCATCACTTATTAATTCTTCGAAACACCTGTACTAAATATTTTCGCTCACTTTCACTCTCTGTAACCCTAGTACCCTGCGTAGTAGTGGCATTCGCACCTTGATAGGGGTGAAATGATTAAAAAAAGGTAAGGTGTTCAATTATCCGAGTATAATACTGCCTTCATTACCCGTAAATCGATTTTTCCGGACTTCCGACTTCCGTCATATCCAGCATTTGTGATTTGAAAAAGAAATCCCTCGACCGTCGGTTGAGAGCGAGGGAAAATTTACTCGCCCCCAAATCATTTTACTCGACCGACTACATTTTCTTAATAGTCGCCTTACGTAAAAATAGGGTGAATCGCTGATGGAAAACAAAAAATGAAATTTTAATTTAAATTTCGAACGTGTTCGAAAGGATTTAATAAATTTTAAAAATAACACAATATGATCTTTCTTCTTAATAATAGCATAAACATTTTGATGATAAAACTTTGTTTCTATTAAGTTTGAGCCCTTTTAACATCACGATATGCTATTTTTTTGGCAGTTGAGTGGAGGTACCAAAATTCGTAGCTTCTTTCTTCTATTTGGTTACAACCTCCATTTCATAGATAATAAAAAAATAACAAATCTGTTTTTCTCAACGATTTTCAATAAAAAATTACTTGTAGAATTTGTTTTTCGGTGCGTGGTTGAAAGAAGTATGCCTATTTTTTTCTACTTTGAAACAGTCGTTTGTTCTTTTCGTAAGCGGGGAGGAAATATAGTTGCTGAGTCAAGGATAATATTTTTCCAAATGAGTTTCTAAAAATTTGTGAGCGTCTTTAATCTGGGCGACAAAGACATTTTGGCTCTACTCTGGAAGCGTTAATTAAACGAATGTTTACACTGACCAGCCATGCATAAGACCAACGAGTTCAATTATAGCATTGGAGGCTATTCTAAGTAACTTCAATGGCATACTTTTGGGTTGTAAAAAGAATCAGATTTCCTTTTTCCATATTTGAAGGGACATGTTTCATTGCAAGACCGCGAGCTAGTAAAGTAATAAACTTTAATCGCCCAATTAAGTTTTGAATCGACTAAGTCGATCGAGCGCGTGTAATCTCAAAGGCTGGTCATATCACGTTGAGATAACGGTTCCCATACAATCACATACGTTAAGTAACGCCAATCCTGATCAGTAGGAGTAACTGTTTATTAATATCAGGTTTTGTAAGATTGGATGTGCGGGTGGTGTAATGGATAATGGCTCGGTCTTGTTAATTGGAGAGCTGTATTTCAATTTCTGTCGGGTTCGTTATATTCACTTAAAATTACCTCGGGAAAACCTAGAATCTTCAAAGATTTAAATCCGACTTCAAAAAATATCTTATGTCTTTCTTAATTTTTTTCTTATATTGTTTCATATTTTCATATCGATTTTTTATCCTTCGTTTTGAAATATCTCAGATAATAAAATTATTTGAAATAAAATTATCTTAAAATAATTAAATGAATGGAAAAAAAAATGTGTACTTTTCAATGTGGAGGGAATTTAAATGATGTTAATGATATTGTTCATATTTAAGTCAAACAGTTTTGATATTGTGATATACCGCCGCTATAGCAACAGACAACAAAAGAAAAGGGTGACAAAATAAGAAAAACGCTTTTCAGACTCTTGAAAAAAACCTATCTTTTGAGATAGAAGTCAAAACAAATAAGGAAGTTGTCGAATATTTCGATGTTGATTCTGGAAAAAACCTCACTTTTCAGATAGAAGTCAAAACAAATAAGGAAGTTGTCGAATATTTCGATGTTGATTCTGGAAAAAACCTCACTTTTCAGATAGAAGTCAAAACAAATAAGGAAGTTGTCGAATATTTCGATGTTGATTCTGGAAAAAACCTCACTTTTCAGATAGAAGTCAAAACAAATAAGGAAGTTGTCGAATATTTCGATGTTGATTCTGGAAAAAACCTCACTTTTCAGATAGAAGTCAAAACAAATAAGGAAGTTGTCCAATATTTAGATGTAGACTCTTGAAAAACCTCACTTTTGAGATAGAAGTCAAAACAAATAAGGAAGTTGTCCAATATTTAGATGTAGACTCTTGAAAAACCTCACTTTTGAGATAGAAGTCAAAACAAATAAGGACGTTGTCAAATATTTAGATGTAGACTCTTGAAAAACCTCACTTTTGAGATAGAAGTCAAAACAAATAAGGAAGTTGTCCAATATTTAAATGTAGACTCTTGAAAAACCTCACTTTTGAGATAGAAGTCAAAACAAATAAGGACGTTGTCAAATATTTAGATGTAGACTCTTGAAAAACCTCACTTTTGAGATAGAAGTCAAAACAAATAAGGACGTTGTCAAATATATAGATGTAGAATTTAATCTACAAGCTGGCAGTGTCTCTTAATATATAAAAGAGTTACTCAATGATTACAAATACATCTATTTTCATTTACACTTTTGACGCCAGTTAGTGAACAAACCGAAGCATTTATTATGCTTCACAAATGTTTAAATTAATTGCTCTTTTGACCGCTATACTTACAAATCTACGGCTGGCCACTCGTATCCAATGATGCCTGTCTACTCGGGAGGCTAGCTAATCCTCGTTGCAGGTCCCTGTTCAGGCACATTTTTGTTTGTTCAACACCCACAGAGTCCACTTGTTGTTTATATTTTTCAACTATGCTGAGAAAACCTTTGTTATAGTTTCTGGGAGACAGCGTGTTATCTAGTGTGATAAACAGTCTGAACAAGTCCAGGACGCTCAACCCTCGGTTATGATGATTTGTGACTTCGAGCTAGCCTAACTATCGATGGCTCCCAGAGCGTTCCGTCTACCCAATTCCACTCACAAGGATTGCGTATGGTTTTCTGGACATTTTTTAAATATGCCGCATGCTGGGATCGCCTCCTTCAGACCAAATAAACTATGCTGAGATATCTTGGATAAAAAGCGAACGTTTTAAGCACTCGGTTAAACTCGGTCAAAAAGCGAACGTTCGAACCACTCGGTTAAACTCGGTCAAAAAAGCGAACGTTCGAACCACTCGGCTAAACTCGGTCAAAAAGCAAACGTTCGAACCACTCGGTTAAACTCGTTTAAAAAGCGAACGTGCTAACCAATACGTTAAACTCAGTAAAACTTGGTTAAAAAGTGAACGTTCTAAACACTGGGATAAACTCGGTTAAGAAGCGAACTGCTAACCACTCGGTTAAACTCGGTTAAAAAGCGAATGTAGTAACCAATAGGTTAAAGTTGGTAAAACTCGGTTAAACTTGGTTAAAAAGTGAACGTTTTACCCACTCGGATAAACCCGGTTAAAAAGCAGACGTGCTAACTACTCGGTTAAACTCGGTTTAAAAAGCGAACGTTCTAACCACTCGGTTAAACTCGGATAAAAAGCTAGCCTGCTAACCACTCTGTTAAACACGGTTTAAAAAGCGAACGTTCTAACCACTCGGATAAACTCGGTTAAAAAATGAACGTTCTAGCCACTTGGTTAAACTCGGTTAAAACGTGAACGTTCTAACAATTCGGTTAAACTTGATTAAAAAGGGAACGTTCTAACCACTCGGTTAAACTCGGTTAAAAAGCGAACATGCTAACCAATACGTTAAACTCAGTAAAACTTGGTTAAACTTAGTTAAAAAGCGAACGTTCTAAACACTCGGATAAACCCGGTTAAACTCGGTTAAGAAGCGAACTGCTAACCAGTCGGTTAACCTCGGTTAAAAAGCGAACATGCTAACCAATAGGTTGGTAAAACTCGGTTAAACTCGGTTGAAAAGCGAACGTTTTACCCACTCGGATAAACTTGGTTAAAAAGCGAACGTGCTAACCTTTTGGTTAAAATCGATATAAAAAGCGAAGTTCTAACCATTCGGTTAAAAAGTGAACGTTCTAACCACCCTTTTAAACTTAGATAAAAAGTCAACGTGCTAACCAATCGGTTAAACTCGATAAAACTCGGTTCAAAAGTGAACGTTCTAACCACTCGGATTAACTCGGTTAAACTCGATTAAAAAGCGAACGTGTTAGCCACTCTGTTAAATTCGGTTAGAAAGCGAACGTTCTAACTACTCGGTTAAACTCAGTTAAAAAGCGAACGTACTAACGATTCATTTAAATTCGGTTAAACTCTGTTTAAAAGCGAACGTTCTAACTACTCGGTTAAACTCGGTTAAAAAGCGAACGATCGAACCACTTGGCTAAGCACCCATATATCGTTACAAATACTTCTGTTTTAATTCCACTTTGGACGTCAGCGAGATAAAAGCGTGAGCTGAATTGGAAGCGGACGCATTTTTTTTATAAAAAAAATGCCCTCGTAAAATCTTTAAAGAAATCGTTTAAAAATATTACTTGATATTAAATTCCCTATTAAATACTAAAAAAGTCTAAGAAAGTTCTAATAGACGCTATCCTTACAAATATATCTATTTTGATTCCACTTTGGACGTCAGAGAGAAAAAAAGGTCACTGGGCCAGAAACTGATAAGTATTGAAAAATATTTTTTTTATATAAAAAGTAAACTAGAAAAATACTTGAACGGGATCATTTGAAAATTTTACTTGATGATATAAATGTTAAATTCCCTATTAAATTCTCTTAAATGTTAAAAAATCTATTACTTTTATTTGTTCTTTATTTTCATGTTTCGAAATTCTACTCAAATAATTGGTTGAGTCTAACAATGCTAAAGGTATATGTTTTGTTTATTGATCAGCAGTGTATATATCAAATCACTCAATATCATATACATGACGCCACTAATAAAACATCTATAGAATTTTTATGAAGTACTAACCTTCAAATGACACGTGACATAATTTGGACCTAATCGGATTATTAGTTTACAAATTACAGTTAAGTGAAGCTATTGTTGCAAATTTTCAAGACAATGGAAAAATCTGCATTTCATATGTTGATAAAGCATTGCTTTCTGATGAGAAAACTATTGTTCAAGCAAAGCAATGGCTTGGTAAGTGTTATTAAGTCTCTGCTCCGTCGGGAACAACGGTTAAGCGGTACTATGCTAACTTTAAACGCGGTCGTACAGACACAAATGATGCTGAACGATCAGGACACCAAAGATCGGCAGTTGTCCCGCAAAATACCAAAGAAATCCCCAAACTCGTTTTGGCCAATCATAAATTGAAGTTGCGTGAGATAGCAGAGGAGGTGAACATATCAGAAGGCAGTGTATTCACCATTTTGCATGAACATTTGTCAATGAGAAACCTGTGTTCAAAGTTCAAAGTGGGTGCCGGGGTTTGCTATCTATCTATCTATCTATCTATCTATCTATCTATCTATCTATCTATCTATCTATCTATCTCATTTTGCTTGAATCTTTTTCATTCTGTTCATATCTATCTATCTATCTATCTATCTATCTATCTATCTATCTATCTATCTCATTCTGTTCATATCTATCTATCTATCTATCTATCTATCTATCTATCTATCTATCACTTTCTGTTCATTATCTATCTATCTATCAAAAACAACAACGCGTCGACGGTTCAGAGCGTTGTTTGAAACTGTTTCAACGAGACAAGAAGAGGTTTTTGCGTAAATATGTAACAATTGATGAAGCATGAATCCACCACTTCACTCTAGAGTCAAATCAGCAGTCAGCTGAGTGGACCAGTGATCAAAGACGCAAACATCAGCAGGCAAGATTTTGGCCTCCGTATTTTAGGATGCGCAAGGCCCATCGATTACCTTGAGAAAGGAAGAATCATCAAAAGTGAATATTATATAGCATCATTGGTTCATTTGAAGGGAGAAATTAGCAAAAAACGGCCACAAATGAAGAAGAAAAAAATGATCTTTCACCAAGATGACGCACCCTGTCGCACGTCGGTCGCAACGATGGCAAAACTATATGAATTGCCTTTCGAATTCTTTCCGCATCAACCCTATTTTCCAGATCTGACCCCCAGCGACTACTGATAGTTTGTAGACCTCAAAAGTATACTCCAGGTAAAGAGATTTGTCTCCATTGAAGAAGTGATATCGGCAACTGAGGCGTTTTTTTTTTAGGCCAAAGACAAATCGTTCTACATAAAAGGCATCGAATTGTTAGAGAAGCACTGGAAAAAGTGTATCAGCCGAGTAGGAGACTATGTTAATGAATAAGGTCGAACTTTGCCTAAAAGTTGTTATTTTATTAGTTAGGCCCGGGGTTTATTGAGTGATGTGTTTCGCAGCTCATCACTACGGTTAGACATCCGATTGCTTCTAGCCAGGATTGAAACCCGACCGAATCGATAGGCGAATAAAATTTTTTATATCCAACGAAGGTGACGGGAGATATTTAACGTGCGAGTGTGAACCAAACCCAACACGCAGCCACGCATATAAAATTTCTTACCTGCTCACCGCTTATCTATTTATGCACGTTACCTTGGCCATCAGAAAACAAACGAATATCGATATGTGAAGTCACAAGTTTATTCGCCTGAAGAGAGTCAACTTTAGACTCGAAACACGTGTAGTGACACAATTACCATTACGGATACTTAATATATCACACAAAAAGCAAGTAATATTAATAATAATAATAACAATAAATCTACACTTTAAACAAACCGTCCACGTCTCCTCGCAGTTTTTCTTTCTTTTTTCTTTCTTTCTTTCTTTCTTTCTTTCTTTCTATCTATCTATCTATCTATCTATCTATCTATCAGAGTCTGTTCATATCTATCTATCTATCTATCTATCTATCTATCTATCTATCTATCTATCTCATTCTGTTCATTATCTATCTATCTATCTATCTATCTATCTATCTATCTATCTATCTATCTATCTATCTCAGTCTGTTCATATCTATCTATCTATCTATCTATCTATCTATCTATCTATCTATCTATGTGCACATATGTATTTTTCTTAATAGTTGGACGGGATCAGTTTTGTAGTTTTAATTTATTTTAAATAATGTATATTTTGGTTGAATCAAGCAATTGATAGATTATTAGTTTTTTTAGATACTCACATGCAAACATATATTTATATATATATATATATATATATATATATATATATATATATATATATATATATGTTGGTTGACCACTCGTCAGCGAGTATTACCATCACTGACGAATTTGAATAACGATTTTAGTTCTCATGAGAATGTCAATTATATATTACAGCTTTGGCAAACTAGGGTCAGAACAACAACTGCCCCGAGCAAAACGATTTCTGAAAAAATTGAAACATCAAGACATGCTCTGTCTTTTCGGGTGAAAAGAAATTCGCCCCGGATCAAAATGTGACCCGGACAAGTATCAGGTGTTTATGTGCGGATTCTTTTGATGTTCTCCATGTTTCCCGCTTCTGTGATGGCGGTGAGTAATTAAAAACACGCCATGTCGTAGCAATTATTTCAAGATGGTCTTTGCTTGAAGACTGCTGGTTACACTGTGGCGTTAGAAACATTTGTTAAGATCTGGATAGACTTTTTATGTAAAAGAAGGAAGGTTTGTGTTTCAACAGCGCTCTGCACTTACTAAAAAATCTGTGGTGACCCCAGATTCGATGACGAGAAGTCTGCATGATCACATTACACCAAAGATATGACCACCTATCTTGCCAGAATTTTCAGATAATTACATGCGAGACGTTGTTGACTGGGAGAATAATCAACGTTTCCACAATACGAACTATTCCATGAAGGCCGCTATTACCTGAGTAATGTCCACTATCAAAACATATTGATGTGACACGTGATTTTGATTTCATTGTGAAGCCATAATCACGACTGAAGACATTTACATAGAATAAACACGTAAGCCATGAATTACTGCGTCTCCTCGGCCTCACTCTCTCAGCTGATCTCAAGTGGAATGAATACATTGAATCAATAGCTACATCTACTGCTAAGAAGATTGGGTCACTGTGCCGAACCAGGAAGTTTTTCTCGTCAGAATCTATCCTGCACATATACAAATATACCATTCGTCAGTGCATTGAATCTTCTTCTATGTGTCTTGTCCCTTCAGGACGTAGGCGATCATGGTTCTCCACGTCTCCCTATCCCTTGTGACTCTTAGTATGTTTGCTCCTGTTACAACTCGCAACCCCCGTTCCGTCATCCATCTGATCAGGTCCTGCAAATATGTTATCCGCTGCCTTCGTCTGTCTCTTTTTCCTTCTATCTGGCCAGTCAGTATCAGGTTCTCCAAGCTCTCCTTCCTCATTGCATGTCCAAGGAACTTCAGTTGTCTCTTCCTGATGCTCAGTATTAATTTCCTTTTTGTTGCCATTCTTTCCAACACTTCATCGTGTAGAACCACATTCTGTAGAACCACATTTCCGCTGCTTCAAGTTTTGTCCTCATTTTCGATGTTATTGTCCAGCATTCACTGCCGTATTGAAGAACTGATATCAGATAGCAATCCAGCACACTTTTCTTTGTTTCTAGTGAAATTTTCCTGTGTAAGTTTTCCTGTGTAATTTTACTTTACTCAGATTCTGGAACGCGTCCTTTGCCATACCAATTCACCTTCGGATCTCTGTGTCGCACTTTCCATCTCCTGTTAGAACATTTCCTAGGTATTTAAATTTTTGTACTTGCTTTATTCTGGTATCCCCCACCTGTGTTTGGCATTTTGGGTTGCACCTTTTGCTGATGACCATGCATTCAGTTTTCTTAAAGTTTATTTGTAGTCCTTTTTGTCACTCTCCACCGATACCTTCTGTAGGAGGTCTTGTAGTTTCCTTTCCGTGTCTGGGGTTCTCGACAAAATCCAAAGAAGGATCTGCAAGTAATCGATCTCGATTTAGTAGCCCGACATCAGTCACATTCTCAAAGGATGTGGCTTCCCTCGGTTTTTTCTACAGCTATTTGCATGGCTTCTTCTCTGACGAGCTTATCTCCCTGGGGCCACGTCTACACGAATTTACTCGAGCTACAAGATTAGTAAAAATGTCCCACACTTTTACAGTCAAAGCAGACAAATGTAACCGTCACTTCTACTTAAACAGTTTCTTTTGTCGCACTTTCCGCCTGTTGCAACTCTCTGCCGTATACTTGCTTCCCTGTTAGCTACAATCTCCAAGAGTTTAAGTGCAACGTCAGTTGCCATCTTTTATCTCCTTGATTCCCATCTTTCTCTTATCTTTTTTTCCGACACTCACTGTACCTTGTTCTCTGTTTTTTTCCCGCTCTCCTAACATGTAACCCTCATCCGCACCAGTGGCAGTACTGCCTTGCTTGAGTGAAACTATTAAAAATATGTAGAAAGCTTAGATTAATTTGCATCAAATTTCTTTCTTACAAGATTCACCATTATTTTTTGGTTAGGAAGGGCTAGTTTAATCCAAACTTTGCAGTCGGTAAAGACAAGTTAATAGGATTCTTTTTCTTTATTTAAGGAACGCTGACTTAACTCCCTCGTTCTTTAACATCCAGAAGGCCTCATTAAATTTGACGTTAGTTTATGCCAAGATGCAAATTTGAATTATTAATCAGATTGTAGATGTTTTATCTTGAAGACAATCTATAATTGGGACTTTTTCGTTAGTTTTACTTCAGTCATCTTTTTCACTTTTTATTGTTTTCGTTGCAGGCTTTCTGTATTATTTTTTATACTATAACATTATTTTAGATGATTTTTTTACCTTTCGTTTGATTAAAAAATTGTTCGCATGTTTTCTTTCAAAGTTAAACATTTTCTTACATATTTCAAAAATTCTTCTTTCCGCCATCTTTGTCCTTCTTCATTCCTTTATCTCATTTTTTTTTAGCTTTTTTAATTTTTATTTTTATCCAATATTTCTGTTTTATTTTTTAAAAACTTTTTTGTTTTGATAACACAATTATTCTTTTGTTGTTTCTTTTTTCACTCATTTAATTACACATTCCTTTCTTTCTTTTTTTCTTTCTTTCTTTCTTTCTTTCTTTCTTTCTTTCTTTACTCTTTTCTTTCTTTCCGTCTTTACATTCTTTAACTTTTTCCCGACTTTTTTCTTTTATTCTTTCGTTTTTCTTTCCATTATATTTTTTTTCCTTTCCGACTTTCTTTCTTTTGTTCTTTCTTTCTTTCCTTCAATTTATTACACTTTTCTTTCTTTATGTCATACCTTTTCTCTTCATGACACATCTTTTTCTTCTCTTCTTTCTTGTTTTCTTTCTTTTCTTTCTTTCTTTCTTTCTTTCTTTTCTTCCCCGCATCTTTTTTCTTTTTCTACGTCTTTCAGGCTTTCTTTCATTCTCTCTGTCATTTATTATTCTTTTCTTTCTTTCCAGTATATATCTATCTATCTATATCTATCTATCTATCTATCTATCTATCTATCTATCTATCTATCTCATTCTGTTCCTATCTATCTATCTATCTATCTATCTATCTATCTATCTATCTATCTATCTATCTATCTATCTCATTCTGTTCATATCTATCTATCTCATTCTGTTCATATCTATCTATCTATCTATCTATCTATCTATCTATCTATCTATCTATCTATCTATCTATTCTCTATCTATCTATCTATCTATCTATCTATCTATCTATCTATCTCATTCTGTTCATATCTATCTATCTCATTCTGTTCTATCTATCTATCTATCTATCTATCTATCTATCTATCTATCTATCTATCTATCTATTCTATCTTCATTCTGTCATATCTATCTATCTCATTCTGTTCATATCTATCTATCTATCTATCTATCTATCTATCTATCTATCTATCTATCTATCTATCTATCTATCTATCTATCTCATTCTGTTCATATCTATCTATCTATTCTGTTCATATCTATCTATCTATCTATCTATCTATCTATCATAATTCTATCATATCTATCTATCTATCTATCTATCTATCTATCTATCTATCTATCTATCTCATTCTGTTCATATCTATCTATCTCATTCTGTTCATATCTATCTATCTATCTATCTATCTATCTATCTATCTATCTATCTATCTATCTATCTATCTCATTCTGTTCATATCTATCTATCTCATTCTGTTCATATCTATCTATCTATCTATCTATCTATCTATCTATCTATCTATCTATCTATCTATCTATTCTGTCATATCTATCTATCATATCTATCTATCTATCTATCTATCTATCTATCTATCTATCTCATTCTGTTTATATCTATCTATCTCATTCTGTTCTATCTATCTATCTATCTATCTATCTATCTATCTATCTATCTATCTATCTATCTATCTATCTATGTTTTCACTATATTTTATTCCCGTCGATCTTTTTTATTTCATTGTTTGTTTCTTTCTTTTCATTACTTTTTTTTCCAGCCCTTCTTTCTTTCTTTCTTTCTTTCTTTCTTTTCTCATTACCTCTTTCTTTTTTCCTCCCATTTTCCGTTTTTTCCTTTCTTTTCATTGCCTATTTCTTCCATCCCGTCTTTCTTTCTTTTCATTTTTCCTCTCTTTCTTAACGTCTTTCTTTTTATCTTTCTTTACATTACCCTTTTCTTTCTTCTCGTTTCTCTTTCTTTCCTTTCATTACTCTTTTTTCATTCGCCTCTTTATTTATTTTCATTGCACTTTTCTTTCTTTCCACCTTTCTTTCTTTTTATCGCTCCTTTCTTTTTTCATTATTTGTATTGCATTTTTGTTTTTATCTGTTTTTCATATTTTTTGTCTTCGTTTCTTTGTTGCCAATATTTCTTTCTTTCTTTCTTTCTTTCTTTCTTTATTTCTTTCTTTCTTTCCTCTCATTTTTTTCTCTCTTTCATTTCATTAGTCTTTTCTTCTTGTCTTTCTTTCATACATTTCATTATGCTTACCGTCAATTTATTCTTTCTTTTTTTCATTACCATTTTCTTTCTTTCTTTTTTTCTTTCTTTCTTTCTTTCTTTCTTTCTTTCTTTTTTAACTTTTTTTCTGTCTTAAATTCTTTCTTTTCATTGCTCTTTTCGTTTTTCTATCTTTCTTTTGTTCTTTCTTTTCGTTATTTCTTTCATTCCTCCCGTTTTTTCTTCTTTACATTACTATTTCCATTATTCCCACCTTGTTTTACCGGCATTTTATTCATTCATTCTTTCATTCATTCTTTCATTCATTACACTTTCCCTTCTTCCCGTTTTTCTTTATTTCAATTGCTGTTTTCTTCTTTTTTAACGACTTTTTATTCTTTCTTTTTTCCTTTCAATGATTTTTCTCTATTTCTTTCTTTTTTCCTTTCTTTCTTTCTTTCTTTCATTTCCTTATGATTTTCTTTATTTTTCTTTTTTCCTTTCCTTTCTTTCTTTCTTTCTTTCTTTCTTTCATTTCCTTATGATTTTCTCTATTCCTTTCTTTCTTTCTTTCTTTCTTTCATTCATTTCCTTATGATTTTCTTTATTCCTTTCTTTTTTCCTTTCTTTCTTTCTTTCTTTCTTTCTTTCTTTCATTCATTTCCTTATGATTTTCTTTCTTTCTTTCTTTCTTTCATTTCCTTATGATTTTCTTTATTCCTTTCTTTTTTCCTTTCCTTTCTTTCTTTCTTTCTTTCTTTCATTTCCTTATGATTTTCTTTATTTCTTTTTTCTTTCTTTCTTTCTTTCTTTCTTTTTTTCTTTCTTTCTTTCTTTCCTTATGATTTTCTTTATTCCTTTCTTTTTTCCTTTCTTTCTTTCTTTCTTTCTTTTTTCTTTCTTTCATTTCCTTATGATTTTCTCTATTCCTTTCTTTTTTCTTTCTTTCTTTCCTTTCTTTCTTTCTTTCTTTCTTTCATTTCCTGATGATTTTCTTTATTCCTTTCTTTTTTCTTTCTTTCTTTCTTTCTTTCTTTCTTTCATTTCCTTATGATTTTCTTTATTCCTTTCTTTTTTCCTTTCTTTCTTTCTTTCTTTCTTTCTTTATTTCTTTCATTTCCTTATGATTTTCTCTATTCCTTTCTTTTTTTCTTTCTTTCTTCCTTTCTTTCTTTTTTCATTTCCTTATGATTTTCTTTATTCCTTTCCTTTCCTTTCTTTCTTTTTCTTTCTTTCTTTCTTTCTTTCTTTCTTTCTTTTCATTATTTTTTCTTTTTTATGTCTTTTTCTTTCTTTCATTTCATTATCATTTACTTTATTTCTTTTCTTTCTTTCTTTCTTTCTTTCTTTTCATTATGGTTTTCTTTTTTCTGCCTTTTTCTTTTTTCTTTCCTTTCTTGTTTTAATGTTCTTTCCGTTCCCGTTTGCTTTAAAACTGCTTCGTTGTTCATATCATCTGTTTATTCTCAGCATCCTTCTGTTGAACCTACTGTATGTTGTCTCGAGTCTTCTCTTCATTTGAGAGGCTCACGACCTTATTAAGTTCTCGTATGATAACCAAAGTTAAGCAACGTCAAGCCGGATTAGAATCTCTATGGGTAGCCACTTAGAAATACCAATTGTACTAATCGATGATAAAGACCGCATCAGCCCCCAAATCAGTCCAGAAATCTCATAGACTATGAAAAACTCTGCTAAATACCTCCTAGATATCAAGAGCAACATACGAAGCGCCACAACTCTTATCTAAAGCATTATAGACTCACTTGCAGTTTAGCCCGGTTTCACTCGGATAGTTTAAGGAATAATAAGAATAAAAAAATATGATGGTTTACATAACAACTACTTACACAACGTCCACCCTCGTCACTTTTATGGATATAGATAACAATGTAGAATGTCTCTATTGGTTTAGTGTGGGAGGGGGAGTGGCAACATATATAGATATAGATAATATAAAGTGGGGTGATCGATTCTATATTATAATCAATA
This sequence comes from Ascarosepion bandense, assembly GCA_037127315.1. Taxonomy (NCBI): domain Eukaryota; kingdom Metazoa; phylum Mollusca; class Cephalopoda; order Sepiida; family Sepiidae; genus Ascarosepion; species Ascarosepion bandense. The sequence continues at coordinate 72,416 of JBBBDQ010001852.1, forward strand.
CATAAACTGATCCCTGATTTGTAGGGTGATGATATATATTTTTAACCTTTAATTTTGGCTTTCTGAAAAAACTCAAGGTCTCGTTAGCATTCTAAAATTTTGATCCATATCTGAGCGCAACTCGCATCGAGCTAGACTACAAAATGCAGACGCTAAGTCGAATCTATCATGCAAAGAAATACTTAAACAACATCCACCATCGTCACGTTTATAGATATAGATAATATAAAGGAGGGTGATCGATTCTATATTATAATCAATACATAAACTGATCCCTGACTTTGCGGGGTTATAATATATATTTTTCTACCTCTAATTTTGGCTTTTTGAAAAAATTCAAGGTTTTCTTTAGCAGTCTAAAATTTTAATCCATATCTGAGTGCAACTCATGTCGAGTTAGACCGCAAAATACAGACGCTAAGTCGAATCTATCAAACAAAGAAATACTTACAAAACGTCCACCCTCGTCACTTTTATAGCTATAGATAATATAAAGTGGGGTGATCGATTCTATATTATAATCAATACATAAATTGATTCCTGACTTTGTAGCGTGATGATATATATATTTTTTACCTCTAATTTTGGCTTTCTGAAAACCTCAAGGTGTCATTAGCATTCTAAAATTTTGATCCATATCTGGGCGCAACTCACGTCGAGCTAGACCACAAAATGCAGACGCTAAGTCGAATCTATCACGCAAAGAAATACTTACACAACATCCACCATCGTCACGTTTATAGATATAGATAATATAAAGTGGGGTGATCGATTCTATATTATAATCAATACATAAACTGATCCCTGACTTTGTGGGGTGGTATATATTTTTCTACCCCTAAGACTTACTGAGGTGATATGCCTAATCAATTCAGAGTTAATTTTAGCTTGTATTAATGTAAAACGTTCGAAATGGTCGTTGCCCTGAAATTGAAAAAAAGCGCCGAAAATAATTAAAAAAAAAAAGAACTTACAAAGCTAACGGACAATTCTCTGGTGATCCCAGCCTTCCTCCTTCCAATACAAACTGCATCACTTCATGGTTTGTTTGACCCGGGTAAGGATTACTGGCCATCGAAAAGATCTCCCATAAGGTAATCCCGTAAGCCCTGATATGTAAAAAATATTGAAAAAAATTTACTTTTAAATACACGCTTTCGTGTTTGTGTTTAACACACACACACACACACACACACACACACACACACACACACACACACAATGACAGTCCTTGGTATGACGATAAACTACATTTGGCAGCAAACAAACAAAAACAAAACACTATGAAAATATAAAAAGTAATACATTTTTAAAAATAAAACGAGTGTATCCCTAACGTTAAAAACGACGGGGCAAAATGTTTGAGAGGTTATATATATATATATATATATATATATATATATATATATATATATATTCCATTTGTAAACGAGTTATTACGCGACCTAGGTTTCTACCATGTTGTATATGCAGGTGATTTGCAATAACTGATTTTACCGCTTTGAAAAATATTCAAAAGTTCTACATTATAATTGTATTGAATTGAACACATTTTAATACAGCTGTGCACTGGTATAATTTTATCATGACCAAAAACTAAGTTTTTATATATATATATATATATATATATATATATATATATTATAAGATAGACCGTCGTATACACACACATACACACACACACATATAGATATATATATATATATATCCTATATTATAAGATAGACCGTCATATATATATATATATATATATGTGTGTGTGTGTGTGTGTGTGTGTGTGTGTGTGTGTTCTGTTCTGTTCTGTTTAACATATTGTTGGCTTTGCATATTCAGTTCATTTGCGTTGGGTGTGCATTGAGCACTTTTTCGAACTACTAGTCCAACCAACCACTATTTGGATAATATATATATCCTAAATCCACAGATAACGTGGAAGCTGATAGGCAAGGGAAGGACTGCCAATAGCCTAGGTGAGAGATGTAATCTATGTTTAACAAAAAAGTGAAGATTTTGAAATTTCAATATCAGAATGTAATACTGAATAAACGTAGAGAAATTATGATTATGTGTCGTCACAGGAATAAATTTAAATTGCAATAATTATCTCATTCTTCCAATTAGTCACAATAAAAGGTTTTAAAATTTGGCTAAGCAGTAACCTTTTCTCTAATACCTACCACTTCTAACCCAATTGTCAAGCCACATACCTCCCACTACCATAAGAGAAATTACTACTAAGATTTCTCTAGGTTAACCATATAATAGGCAATATTCCCTCACCTCTTCCTTTACGAGACCAAGCCTCCGGATTAGAATTTTTTCCTCATTTTTTGAATGTCTTAAACTGACATGTTGAAAATGTCTATTTTCCCTCTAAATTTTATCTGGATATATATATATATATATATATATATATATATATATATATATATATATGTGTGTGTGTGTGTGTGTGTGTGTGTGTGTGTATTCTTCGCTACTTGAAGACATAATTATTGCTAAAAATGAAAACATAAGGCGCTGATTAAGAGCAGACACGCGGCAAGAGCTTTTATAAGTGGTAGTAAAGTTTAATAACTGGCAGCAAAGAGAATGCACTAAGTCGACTCTGCCTGCTATTGTATCTCTCTTCATGAGCGTGACAAGAGGGATATATATATATATATATATATATATATATATATATATATAACCAAGTATGGGTAGAATAATATTCCCCATCCAAAGAAACACTATTTTTAAAAAAGTGCTCAATACAAAGTAGAAAGGATTCATTTCGAAATAACAACATCACTTGAAAAGACACAAAAAGTGTCGAAACAAAATAGCTACTTTTGTAGTGATATTATAACATATCAATGTTATAATTTATTAATAAATATTATTATATATATATACATATATATATATATATATATATATATATATATATGTCAGATTAAATAAATTGCAAATGTTGTGTCTGTTTATTTAATAAATAATCTTTTGCGTATTATGATTGAAAGATATCAAAAATGAGCTGTAACTTTGGCAGATGTTATTATCATTCATTTCCCAATGTTCCCAAGAGCTTTCAATCTATCTCCAAGATCATCTTCAGGAGTGTGAGTTATGGTAACAAAAAATAACTGCAAAATTTTGTTGCTAAAAATTACTACCATGTATCATCTACCATATATTCAATCATGAAAGAAGAATGACATATATAATATTTTATTGTTTCAAAGCTCGGCATTAATTGACCGATAAGGAGTTGAAATTCCATTAAACAAAAAAAACAGGCACACGTACATACATATATATTAGTCATTTGAGGCCAACTACGGCAACAAAGCCACTAAGACGTAACGGTTTACTGGCAATATGCGGCAACTATACTGTTACGGAGAAAGAACATTAAAAGCAAGTATCAAGAAGGCAAAAATAACGATTATCATTACGCTTAAATTTTTGAAGATCAAAGTTGACTGGGAAGCAAGAAGCCGGAAGAGAGTTCCACAAGCGAGAGAAGAAACTATTAGCATAGGACTTATAATAATATGAGAAGAAGAAAACATAATTAAGGAGAGAGAACAATAAAAGATAAGGAATCAAAAAGACAGTAAATAACGATTGATATTGAATTTAAATTTTTAAGGATCATAGTTGACTGGGAAGTAAGAAGCCGGAAGAGAATTTCACAAGCGAGAAATTGTGCGTTGTGGTTTTTTCGGGTTGGTTGGCCATGGTGTAGTCCAAAACCCAAGGTGCGTGTGTGGAGTACAAGAAAGCGTAAAACCTCAAAACTTAAATAAACCGAGGACTGTGCATTGAATATTTTGAGCTTCCTGATTGATTAAGTCTTCTATTGGTGAACTATAAAATAGGTTGGACTATGATTGTATCCACAGTATACACATGTACCAAAAAGTCCAACAGAAATGCGATAGAAGAAACTGTTAGCATAGAATCTACGGTTGCATCTAGCCAAAAGGGACTTAGAAAATTTGTCACGGGTGATCTTGGTGGTAAGAAAGCGTAGAATAAACTGCCTAACGAGTTTGGGGACATGTTTGGCGGAACGACAACAACACGTGATAATATTTCTGAAAGTTATTTCGGAAAATGAGTTCCAAGAATGTTTTCAACAATTGCAACTCCGGAAACTCTATGAAGAATGTTTTCAACAATTGCAACTCCGGAAACTCTATGAAGAAGTGCACAGATTGTCTGAGTAAAAATGACCGGAAAGGCTGCAATAAACGAACAGTATTGAAGAGGCAAACAAATAATATGTTTATTTAATTCGATTGTAGCGAGAACTTTGCTAATCGAGTTGGCGAAAGTTCGTTTGGCTGGGTAGTTGTTACTTTACTAGTGAGTCATTGGTAATAGTTGGGAATGTGGTTGCTTTGGAAACATGTTGTGGAAACCAATCTGCTGTGTATAGTTGGACCTCAAAACCTCGAAAAATATCTTAAGCAGATGTCCATTTAGTTTCTTCACTTAGACGGGTTTCTCTGGCTGTTTCCTCTACCGTTGCTAGCCGAACGTCTCTTTATATACACTTAAGAATAGCTCCAGACAACATAGCACAACAATTAATTTCGGTCAACATTAAAAAATCTTTTTCTATTTATCAAAATATATTATATTTTTAGGTGGTTTCTTTGTTTCATATTTTGTAATAGGGTAAGTTATGCGCGAAGCCCGACTTATTTTGATAGGTTTCGAGTCACAATAACAAGACACAGGACCATCGAAATTTCGTTTCACAGCAGTTGCTCAGTCTTCTCCTATTTTACTTTTTTAAATCAGATGATACAGTTCTGATTGCAGCCACGGAAAGGAAACTACAAGACCTCCTACAGAAGGTATCGGTGGAGAGTCACAAAAAAGGACTACAAATAAACTTTAAGAAAACTGAATGCATGGTCATCAGCAAAAGGTGCAACCCAAAATGCCAAATACAGGTGGGGGATACCAGAATAAAGTAAGTACAAAAATTCAAATACCTAGGAAATGTTCTAATAGGAGATGGAAAGTGCGACACAGCGATCCGAAGGCGAATTGGCAGAGCAAAGGACGCGTTCCAGAATCTGAGTAAAGTACTAACACACAGGAAAATTTCACTAGAAACAAAGAAAAAGTGCTGGATTGCTATGTGATGTCAGTTCTTCAATACGGCAGTGAATGCTGGACAATATCACCGAAAATGAGGATAAAACTGGAAGCAGCGGAAATGTGGTTCTACAGAAGGATGCTGCAGATATCGTGGACTGAGCATGCAAATAATGATGAGGTGTTGGAAAGAATGGCAACAAAAAGGAAATTAATGCTGAGCATCAGGAAGAGACAACTGAAGTTCCTGGGGCATACAATAAGGAAGGAGAGCTTGGGGAACCTGATACTGACTGGCCAGATAGAAGGAAAAAGAGACAGAGGAAGGCAGCGGATAACATCTGCAGGGCCTAATCAGGTGGTTGACGGAACGGGGGTTGCCAGGAGTAACAGGAGCAAATATACCTAAGAGCCACAAGGGATAGAGAGACGTGGAGAACCATGATCGCCTACGTCCTGAAGGGACAGGGCACATAGAAGAAGAAGTACCCGATAATGCAACTAAGGCACAAGGGCCTATTGAGAGTGAAAGAGAATGAAAAGACATTGGGCTGAGCCGGGAGCCCATTTCTAAACAGCAAACAATAAATAAACCTCAACTCCTGTTCAAAAGACTTGGGAGGAGTGTGAACCGAATATTAGGTGAGAGTTTCCTTCTCATTAACTGAGAGAGAAGTAAATAGAGAAAAGGGGGAGAGAGAAATAGAGAGAAGGGGAGGGAGAGAGAGAAAGAGACATGGGTTTTTAAGGAAAGCAAATGCTTGCTTTAAATTTGATTTTTTTTTAAATATTTTATTTCCATATTTCACTTTTACATTTAGGCTCACCACAGCTCATAATCTCCTAAGAGTTCTTTTTGAGATAACAGCCAATAGTTGTCAGGTAAGCAATCTTTGATTTCACAGGATAAAATTAAATTGTCATAATTTGTATTTTTCATTGCTTTATGTAACATTTAAACATTACCGTAAATTTGCTTTCGTTCCTTGTAGATAGTTTTATGTAGGGACGCATTTTGGTAAAATCATTTTGAAAGGTATAACTTACCAGACATCGGATTTGCTTGTGAAAACACCATCGAGGTAGGCTTCCGGTGGCATCCATTTTACAGGAAGTAATGCCTTTCCTGTTTTCCGGTAATAGTCAGATCTGAAAACGGAAGAAAAGATTAAGAAATATATAATATCCGTCATCGTTGTATAAACATTAGTATGGAACAGGGCCAGACTGTGGTAGGAAGAATGAATTGTGTCAATCAGTCAAACGAGGAAAAATAAATTACGAAATCACCATGTGACTCACGAGTTACGTAAGATATATCCATTATTCTTCAAACACACGCACGCACGCACGCACGAACGCACGCACACACACATACACACACACTGTTCTGACGTAGCTCTTACACATGACGTACGGTCCACAATATATAAAGGATTAATATCAAGTAGCGACAGTGGAGTCGGCAGCCGACGGGGCAAAATCTTTGAGAGGTTATATATATATATATATATATATATATATATATTCTATTTGTAAACGAGTTATTACGCGACCTAGGTTTCTACCATGTTGTATATGCAGTTGATTTGCAATAACTGATTTTACCTCTTTGAAAAATATTCAAAAGTTCTACATTATAATTGTATTGAATTGAACACATTTTAATACAACTGTGCACTGGTATAATTTTATCATGACCAAAAACTAAGTATATATATATATATATATATATATATATATATATGTGTGTGTGTGTGTGTATATATATATATATATATATATATATATATATATTATATATATATCCTATATTATAAGATAGACCGTCGTATATATATACACACACACATATATGTGTACTACTGTATCTAGCGAGAATAAACGTATTACTTATATCTGTGTATTGTCATTCCTCCGCGATACAGCAGAATCAGACACACACACACACACACACACACACACACACACACACACTAACGGGTAGATTTTTTATATATTAGATTGATTTGCGTATTCTTCTTCTTCATGTGCCGTGTCTTTTCAGGACATAGGCGATCATGGACTTCCACTTGGCGCTGTCCTTTGTCGCTCTCAATATTTTTTCTCTTGGTATATCGCAGCTCCGCTCCGCCGTCCATTTGCTCAGACCTTACAAGTACGTCTAGCGCTGCTTTCCCCTGTCTTTCCTTCTATTTATCCGACCTGTGGGTATCAAGTTCTCTAGGCCCTCCTTCCTCATTATTCCTGCTATTTACCATCAGTGTTCTTCTAGTTTGCATCCTTTGTAACACATTATCGTTGCCCACTTGGTCAGTCCATCCTCAGCATCCTTCTGTAAAACCACATTTCTGCTGCCTCAAGCCTCACCTTTGATGAGATCGTCCAGCATTCACTTCCATACAGGACAGATATTACATAGCAATCCAGCACGTTTTCTTTATTTCCAATGAGATTTTTCCGTCTTTCAGTACTCTGGTTTCCTTCTGAAATGGGTCTTTAGCCGTGCCAATGCGTCTTTGGATCTCCATGTCGCACTTTCCATTCACTTCCAAGGTATTTTTTACTTGTTTTATTTTAGATCCCCCAACTTGCAGTTGTATGGTCGGCTTTTTCCTGATGGCCATACATTCAGTTTTCTTGGGGTTTATGCTCAGTCCTTTCTTTTCATTTTCTTTTGCTACCTTCTGTAGAATCTCCTGCATATTATACAAGGTTTACAACTCCTCTTAAACTTTGGTCTTTACTATAGTATATGCGTTGTGGTGCAATGTATATCAGCTCGGAACGAGAAATCGGAGAGCCAAGTTCGATTTCTAGTTGAATTTGCTGCATTCACTTAAGCGCAAATACCCCTGGGAAAAGTATTACTCCGTCGCTTCTCCCTGGTTAGCAATCAGTCTATTGCAGAAAGTAATTGCAACCTAGTGCGGGAAAATATTATGCTTAGTTAGTGATGTCTCTTTCGAGACATGATTAAGTGTGGCACTTAACAAATAGTAACGAAGTGGTTCGTGGAAAAGCGTTCAGACAATAAATTCTATCAAACACTCTTCCCATCTGCCCAACCCTCACCCTCGGTATCCTTACTCATCTGTCACCTTCCTCCTGACATTCCCTATGTCTAACCACTCCTTCTCTTTACCTTCCCCTATGTAGCTCCATGCGCAATAGTGGCAGTGAAATGCCTTGCTTGGGGTGAAATGATTAAAAAAAAAAAATCCTGGGTTCGATTCTCACAATGGTTGACTTGTTAAAGAGGTAATATCAAACCGGGGAGATGAACCCGTCATGAAACGCAGCTAGGAAGTACTTGAAAGCAATAGCAAGAGTTCTTCCAAAGCCAAGTGGGGGAAATTGTAATTGTCAGGAAACCGTCGATTATTTTACAAAGACAAAAATTATTTTTTTCTTCAGACTGCATTGTATTATTTCCTTCTTACTTTCTCTCTTTATTGAATCTTTCTTTCTTTTTATTACACTTCCGGTTGAGGAATCGAGAGTTTTCATTTGTTCGTTTCTTTCTTTCTTTCTTTCTTTCTTTCTTTCTTTCTTTCTTTCTTTCTTTCTTCTGTCTGCATTGCCTTCTTTTTTTGTTATTTCTCTCGTCATAGGATTATGCCTTTCTTTCTTACTTAATTTTTTCTTTTTTCTTGTTTTTCTTTTTATTACACTTCTGTTGGAGCAATCCAAGTTTTTTGTTTGTTCGTTCCTTCTTTTTTCATTCTTTATCTTTTATTCTGTCTACCTTGCATTCTTTCTTTCTTGCTTTCTCTCTTTGTGCATTCTTTCTTTCTTTTTTGTTACTTTCTTCTTTTTTTTCTTTTAATTAAAATTCTGCTTGAGCAAGCGAGGTTTTTGATTGATCGTTTTTTCTTTTATCTATCTATCTATCTATCTATCTATCTATCTATCTATCTATCTATCTATCTATCTATCTCATTCTGTTCATATCTATCTATCTAGTTTTCTTCATATCTATCTATCTATCTATCTATCTATCTATCTATCTATCTATCTATCTATCTCAGTCTGTTCATATCTATCTATCTCAGTCTGTTCATATCTATCTATCTATCTATCTATCTATCTATCTATCTATCTATCTATCTATCTCATTCTGTTCATATCTATCTATCTAGTTTTCTTCATATCTATCTATCTATCTATCTATCTATCTATCTATCTCATTCTGTTCATATCTATCTAGTTTTCTTCATATCTATCTATCTATCTATCTATCTATCTATCTATCTAGTTTTTTTCATATCTATCTATCTATCTATCTATCTATCTATCTATCTATCTATCTATCTATCTAGTTTTTCATATCTATCTATCTATCTATCTATCTATCTATCTATCTATCTATCTATCTATCTATCTAGTTTTTTTCATATCTATCTATCTATCTATCTATCTATCTATCTATCTATCTATCTATCTATCTATCTAGTTTTTTTTTCATATCTATCTATCTATCTATCTATCTATCTATCTATCTATCTATCTATCTATCTATCTAGTTTTTCATATCTATCTATCTATCTATCTATCTATCTATCTATCTATCTATCTATCTAGTTTTTTTCATATCTATCTATCTATCTATCTATCTATCTCATTCTGTTCATATCTATCTAGTTTTTCTTCATATCTATCTATCTATCTATCTATCTATCTATCTATCTATCTATCTAGTTTTTTTCATATCTATCTATCTATCTATCTATCTATCTATCTATCTATCTATCTAGTTTTTTCATATCTATCTATCTATCTATCTATCTATCTATCTATCTATCTATCTATCTATCTAGTTTTTTTCATATCTATCTATCTATCTATCTATCTATCTATCTATCTAGTTTTTTTCATATCTATCTATCTATCTATCTATCTATCTATCTATCTATCTAGTTTTCATATCTATCTATCTATCTATCTATCTATCTATCTAGTTTTTCATATCTATCTATCTATCTATCTATCTATCTATCTAGTTTTTTTCATATCTATCTATCTATCTATCTATCTATCTATCTAGTTTTCATATCTATCTATCTATCTATCTATCTATCTATCTATCTATCTATCTATCTATCTCATTCTGTTCATATCTATCTAGTTTTCTTCATATCTATCTATCTATCTATCTATCTATCTATCTATCTAGTTTTTCATATCTATCTATCTATCTATCTATCTATCTATCTATCTATCTAGTTTTTTCATATCTATCTATCTATCTATCTATCTATCTATCTATCTATCTATCTAGTTTTTTTCATATCTATCTATCTATCTATCTATCTATCTATCTAGTTTTTCTATCTATCTATCTATCTATCTATCTATCTATCTATCTATCTATCTATCTATCTATCTATCTATCTATCTATCTAGTTTTTCATATCTATCTATCTATCTATCTATCTATCTATCTCATTCTGTTCATATCTATCTAGTTTTCTTCATATCTATCTATCTATCTATCTATCTATCTATCTAGTTTTTTTCATATCTATCTATCTATCTATCTATCTATCTATCTATCTATCTATCTAGTTTTCATATCTATCTATCTATCTATCTATCTATCTATCTATCTATCTATCTAGTTTTTTTCATATCTATCTATCTATCTATCTATCTATCTATCTATCTATCTATCTATCTAGTTTTTTTCATATCTATCTATCTATCTATCTATCTATCTATCTATCTATCTATCTAGTTTTTTTCATATCTATCTATCTATCTATCTATCTATCTATCTATCTAGTTTTTTTCATATCTATCTATCTATCTATTTGTCTCTATTGCATTCTCTTTCTTATTTTCTGTTTTTGTTCGTTTGTGTCTTTTTTACATGTTTTTATTTTTTTACACTTCCGTTTGAGTAATCGTGATTTTTAACTATTCATTACTTCTTTCTTTCTTTCTTTCTTTCTTTCTTTCTTTCTTTATCCTTCATTGTATTCTTTGTCTCTATATTTGTTTGTGCCTTTCTTTTTCTTGTTTTTTTTATTACACTGCAGATTGAGCAGTTGTGGTTTTCTTTCCTTCTTTCTTTTTTCTTTTTTTTCTTTCTTTCTGTCTGCATTGCATTGTTTTTTTTTTCCTTATTTTCTCTCTTTATTTGTTTGTATGTTTTTTTCTTCATTTTTCATTCATTTTTGTTTTACTTTTTATTACACATCCGTTTGAGCAATCGGCATTTCCGTTTCTTTTTTTCTCCTCAGTTTCTTTTTCTTCTTGCATTTTTCTTTTCTTTTTTATTCTCACTTTATTATTTGTTCTTCTTTTTCCGTCGTTGTTTACATGTTTTTTCTTTCTTTTTTGTTCGCTTTGCATCGCTTCTGCTTCTCCTTTCATAGTTAGATTTTGCTAATTATATCAGAAAGAAACAACAAACAAATAGTATTATCTTTAACGTTGACCAACGGATTACACCACCCAATCGCCATATTTACTTAAAGTTTTCAGAGATATTTTCTTTTTTCCATCTCCCTGTCCATCTATTAATTATTTAACCACACATTATGCTGATTTTTTCCAGAACTCGATAAATCCATCTTGTTTGATTGTAGGAAAAGAGAATTTTGATACGTTGAATAACAAATGAATCAATATTTAAGTTGTATTTCGGAAATGACACATTTGTCATTTGTCAAATTTTCATTAAAAATGGAAGAAGTGGACATTTTGGGAGCATATATTTAAAATCACATAGTATCTCTAGAAATAATTATGCAATTATATTGAAAAAACAATCAGACGATTCTTTAATTGTATTTTGTTGTGCTTTAGTTTAAAAAATGAAAAACTATTTTACTCTTGTATTGGATTAAAAATGTAGACACACACACAATATATATATATATATATATATATATATACATATGTGTGTGTGTGTGTGTGTGTGTGTGTGTGTGTGTGTGTGTGAGGGGGGAGATTTTGAAGGCTATCGCAATGCGTTTAGTAAAATAAAAGAATGTAAAGAAGGTGTTGGGTATTACCTATTTATTAATCATTAATATTTCGAGATCAATATATCATCTTCAGAATGGTAGGAAAGCTTACTTTCACGTCCGTCCGCTCGTGGACCGTGCCTTTCAATAAAAGGTTGAAAAGCACGGTCCAAGAGCGGACGGATATTCATTGAAATCATCGTATTGGAGCTTCTGGCGGGAATGTCAAGCAGTACAGCATGTCGTTTTCTAATATCTGGCGGAGTGAATTGAGGTATGGTGCTTTTTTATTTTCTTGTTTCAAATCAGATTATGGTAAGTTTAAATTCGGTAATTTGAATAAAATAATGTGTCAGCGAGGTGTATTTTGTTTTTGCAAGATTTTTCGAAACCGAGAATTGGCTACTGTTTACAAAATGTTTCGATCGATGAAAAATGGTCGAATAGTTGAAATATCTCTTAAATAAAAAAATTTTTAAATTTCGATCAATATAATTTCGGTTTGAAATACACCAGAGTATTTTCCTTACTAAAATTAGTAAATTTAATCTCTTGGCTTTCAATTAAAGGTAAAATTAAAGCTTCCAAAGAAATTGTTTATTTTTAAAAATTCAATTTAAATTTAGGTATCGAACATAAGTGGAGGTACCTACATTAAAAAAACTGAAACTTAATTTTGGGGATAAGTTCAAACAGGCAAGGACGTCCAAAGTAAAGTTGGTTTTACTAGTGTGCATAATACGTTTTATTATTTAACATACAAAATACTCCCGCTATTTAAAAGATAATTTAATGATTAGAATAATAAATACTTATTTAATAAAAAGGTACTATTCTTTGTATTTCGATATACAAGAATCCAGTTTCCAGTCTGCCCAGCGTTTACTAGAACTATAAACAAATCACAAGACTGAACAGGATCAAAAAGTTAAAATTTGGCTTCAGAAAAAATATGTACGCATATGTTGCATGCTTAAGAGTAAGAAATTCTAAGGTTCCCTGTTAAAAAGAAAGAAAAAATATTTCTCAAATATTGTTTACTAGCATTATAGCCTGGAGTTGCCCGTGCAACTCAGAACATTTTAGTAGTAGGAGAAGATGCCAATGAGAGAAAAAAAAAGCTTTATTTTTCTTTTAATTTTATTTTCTGTAGTATGAAATATTAAATCTGAAAAAAAAAACACACTTAAATAATTAAATTAACCATTGGCACTTTTTTGTTACATATTTTGTTTTTGTTTGAATAAACACTTTTTTTAAAAAAATATTTCTTTTGTTTCAAAATTACAGGGAAAAATATTCAAATTTTTTTTTGACCAAATGAATTTTTAAAACGTCGGAATAAAAATTAAATATAAACGCACATTTTTTTTTTTAATAAAAAATATTTTAGTCGCGTTTGTCACGTGTGATTTGATTTCTGTGACGTAATTCAGCAACCATCTTTGATCTTAGATGTTTTACGGAGCAAATGTAAACAATCGGCTTTATTGGCCAAAAATTGCGAAAGAAAAAATTGCTGAAATTAACTCAAAAAGTATGCGTCGACCTGGCTTCTCTGTAGATATGTCTCCCTAGAAAATTTGAATGGCGAAGCTTAAAAGAATGTAGGCGTGCATAGGGAACAGTCACACACAGACTCACAGATTGCCTTTTATATATATAGATTCTTCTTCTTCTTCTTCTTCTTCTTCTTCTTCTTCTATGTGCTCTGTCCTTTCAGGACGTAGGCGATCATGGTTCTCCACGTCTCCCTATCCCTTGGCTCCTAGTATGCTTGTTCCCGTTACTCCTGTCAACCCCCGTTCCGTCAACCACCTGATCAGGCCCTGCAAATATGTTATCCGCTGCTTTCCTCTGTCTCTCTTTCCCGCTATCTGGCCAGTCAGTATCAGGTTCCCCAAGCTCTCCTTCCTCATTGCATGTCCCAGGAACTTCAGTTGTCTCTTCCTGATGCTCAGTATCAATTTCCTCTTTGTTGCCATTCTTCCCAACACCTCATCGTTGCTCGCATGCTCAGTCCATGATATCTGCAGCATCCTTCTGTAGAACCACATTTCCGCTGCTTCTAGTTTTGTCCTCATTTTCGATGATATTGTCCAGCATTCGCTGCCGTATTGAAGAACTGACATCACGTAGCAGTTCAGCACTTTTTCTTTGTTTCCAGTGAGATTTTTTTGTGTTAGTATTTTGCTCAGCTTCTGGAACGCGTCCTTTGCCATGCCAATTCGCCTTCGGATCTCCGTGTCGCACTTTCCATCTTCAGTTAGGACACTTCCTCGGTATTTAAATTTTTGTACTTGCTTGATTCTGGTATCTTCCACCTGTATTTGGCATTTTGGGTTGTACCTTTTGCTGATGACAATGCACTTAGTTTTCTTAAAGTTTATTTGTAGTCCTTTTTTGTCGCTCTCCATCGCTACCTTCTGTAGGGGGTCTTGTATTTTACTTTCCGTGTCCGCAATAGATTACGAAGTCCTATTAAATTGAATTAGAGAAACTTTCAGACTGCAAAGTAGGGTTTTTGTAAAAAAAAAACTTTCTAAGCACATATGATTATTCAAATTTCTTTGTTTGGCTTTCAAAATTAAACGAAACGTAGAGTTTGTAAATCTCGATAAAAATATTAGCCTTAATTCAACAATACTAAATACTATGAGAATTCTCGCTTTTCAAATCTTCAAAAGCACAAGAGGGATATGATCTCCTGTTTTGCTGACTTCCAGGAATCAATAGCAATTATTTGGTACACCTCAAGAATTAGATATGGAGCATGTATCAGAAAAATATAAGTTAAATTTAATTAACTTAAAATGCAACGAATTTTTAAAATTAAAATTCAATTCCAAAACCACTGCTGACTTCTACAAAAAATATATTTTACCAAGCGGAAAATATAAAAGCCTATTGAATAATGTGAAAGTGATGGTATTATTATTTGGAATTACATATGCTTGTAAACAATTTTATTTGACAGGATTTACATTATTCGGTCTATTGTCCTCATCTTTCTTTTCATTTGTACGACGTTTCGACCGTTGTACGCTCCGGCCTTCTTCAGGTGCTAGGAATTTCAAACGGAACCCTTTATTAGAATCACTGGGGTATATGAACTCCATTCTTTGCCTCATGCCTCTCATGGAAGTCATGAGTTATCTCCCTCTAACCCTGTAAGTTACTTGTTCACCACTGCTGTAGCCTGGTATTGAACTGACAACTCTTTGGGTCAAGTCGCAGGGACTAACCAACGTCTATATCGACTGGGCCATGTGTCCTTACAGGGTTAAAGGGAGATAACTCATGACTTTCAGAAGAGGCATTAGGCAAGGAATGGAGTTCATATACCCCAGTAATTATAATAAAGGGCTAGGTTCGAAATTCCTAGCACCTGAAGAAGGCCGGAGCGTACAACGGCCGAAACGTCCTACAAATAGCAACAAAGGTGAGGATAATAGTCCGAATAATGTAAATACTGTAAATTCTACCTCATCTCAGAAGTATAGACGAACTTTATTTGAAAAGGAAATAGACCGCGAGACGTTTAAGAACAAAGTTGAGTGATGACCACCTGGATAGTCTTTTACTCCTGTTATCGACAAATATTTCCCCTGATGTCAAGAAGTTATCGAACGATAAGGAGAAACAGGTGTCTTATAAAATAACTCGCCATTTATAACTATATTTCCTTTGTAGAAATAAAATTTGCATTTTTTTTTTATTGTTTCGTTTTCCGGTTATTCCTGGAGTAAAATAAGGAGCATTGTTTAAATCATATGACATTAAATTTGTTGTTTTTGCTATAATCCATCATATCAAGGCAGCCTCCTGAACTGATCGGTCTGAGGTCGAGACAATTTAATATAGAACATTCAGTATCATGGCCCTCCTCCACATAGCGGTCTGGCCTCTGGACTGCAGTTTACTGACACTTGTGGTAAGGCTTTGATGATTGTACTATTTTATCTCAGTAAGGTTATTTATCGTTCATTATTTCAGTACCTGATCCTACCAGACACTGGACTTAAAGATTTTAAAAGCCCACAAGAATCGATATGGACACGTTATACCAAAAATATGGAGTTGAATATGACAATAAAGATGAGGACAACAGCCCGAACAATGTAAATAGTGTAAATAGTTACAATACTTCATCTCAGAAATAGAGACAGATGTTGAAGTTGAATATGGCAATAAAGACGAGGACAACAGCCCGAACATTGTAAATAGTGTAAATAGTTACAATACCTCATCTCAGAAATAGAGACAGATTCTGAAGATGAATATGGCAATAAAGATGAGGACAACAGTCCAAACAATGTAAATAGTGTAAATAGTTACAATACTTCATCTCAGAAATAGAGACAGATGTTGAAGTTGAATATGGCAATAAAGACGAGGACAACAGCCCGAACAATGTAAATAGTGTAAATAGTTACAATACTTCATCTCAGAAATAGAGACAGTTGTTGAAGTTGAATATGGCAATAAAGACGAGGACAACAGCCCGAACAATGTAAATAGTGTAAATAGTTACAATACTTCATCTCAGAAATAGAGACAGTTGTTGAATGTGAATATGGCAATAAAGATGAGGACAACAGCCCGAACAATGTAAATAGTGTAAATAGTTACAATACTTTATCTCAGAAATAGAGACAGATGTTGAAGGTGAATATGGCAATAAAGATGAGGACAACAGCTCAAACCATGTAAATGTTACCTCATCTCAGAAGTATAGACAGACACGGTTAATATCCTATTTGGAAAGTGAGAATAGGAGCCCAGTACTCCGAGCCAGTATCATTTTTTTCTTTGTATTCAACATTAATATTCTCCTTCTTGAACATAAATTCAAATTACCGGAAATCCTCAATTTAAGTACGCACTTTTGGCAAGAATCAAATGAAATGGTGAAAGACGCTGATCATTAAATCTTCCGAAAGCTACTGAAGTCTTTTTATACATCTATAACAATTGTCAAGTGTTCGTAACGAACACACGTCTCGAAAAGAAGGAAGGTTTAGTACGCGTGACTAACAGACAGTCGTCAGAGATTAAATCTTTTTATCTACAGAGAATAAGTAAATGGAGGATGGCGCTATCTTTCTTGGGAGCAAATTCTCTCTTCACTAATCGGACGAAATCGTGGAGAAGGAACAGAACGTTTTCGTGCGTTACTCCAGTTTTAGTTTAAACGTCGAAAATTGTCTCTTTTCAAGAGCTATAATAGGAAAGAAGAATTCGTTGCACGAGTCAGCCAGAAGTAACCAATAATATAAGAAACTTTAAATGTCTGAATCAGCATAGATATTTGGACTCTGGAATCAGGCCATGTATGTTGCTGTTACCAACCACTATAATAAATGATATATAAGGAATTTTAAACTTTATTTGGTAAATAAAATTTATTAGCACATAATTTATGTTTCTGAGACGAGTTATTGTAACTATTTACACAATTTACATAGTTTGGACTGTTGTCCACATCTTTATTGCCATATTCACCTTCAA
>JBBBDQ010001852.1:92500-270000 GCA_037127315.1 Ascarosepion bandense
GACTGCATTACAGGGACAGTCGGTCACTAGCAGTTCTGTTGTCCAGTGTTTCGACTGAATGTAAATGTTATGTTGTCCCAAAAGTTCGTAAACACTTGCAAAAAATTGAAATTTTACTCGCAGAAACAACAAAAATTATAGCTCAAAATAAAGACCATCATTTTCCAAGACTTCCTGCTATCAATCTGCAAACTTTCAGATTTGGTCAAAGTACCATTCAGTCGGCTTCGACTCAAAAAATTATTGACACGCTTCCTCGACCTCATCAAACAAGTCGAATCGGTGGCCCTTCAGAAAGTGTTGCATTGAGCGGAAAAGGCCGTAATCTGATGGAGCACAGTCAGGACTGTAGGCTGGATGTGGCAGAACCTCAACGCCGTCCAGCTCTTCAAACTTGTCTTTGGTCTTCCTGGCGGTGTGTGGCTTGGCATTGTCCTGCTGCATCAAAGCGCACTTTCGGTTGATCAGTGCCGGGTACATTTGCTTCAACTTTTCGTACACCCGCTCAAGTTGCTGACAGTAAAGTTCGTCACTGATGGCACGACCATTCGGAACCAACTCAAAATGCACGATTCCTTCAAAGCTCCACCATACGCACAACATGACTTTCTTGCCGAATCGATCTTGTTTTGGAACCGACAGTGTCTCTTGCCCTTTCTGAACCCATCGCTTGTCTCGATTGTGCCGGACCAGATAGACCCATTTCGGAAGTGTTCACGAACTTTTGGGACAACCTAATAGAATGTAACTTGATTTAGGCTTTTGTTGTCATTGGCTCACAGCTGTGGAGTGGAAGACGAGGGTCAGTTTTCTGCCACAAATTATCAAGTTGGGGGTAGACTGTCTCTTTGGTGTAAGGGGAAGCAATACTACTAAACAACTAGCGATCATTGGAAGTTGGGGTCATCCTCGGTGGTATATCCCTATTTCTGAAGGTTGGCTCTAAATTGACCAACTGCAGTCCAGAGGCAATTTTAGCAGAATCAAACACTAGAGTCAGGGGACGGGGTTCTGTAGGGTTGAGCCTGTATTCCACGTTGACTAAGAGTTATGTTGTTCAGCGATCCGAGTGAATGTAGAAAGCTGTGTCTTGACTTGAACCTCTTTATTGGTTTACAGCCATGGAGTAGATGACGAGGGTCAGTAGAGGTATATTTTGATTGGCTTGAGATACCCAGTGTTTAATCTGCAAGAGGCGTTTAAGGCAAGGTTGATTTCCATTGCATTTGATGATCATCTGCTCACTAGTTAGGCTTATTCTGCCGAGTGCTGCAAAGGTTAAGATTCTATTGACAACTTCATTTGGTGTTAGCAAGACAATTAAGAATCCATCCTTTCCATAATTATGTTCACCCCTTTTGTGTCCACTAGAATCACTTCGAGCAGTTATAGAGTCAATCTTCAGAAATGAGGGTATACCATCGATGTTGATGCCAACTGGCAATGCAGGCAATTCAAACTATCTTCTAGTTTGCTTTAATTCATGCATACTTAACGATCTTGTATTCTTAACATTATTCGGACTATTGTCCTCATCTTTGTTACCATTTGTACGACGTTTCGGCCATTAACATAAAAATGACTAGAGAAAACGGTTAACATAAAAAATAGCAATATGAACTGTAGTAAAAAAGGGTTACTGGACATTAGGTATATAAGTCCAAAAAATTCAGGCGTCGAATAAAATATGAAAGAGAAACGGGCAGCTCCCTTAATATTAGGCTGCAATAAAATTGCAAGGCCGTAACACGAGGGGAGATAAAAAAAAACCCAGGCGTAACTGACCACATATGGAGGGATAAAGGGATCACCACTCCCTTATTGGATGGAGTTAAAATAACTGATGGATAACACCACAGGAAGTTACACAAACTTAAAGAATCAGTGCATATGCTAGGCTACAAAAATCCTCTAAGCCGACCAAGCAGAGAAATGAAAACAATATGAGAACCACTAGTAATACGAAGTGCCAGAGAAAATCATAGTATCAAAGATTGCACTATGAATTCTGGTAAGAATGATTATTGAGACGTTAGGTTTATAAGTCCCAGAAATTCATATGCTGATGCCGAGTGAAGCAAATGTTAGGACTCTTTTGACAACTCCATTTGATGTTAGCAAGACAATTAAGAATCCATCCTTTCCATAATTATGTTTACCCCTTTTGTGTCTGCTAGAATCACTTCGAGCTGTTATAGAGTCAATCTTCAGAAATGAGGGTATGCCATCGATTTTGATGCCAACTGGCAATGCAGGTAATTACAAAGTATCTTCTAGTTTGCTTTAATTCATGCATACTTAAGGATATTGTATTCTTAACATTGTTCGGTCTGTTGTCCTTATCTTTATTGCCATATTCACGACGTTTCAGCTGTCGTACACATTGGTCTACTTCAGGTGCTTCGAATTTCGAACTGAATCTTTGGCGTATACCATTCGTAGCTGACCACATATAGAAGGAGACAGGGGATTATTGTGTCTTATGGGATGAAATTGAAGTAATTGATAGAGAACACCATTGGAAAATACGAAGACTTAAAGAATCAGCACATATACTAGGCCACAAAAATGTCCTAAGCCGACCAAGCATAGAAATATATACAATATGGGAACCAGTAATACAGAATGCTAATTGATAGAGAACACCAGTGGAAACTATATAATCTTAAGGAATCAGCACATATACTAGGCCACAAAAATTTCCTAAGCCGACCAAGCATAGAAATATATACAATATGGGAACCAGTAATACAGAATGCTAATTGATAGAGAACACCAGTGGAAACTATATAATCTTAAGGAATCAGCACATATGGTAGGCCACAAAAATTTCCTAAGCCGACCAAGCCTAGAAATGAATACAATATGGGAACCAGTAATACAGAATGCTAATTGATAGAGAACACCAGTGGAAACTATATAAACTTAATGTATCAGCACATATACTAGGCCACAAAAATTTCCTAAGCCGACCAAGCCTAGAAATGAATACAATATGGGAACCAGTCATACAGAATGCTAATTGATAGAGAACACCAGTGGAAACTATATAATCTTAAGGAATCAGCACATATACTAGGCCACAAAAATTTCCTAAGCCGACCAAGCATAGAAATATATACAATATGGGAACCAGTAATACAGAATGCTAATTGATAGAGAACACCAGTGGAAACTATATAATCTTAAGGAATCAGCACATATACTAGGCCACAAAAATTTCCTAAGCCGACCAAGCCTAGAAATGAATACAATATGGGAACCAGTAATACAGAATGCTAATTGATAGAGAACACCAGTGGAAACTATATAAACTTAATGTATCAGCACATATACTAGGCCACAAAAATTCATACGCTGATGCCGAGTGTAGCAAAAGTTAGGACTCTACTGACAACTCAATTTGGTGTTAGCAAGACTATTAAAAATCCACTCTTTCCACGATTATGTTTACTTCTTTTGGTTTTGCAGTTATAGAGTCAATCTTCAGAAATGAGCGTTTACCACCGATGTTGATGCCAACTGGCAAATGCAGGCAATTACAAACTATCTTCTAGTTTGCTTTAATTCATGCATACTTAACGATCTTGTATTCTTAACACTGTTCGGTCTGTTGTCCTCGTCTTTATTGCCATATTCTCGACGTTTCGGCCGTCGTACACATCGGCCTACTTCAGGTACTTGGAACTTCGAACCGAACCTTTTATTTAAATCACTGGCGTATACCATTCGTAGCTGACCACATATAGAGGGAGAAAGAGAATTATCGTACCCTATGGGAAGAAGTTGAAGTAATTGATAGAGAACACCACTGAAAATTACGAAAAATTAAAGAATCAGCACATATATTAGGCCACAAACATCTCCTACGCCGACCAAGCATAGAAATGAATACAATATGGGAACCAGTAATATGGAATGCTAGTGAAAATCATTAGCTCCAAAGATTGCAATATGAGTTCAGGTAAAAAATGATTTTTGAGGCGTTAGTTCCATAAGTCCTCAAAATTCATACACTGATGTCCTCAAGGACACATGAACTAGTGGATAACACAAAGAGTTGTGAGTTCAATAAGCGGCTACAGTAGATATAATTTAATTGAGTTAAAGGGAGATAACTACATGACACCCGTAAGTGCATAGTGCCTAGATCGAAATTAAGGGCATGATTCGAAATTTGAAGGCCGGGGACTACATCTGCCGAAACGTCCCGAATATGTCAATAAAGATGAGAAAAACAGTTTGAACAATGTAAATAATTTACATACTATCTCATCTAAGAAGTATAGACATTACAGATCTTGAAAGCACAGGCCAGGTTCTGTGCACTGGATGGTGTAGTGTAGCAACTCAATAATAATAATAATAATAATAATAATAATGAAAAATAATAATAATACTGATATGTCGTCGCTGAACCACTGCATTTCGGCGTTGGTAATACACTTTATACTGTTGTCTAGATTCTGTACTTTTTAAAAATCGTTTCACCCCAAGCAAGGCGGTACCGCCACTGGTGCGCATGGGGCTACATAAAAGAAGAATGAAAATTTAAGAAGGAGGAGATCGAAGAGAATGACGAACAAGTTACAGGGGTGTGTACTAGAAAGGGCAAGAGGAGGATGGGAATACCAGTGTGAAGACAGTTGCAATGGTAGAGTAATATTCTTAAAACAACTTGGATGCGCCCCAGATCCAAGGAATGACTTATTATCAACTATGTGACAAGCAAAAATAAAAAGCGTGATGCTAAAGATTTTCATATCACGTGTCCTTTTCGTAACACCATTTATCTTTCATACCGATTTTTACTTTGGAAACGCTCCAAGTAAGAACATCAGACCATTAAAACCGATCCGAAGAAAAGTGAATTCTCTACTGCTATTGAGCCAAAATTCGATTCACTTGTCATATCTGATGATATCAGAACCCTCAAGGGACGCCATCAACTCCGCTTTCTACAAATTGCTTCACATGTCAAAAGGAGCCGTCAGGTTCGGTTTAATGATAATAACGCAGAATTTAACTTCTTAAAGACAAAATACAATGTTCTATAAACAAGTGGAAGTTATACAGCCGCAACGAAGCTGAGAACTTTACCAATTTTCTCTATATACCAGGATTGGAAACTGGAGAAGTATTTAGTCATGCGTTGCGTGTCTTGGGCAATTCGACCCGATGGCTCTTATCCCTATCCAAGTAAGACCACAGCCGATAGTCTCTAACTTGAAGCATTGCAACGATCACATGACCGATGATTCCATCGTAGAGGGTCCCTTAGTTGTGGTTGCTGAACCGGAAGCTCAGCATTTTCAACGTGATGTGATCATGTCTTGGGCAATTCGATCCGATGGCTCTTATCCATATCCAATTAAAACCACAGCCGATAGTCTCTAACTTGAAGCATTGCAACGATCACATGACCGATGATTCCATTGTAGAGGGTCCCTTAGTTGTGGTTGCTGAACCGGAAGCTCAGCATTTTCAACGTTATGTGATCATGTCTTGGGCAATTCGATCCGATGGCTCTTATCCTTATCCAATTAAAACCACAGCCGATAGTCTCTAACTTGAAGCTTCGCAACGATCACATGATCGATGATTCCATCGTAGAGGGTCCCTTAGTTGTGGTCGCTGATCCAGAAGCTCAACATTTTCAACGTGATGTGATCGTAAGCTTTGGGCTATGCTGATGACATAGGTATTCATATTTGGGATAAGAATGATCTTGAAAAGTTTGAGAACGATCACGTCAGTTTTCTTGATGCAGTTACAGTGTAAACATAGCCGCTCCGCTAGCAGTATGCACTATTCTCGAAAAAAAAGCTGTTATATATGTGATAATTATTACTGAGACTTTTTACACAGATGTGACGCGCAGGTGGGAATGAGAAATCAGAGAGCCGAGTTTGAATTACACTTGATAAAAGTATAGATTTATCTCTTCTCCCTCCAGCTATGGGTTAAATAGTAAAACTTGTATCTGGGGAAAATCATTGTTATCTAAAATAATTGTTAATGCAATGCTCACAACGAAGTCAAAAATGTTTCAGTTTTAAATGGTCCAAAAAGGGTTGATAAACCTTTAAAAATTAAACCAATCAATAAACTCACACAGATGATTTGGTTATAGTAGTGAAAACCAGTCACACTTTTGGAATGAACTGATACTAAAGATTACCGAGGTTAAGCAACGTCCAGCCTGGTTAATACCTAGATGGGTGAAAGCTTTGGAATACCGTGTATTGTAAGCTTGGGTGTACGGGTAGTGTAAAGGGATTACAGCCATACCAAGTTGAGACATTAGTTCCCGTACGATCAGTATAGTTAAGCAACATTGAACCTGGTCAGTAAATAGATGGGTGACCACTTGATAATAACACGTGATGTAAGCTCGAGTGTGCGCTGGGTGAAAAGGGCTTACGACCATATCACGTTTATACACCGATTCTCGTGTAAACGAAGTCGATCCTGATCAGTACCTAGATGGATGACCGCTTGAAAATTCAAAGAGCCGTAAGCTTGGATTCGCTGGTCGGGTAATGGATATGGGCTTAGAATTGAAAAATCGTAGTGCTGAGTTGGGGAGGGTATGAATACACATTCTTCTCAAGCTATAGGTTAATGAATAGGATATGTATCAGTAATAATTATTATCAGCCTTTGAAATTTAAAAAAGAAATCACTCGACCGGCGATCGAGAGCGAGGGAAAATTTACTCGCCCCAAAATAATTTTACTCCACCAACTCCATTTTCTTAATAGTCGCCTTACGTAAACATAGCGTAAATCGCTGACGGAAGACAAAAAATTAACATCATGATATGCTGCTTTTTTTTTGGCAGTTGAGTAGAGGTACCCAAATTCGTAATTTCTTTCTCCTGTTTGACTACAACCTCCATCTCATAGACAATAAAAAAATAACACATCTGATTTTCTTAACGAATTTCTATAAAAAATTACTTACTTGTATAATTTGTTTTTCGGTGCGTGGTTGAAAGAAGTATGCGTATTTTTTCTTTCGTTCAAATGTTCATTTTTATTTTCGTAAGCGGGGAGGAAATATAGTTGTTGAGTCAAGAATAATATTTTTCCAAATGAGTCTCTAAAAATCTGTGAGCGTCTTTAATCTAGTCGACAGAGACATTTTGGCTCCACTCTGGAAGCGTTAATTAAACGAATGTTTACACTGACCGGGACGATAAAAGCAAGACAGGAGCTTGTCAATGTAAATTCCATTTGTCAGATCTTGCTTTGATGATTGCGGAATGTCACTGTCTTTTGTTTAACCACACATTTAGACGTAAATCAGGCGCCACGAATAAGCCCAAAGTGTTCCATAATGTCATTGTAAGTAACTTGTGAATCATTAATTAGGTCGTATAAGGAAACAGATTTCCTTTGTATATATTTGAAGGGACACGTTTCATTGCGAGGTTTTTAATCGACCGCGGGAGAGTAAAGCGATAAACTGTAATCGCCCAATTAAGTTTTAATCGACTGAGTCGATCGGGCGAAAATCTGAAAGGCTGATTACTCGAAATTCTTATAATTCAAAATGGTTTCTGGGTTTAAATAAGCTGGAACAAATTAATAAAACGTAAATTTAAATCAATCGTTTATTGGGTAAATAACAATAACAGCGATTTTCTAATCCTAGCCCGGATGTGTTACCATGCCAAAAGTACGGGGCACCCAGTGAGAATCAAACTCCCTATTCATTTGTAACGCGTCTAGCAAGACAAGCTTGCTAATCATTACACCCCGTCGAAGTGCCTATATAACCAGAATTTTATTATATAGATGTAATACTGAATATATAAATTATATAACTATATCTGATGAACATCTAATGATATAAATGATATAAATATTATTGCTATACATAACCACAGGAAAATCTCAATAGAAACGAAGAAAAGAGTGCTAGACTGCTACGTGATGTCAGTTCTTCAATACGGCTGTGAATGCTGGACAATATCATCGAAAATGAGGACAAAACTGGAGGCGGCCGAAATGTGGTTCTACAGAAGGATGCTGCGTATATCGTGGACTGAGCATGCAAGCAATGATGAGGTGTTGGAAAAAATGGCAACAAAAAGGAAATTGATGCTGAGCATCAGGAAGAGACAACTGAAGTTCCTGGGACATGCAATGAGGAAAGAGAGCCTGGAGAACCTGATACTGACTGGCCAGATAGAAGGAAGGACAGACAGAGGAAGGCAGCGGATAACATATTTGCAGGGTCTGATCAGATGGATGACAGAACGGGGGTTGCCAGGAGCAACAGGCACAAACATACTAAGAGCCACAAGGGATAGGGAGACGTGGAGAACCATGATCGCCTACGTCCTGAAGGGACAGGGCACATAGAAGAAGAAGAAGAAGAACTATATGAAATATGGTGATATTATTGTGTTGGTTGGTGAGACGCAAATTAACTGCGGGATTGGTAAGTGGCAAATTAACAGGCAGGATAATGTAGGTAACCAAGGAAAAAAAAACAACAAAAAAACTTAGATATAAAAATATATCAGAGGAAATATAGGAAGAAATGTGAAAAACTCTCATAACATCAATGTTAGCAAGCCCAGCCCCCTATCTATCTATCTAACTGGTATTCATTCTATCCATTTCACGCTATTCATATATATATATATATATATATCCTAGTGAATACAGAACGAAGAAAGAATTCTTACAACGTCCAAAACATTAATTTAAAACAGTTGCTATCAATTAACCATCATAGACAATCGCACCTACCTCTCATTAGCATGGACCAGGCTTGCCTCCCAGAGAGTAAAATACTACGCCTCCTTGGTCTCACACTTTCAGCGGACCTCAAGTGGAATGACTATATCGAATCCATTGCTAAATCCGCTGCTATGAACGTCGGTTCTCTGTGAAGGGCCCGGAAGTTTTTTCTGTCTGAATCTATCCTGGACATATATAAATCTACCATCCGCCCGTGCATTGAATAATGCTGCCATATCTGGTCGGGTGCCCCTGCAGTTCTCCTCGGGCTTCTTGACAAAGTACAACGGAGAGTCTGTAATGTGATCGATACCGACTTGGCAGACCGCCTGCAGCCTCTCTCTCACCGGCGCGACGTGGCTTCCTTGTGTCTTTTCTATAAATACTTTCACGGCTTCTGCTCCGATGAACTTAGATCACTGGTGCCCCCTAGGTACGAATTTGCACGAGATACTAGATTGGCAACTAGATCTCACCCTTTTACAGTGAAACTGATAAAATGCAACCGCAATTTCTAC
Source organism: Ascarosepion bandense (assembly GCA_037127315.1). NCBI lineage: Eukaryota > Metazoa > Mollusca > Cephalopoda > Sepiida > Sepiidae > Ascarosepion > Ascarosepion bandense. The sequence continues at coordinate 101,775 of JBBBDQ010001852.1, forward strand.
TCCAACAGTTTCTTTTCTCGCGCTTCCCGACTGTGGAATTCCCTTCCACATGATTGCTTCCTCAGGAGTTTATATTTAAAGTCAATAGACACCTCCTAACACACTAACTCGCATCCATTCTTTTAAACACTCTTCTCATCTACCCAATTCTCAGATAAATAGATAATTTATAATGTATATATATATATATATATATATATATATATATATATTTATATATATGTATATATATATTTATATATATATATCTGTATTGTTCTATCTATCTATCTATCTATCTATCTATCTATCTATGTGAAAAGTGTATGCATATAATTATAAATATCAATATATATACATATATATATATATATATATATATATATATGCAATTTGTTATATATATTATATTAGTTATATATTATATATGCGTGGTACTTATTTAAAAGCGCTCAATATCAGTGACAGAGCTGACATATTCATATAGATAGGTGTGAGTTTGTAACCCTGGGTTTCACGCTCTTGCGATCGTCAGACAAATAATCAGTTTGTCTGACGATCGCAAGAGCGTGAAACCCAGGGTTGCAAACTCACACCTATCTATCTATCTATCTATCTATCTATCTATCTATCTATCTATCTATCTCAGTGTATCTAACTCAGAATTTTCATATTTATCTATCTAGCTATCTATCTCATTCTGTTCATATCATATCTATCTATCTATCTATCTATCTATCTATCTATCTATCTATCTATCTCATTCTGTTCATATCTATCTATCTATCTATCTATCTATCTATCTATCTATCTATCTATCTCAGTGTATCTAACTCAGAATTTTCATATCTATCTATCTATCTATCTATCTATCTATCTATCTATCTATCTATGTCACTGCTATTTTATTATTTATGCATCTATCCATTTCACGTTATTCGTATATATATATATATATATATATATATATATATATAATTAGCCTCTAGCATTCACATTTTTTTCATCTTTCTCATTTTCATGACACACTTTTTTATTTTTTTTATTTTGATTAAAATCTCCCGTAGAGGCCTGAAGAGAGGGAGGGAAACCGGTTGCTTTGCTTTTAAATATTATTTACAATGTGTAACATCAAGCTGCACACTTTTATTTCTTTAATTAAATTCTGTACTTACAGAAACATTTTTAAATAATTAAATATTAGGTACAACCTTAATTTTATTAACAAATTAAACAAAATACTGCTATTTGAGGCTAAAATAAGATCTGCGCATAATAAAATAATTTTTTCCATCAGTGTATCCATTACCAGATTTGCCCCTCCTCAATTCAATTTAGAATTAAGAAGGCCAAATTACAACCGAGTTGGAAAATTGAACATGTCTTTATTAAAGACTCTATTCAACATCTTTCGACTAGAAGCCTGAGTGTAATACTTGAATACAGGAGATTATGGTGCTATTGCAAAAATCTGGGGGTTTTCTTTTGACTGGATAAGGTTCTCCTGATATTTGGGATGGGTCCATCGACGTGAGTGTGACAAAATAGTAACCGAGATGAACGCTAAGTTGAAGAGTATTGTACACAGGAGATATGGAAGCATATCGGAACCCAATTTAAATAATATCATTAACTTGTCGTCTCATGAACTCACTGAGCTCTAGTCTTTTGTTCTTGCTCATGGTTTGATTTTTGTATTCCAACTTCTATGCCTGACAAGAAGAAGATTTTTTAAGAGTTGGAGGTCCTTTTTGCTTAGTTGGCGAGACTTAAACCTGTTTCCTGGGATGCGGTTAGCAATTTTGCATGTTTGCAAGTTCGTCTGTTGCTTCAGCTGAATCCAAGTGGACAACTGAACATCAACGTGTACTTAATTCACTGAGGAATAACTTTGAATTAGTGATTTCCAGACCAGATAAAGGTGCTGGTGTTGTTGTTCTTGATCGCTCAAGATGTCTTTAATTTTGGATGACACTTCAAAATTTACAAAGCTTGGATCTGCCGATACGTGTGATCGGACTACTTCAAGTGAAATAAAATTTCAAAAATCACTTCTGAGGTGGGTAAAAAGTGGGGTTCTTTCCAAGGAAATTTCCGATGAGATTCATCTATCTGGATCCATTCGTCCCAGGTTATATGGACTTCCAAAAGTCCATGATGATGGTGTACCATTGAGACCTATTCTATCAATGGTTGGATCAGTACAACACAAAGTAGCCAAATGGCTGTCTTCTCTTTTGGAGCCAGTGTTGCAGCGCTTAAGTGGATTCTGTCTGAAGGATTCCTTTTCTTTTGTTGACCGCATCCGAAAGTTTTCTTCTTCAGGTAAGTTCATGTGTTCCTTTGATGTTTCCTCATTATATACTTGTGTACCTCTTTTGGAGACAATAGGTGTCTGCAGTGATTTACTTTATCGTAGTTCTGTGTCTCCACCGAGTATACCTGAATCAATTTTGGGGGATTTGATGAAATTTGCTACGTCTTCTGTTGAATTTAGTTTCAATAATACTATGTAACGACAGATAGATGGGGTCGCTATGGGCTCTCCTTTGGGTCCAGCACTTGCCAATATTTTTGTGGGCTTTCATGAGGAGAGAATATGCAGTAGTTCATTTCATCCTCAATTGTATTGTCGATATGTGGATGACACTTTCTGTTTATTTGAAAATGAACTTGAGTCAGACCAGTTTCTCTCTTTTCTAAAGAATATCCATCCAGCACTGAGGTCTACTGGTGAGAAAGAATCGAATTCTTAACTAGCTTTTTTAGATGTCCTAGTACATCGGACACCTACGGCTTTTCTCACCTCAGTCTATAGGAAACCAACATTTGCGGGGTTATATACGCGTTGGGATTCCTTTTGTTCTAAAAAAAGTAAGTTAAACATTATTTGAACCCTAGTCCACAGGGCGTTAATGATTTGTCCCGAGTCTTTCCTTGATGAAGAAATCAGTTTTATAAAAAAAAAACTTATGTGGTTTAGGGTATCCGCCCGACACTGTGCATTCGGTCATCTGTAACAAAATTTTTGAATTCAAAAAGGATAAACTCATTACTGTCAAAAAATGTCCTGTTTATCTTAGACTTCCCTGGATTGGATGAAAATGTGAAGGTATGGCTAGACAAATTCCATCAAATGTTCATTGTTATTTTTTCTCGGCTGAGGTACATATTGTATTTGAAACCTGGCCCATATTATGTTCAGCATGCAAGGATGTTCTTCCTCCCCACCAAATTAATTCTGTAATTGAGTTGACTACATAGTTGACTACATAGGAAGTTGACTACATAGGAAGAACAACTCAGCGTCTCGACATGAGAATTAAACAACATGTTCCAATTAAAATAAGAAATCACATTTTACCTCGAAATGGATCCATCCCGAATACCTACGGTTCCGCTATTTGCGAGCAACTTATAAAGAATAGAAAGTGTGCTGATAATTTTAGTGTTGATCGGTTCACTGTTGTGTGCCGATCTCACTCTTCATTCCACCTTAAGGTTCTGGAGGCTTTGTATATCGGGTCACGAAAGCCTGCGTTGTGCAAACAGCGTGAATTGTTGGGACTCGAGATAATTAGCCTCTAGCATTCACATTTTTTCATCTTTCTCATTTTCATGACAACCTTTTTTATTTTTTAATTTTGATTAAAATCTTCCGTCGAGGCCTGAAGAGCAGGAGCGAAACCGATTGCTTTGCTTTTTAATATATTTACAATGTGTAACATCAAGCTGCACATTTCTTTAATTAAATTCTGTACTTACAGAAATATTTTCAAATATATATATATATATATATATATATATATATATATATATAAAGCAATCGGTGTCTAACCGTACTGATGAGCTGTGATACAGCGAAACAGATCTGTCTGCGGATGACTATATATATATATATATATATATATATATATATATATGTGTGTGTGTGTGCGTGTGTGTGTGTGTGTGTCTATCTATCTCATTATTGGCATAGTTATCTATCTATCTATCTATCTGTCTGTCTGTCAATTTATTATTTATGTATCTATCCATTCACACACACACACACACACACACACACACATATATATATATATATATCAGTATCTATCTCAGTATTATCATATATATCTATCTATTTATCTATCTTACATAACCCCAATTGAATAAAAATTGAATGAGATTCGTTTGCTACAATGAGACTGGCGTGGCGCTGTTAACTGTGAATGTTAGAAATGGAACGAAAGAAAATTGTTCGTTTGAAGATTTCCTACAGAAATAGCGACAGAGAATTCAGAAGCTTGCTATGTTTTTTCTCTGAGAAAATAGTTGCACGGTAAAAATATCTTATGCCTCACATGGACGCCTACATAGTAAATACATAACTGGATAAACTGTTATTCTTCTTTACTTTTAGAAGTTGATTAAAAAAATGAAATATTGACTCAAACTTGTATTTTCGAAGAGGTCGGACTGATTTTACTAAATCTATCTATTCCCACCTCGGTCTCAATTAGCTTGCTTGTGCCAGAAACCATACAATATTAAAATAGCCCTATAAAAAATATTGTACACGCCCGCAATTTACTGTTGTGATTATATATATATATATATATATATATATATATAGATATTGTAATTTTGTTATTACAATGGTTTATAGAAACATAATATCGCTAAACAAATTTTTTCATGTTTCAGAACAATCTGTTCTTCGTCTTGTGGTATGTTAAAATTTTTGTGTAGTGATATTATGCTTTTATAAACCATTGTAATTACGAAGTTACAATATTAAGCTCTACTCTGTATCGAGCACTCTTTATAAAAGTAAATGCATGAACAGTGGATTATAATCTACGTGTTCTTTCACTTTATTGTAATAATATATATATATATATATATATATATATATATATTATAATGATTGTTACAATGGTTTATAAATTCATAGTATCACATGTGATACGATGAATTTATAAAGCATTGTAACAACCATTACATATATATATATATATATATATATATATATATATATATTACAAAAAAGTGAAAGAACACGTATATTGTAATGATTGTTACAATGGTTTATAAATTCATAGTATCACATGTGATACGATGAATTTATAAAGCATTGTAACAACCATTATAATATATATATATATATATATATATATATATATATATATATATATATATATATTACAAAAAAGTGAAAGAACACGTATATTGTAATGATTGTTACAATGGTTTATAAATTCATAGTATCACATGTGATACGATGAATTTATAAACCATTGTAACAACCATTACAATATAGTACTCTACGTTGTATCGAGCACTCTTTATAAAAGTAAATGCATGAATAGTAGGTAAAAAAACCCTCCGTGTTCTACAACTTAGTTACAATGTACTATATATATCCAGATAATGAAAACCAACAGGATTAGAATCCAGAGTTTCTCTGCATTTACTTTTTTTTTAAAAAAGACCACAATACAACGGCATTCATAGAGCGTAATCTAATTAAATTTCTTTTTTTTTAATTTAAAATTAATTTAATTTACATTGCGACACGGACTTTTCTATGTTTCGAGATTTAAAGCAATTATTTCGTCATCAAGAAATGTTCATTAATTTTGGTGAAAGTTATTTAAATTTGAAAATAGAAAACAATACGTTTGCTTATTAAAGAGTTAATATGGAGGAGGAAGACAGAAAATTTAGATCATATGAGTGTTTAATTTGACTAATCAGAATGAAGGTCGACTTTGAAAATTTAAAATATAGATGTTAGGGAATATGGGTATTCATAAATGTCTAAAGAAAACTGTCATATTTGCGGCAAAACTGGTTACTTCCGGTAATATGTATAAAAAATATGTACTGAATAGGAAATTAAGAATTAAAATCAACCTTCTTCTTCACTTTTACAAAAATTCACAATGACGCGTGAAATCCTGGATTTTCCAAAATAGAAAAAGGATTGACGATGTGCTTAAAGAAAAAGCCGAAACCGGATTTCGCAAGTAGATGTTAAATTGGTTTTCTGACCAATGGAAGCGAATTGCAAGAGTAAAGGAACTTAGCGATTTAGTGCGAAAATCTGAATGGCCATAAAGGCTTTGATCAGATCAGCGCCAGTCACTCAGATGGGAGCAGCAGAGACGACAAGCTAAAATGTAACGGGAGAAACTTCAAGTGACCCGGACATTCGCTCACTTACCCCTTCTTTCTCGTGTGCCGATTCCTTCGACTTGTTCTTCTCCATCCAAAAACATTCACACCGAACAAACGCTAAAACATACATACATACATATGCATAAACTCTTTCCAACAAATTACTACTACGAACATTTCTTCATTTCTTGATACCCTCAACTTTCTCATTGAACATGAACGCTATCCTTAACATCTTAACAATGTTTCTAATTGCACATTAAATCCTACAACTTATGTTATTCTTTTCTTTTAATAAATTTCTATTTTAACATACAAAATATATATTTTTATTCTTCTACAATTCCACACATCCAACACTCCAATCTACAACCAACCTTCTGATTGTAATAACCTTCTGATAATTCTGAATAAATCTGTAAGCCGTGGGGTGTTCGGTTATGCATGACACAAGGCCGAATTAATAAGCATTAACCATCTCCCTACGGCTTCAAATATACAATTGCAACAGTAAAAACTGAGAGTGTGCAAATATTTTTATTGTTTTTATATATTATAATTTATAACTCTACCACTTTTAGTTACTTATATATACTTCAAATTTAATCTTAAGTAAGAGTATAGCCCGACGTTGCTCGAGTGTAATGAAAGCTTTAAAACTAATCCATGGACCTGGAGCTCAGACTCGTTGGACGTTGGCACTAAAGACTAACAAGCAATAGTTGTTTCCAGTTAAAGCGAAACCGTAGACTGAAAGAAAAATGAATGGATGTAAGTCAAATTTTGATTTCCTGCTATCGATATCAAATTAGTTTTTTTCGTCGTAAACTGAATTTTGAAGGCTAAATAAGTCCTCTGAGTAAATGGTATCATGGCTGTGACTAAGAACTACAATTATACCTACTTAGAGCCAAACCTGAAGTAAAAACTAAAATAAAAGGGCTGAAAAAAATACAGACATAAAGGCAGATAAACAGACACACACACACAAACATCTTACCTTATATATATATATATATATATATATATATATATATATATATATATATATATATATATATTATCGATTTTCTGCACAGTTGTAAGAACTGCAACCTTGAAACTCCTGAATATCGTTTCTTATGTCATTGTGTATGAGTGTATCAAATTTGATTCAAATCGGACCACTCCTTCTATAACCCGATTTTTTCGATTATCGATTTTCGATATTTATCGGGGTACCTCGACATAAAACTGAGCTAAAAACACTCGCAGACGCTTATAGTAGAACTGTGTAAATTTTCAAGAAAATCGGTTCAGCCGTTTCGGAGTCTATAGGTAACGGACACACACACACACATACACACACAGACAAAGTTCCATTTATAAATAAGTTTAGATGTATTATAATCTATAAATCTATCCCTATTAGTTACTTATATATACTTCAAATTTAATCTCAATTAACTGTTACATTGCTGCTTAAGCTTGTAATACCAGTTAACTCTGAAATCGAGTAATTCCGCTTTTAATAATTAACTTTAATGGTTTATGTCTATTTTCTTACCTTAAATTGGTTTTTTAACAACACCATTTAAAACCGATAGTTTATTATTTGAATTTCAATCTTGTCGCATCTCCAATAATATATTGATTACATATTTGTTCCATACTTATTTAAACAGACGCAGATGAAGCTTCCGCTTTCCCAGCCAATACAATCACATTGCAACACTTGAATATTTTCATATTCATTAATCTACACCCGCAGATCTTTTAAGTTATTGAATACTCCCACTTCATTTCATTCACCTATCTATCTATCTATCTATCTATCTATCTATCTATCTATCTATCTATCTATCTATCTATCTATTCTGTTCTATTCTATCTATCTATCTATCTATCTATCTATCTATCTATCTATCTATCTATCTCATTCTGTTCTTATCTATCTATCTATCTATCTATCTATCTCATTCTGTTCTTATCTATCTATCTATCTATCTCATTCTGTTCATATCTATCTATCTATCTATCTATCTATCTCATTCTTTTCATATCTATCTATCTATCTATCTATCTATCTATCTATCTATCTATCTATCTATCTATTTATCTATCTCATTCTGTTCATATCTATCTATCTATCTATCTATCTATCTATCTATCTATCTATCTATCTATCTCATTCTGTTCATATCTATCTATCTATCTATCTATCTATCTCATTCTGTTCATATCTATCTATCTATCTATCTATCTATCTATCTATCTATCTATCTCATTCAGTTCATATTTATCTATCTATCTATCTATCTATCTATCTATCTATCTATCTCATTCTATTCTATCTATCTATCTATCTATCTATCTATCTCATTCTGTTCATATCTATCTATCTATCTATCTATCTATCTATCTATCTATCTATCTCATGTTGTTCATATCTATCTATCTATCTATCTATCTATCTATCTATCTATCTATCTATCTATCTCATGTTGTTCATATCTATCTATCTATCTATCTATCTATCTATCTATCTATCTATCTATCTCATTCTGTTCATATCTATCTATCTATCTATCTATCTATCTCAGTCTGTTCATATCTATCTATCTATCTATCTATCTATCTATCTATCTATCTATCTCATTCTGTTCATATCTATCTATCTATCTATCTATCTATCTATCTATCTATCTATCTATCTATCCTTTGCCTGTAATCTTCTAAAAGATCAATTTTTATTTTTTTCTGAATAAATAACTATACTCCAATAATCTTCCCATTAATCTAAAATCTATTAGGAGTTTGATAAAGGAAAATCTTTATGTGTTTTTTTTTTTTTCAGTCGTAGCTTTTATTTTCGTGCAAATCCGTCTGTGAAATCCTTGACGGTTCAATGCCGTACAAATTGGCGAGTCGTGTACTTCTGTTTCCAGCTTCCTTCAGATCTGCGTGGTTATAGTTTCTGCTCGATTGCTTATTGACTGACGCCTCTCCTGTGATTGAAGTCACATCTAGTGTTGGAAAGGTTTCCTGGTCGGCCCAACTTTGCAAGCGTTGGTTCGACGCTGATTGATTTCCATTAATAAACGCATTTTCATTTAAAGGAGAATCTTCAGACTGTATGGTAAATTTGTCATCCTCTGGAGCTATAAGCGTGAATAAAAATAAGGCCTCCGAGTGTGGAAATGTATTCGTTGGCTGGTTAGCGGCATGTCATCCTCTATGTGTTATTTCATGCCGAAATCGAAATATTTTGATTGGTCATTGATTTTGCTTAGCGACATATCAACCTGTATGTTATTTAATGCCAATATCTGAATATTTTGATTGGTTGAGTTGGCTAATTTTGTTTAGCGGCATACCATTCTGTATAGGTTATTTAATGCCGAAATATAAATATATTGGATTGATTAGGTTGTTTTTTTTATCATTTCACCCCAAGCAAGACATTCCACTGCCACTATTGCACAGGAGGTTACATAGGGGAAGATGATGACAAAGAGTGGTTAGATATAGGAATTGTCAGAAGGAGGGTGATAGACGGGTAAGGATATTAAGGATGAGGGTTGGGTAGATGAGAAGAGTGTTTGAGAGAATGGGTGTGAGTTAGGGTGTTAGGAGGTGTTTACTGATCTTACATTTAAACTCCTGGAGATTGTAGCCATCGGGGAAGCAAATGTGTGGAAGGGAATTCCACAGGTGTGAAGTGCGAGATAAGAAGCTGTTGGAGTAGAAATTGCGGTTACATTTAAAAAGGTTGGACCTAGTTGCAAATCTAGTATCTCGTGCAAATTCGTACCTACGGGGCACCAGTGATCTAAGTTCATCGGAGCAGAAGCCGTGAAAGTATTTATAGAAGAGGCACAGGGAAACCACGATTTTGTTTAGTGGCATATCTACCTGTACGAGTTATTTAATGCCGGAATCTAAATATTTTTATTGGTTTGTGTTATGGTGCCCTATCTACATTGGAATGAACTCTTCCTCCTTCATAAATACTAACCTCCAAGACATCCTGAGAGGCAGTCGAGACGCAGTGGAACGTGACAGTTCGGAAGGACACTTCTATTTGCTGACTACTAACATCTTACTTTGTATATATGTTCTGTTATTCTAATACACTGGTTAAACCTACCTTCCTGCTTCCGTGTCTTTCTTCCTGGTCCTAATAGGTCAAAAACGTTTGGTTGGTTGATTTTTTTGCGGCATATCAACCAACATGGCGGAATATCAAGCTCTATGGGTTATTTCATGCCGAAATCTAAATATTTTGATTGGTTAAATTGGTTGATTTTCTTTAGCGAATATCAAGCTCTATGGGTTATTTAATGCCGAAATCTAAATATTTTGATTGGTTAAATTGGTTGATTATCTTTAGCGGAATATCACGCTCTATGGGTTATATAATAACTATTTTAGACCATAATATAATTATATAATTATATTTGTTATACAATTAAAAATTAAAATTATATTTCGACACGAAAATTTCTGTTTCGAGATTTCTATCTCGTCATCAGGCAAAGTTGTGAAACTGATTTTTCATTTGAATACAAGAAACAATACGTTTGTTATTTATAGATATGGGAAGACATAAAACTTGTGTGTGTTCCATTTAACTAATCAGAATAGCGATTCACTTTGAAAATTGACAAGTAGTTTCTAATTTTAGAATATGCTTTCTTCTATCAAAGTGTCAACCTAATTTTAACCTAATTTTATTTTATTTTTTATTTTTATTACCCTTCTCTTTGAACCTGTTACCTTTGATGTATACATCAACGGTAACAGGTTCTAAGAGAAGTACCATAAATGTTCTTTCAGCTTTTCATATCTTGACCTCTTCTCATAGAAAAAAAGGAAAGAGTTGAAGAAAGAAAGAAAAGACCTTTTATATTTTTGGTCTAACTGAAAGGTTTTTTTTTTGTAAATCTACTATTCATAAGGATTGGGTTCTGTTGCTTTGTTTGATAACCGGTCTACCACAGAAAGTAATGGCAACCTACTGCCGGCAAACCTTCTGCCTAGTTAGTCACGTCTCGAGAGAGACATGATCACCCAAGCGTTTGACTGACTGACAAAAATACGATAGTTAAAAAGGTAATGCTTCTAATGGGCATAAAATGGGGGATCAGTTTTCTATTGTTATGAAGTAATAAACTGATACCCCTATTTTTAGTACAAATTAATATAATCAGAAACGAATGCAAATAAAGCTTCTGTTGGACATAAAGTGGGGGATCTGTTTTCAATTAAACTGATCCCCTACTAAATACTAGTTATTTTTTTTTTTTTTAATCGTCTCACTCCAAGCAAGGCATTCCACTGCCACTATTGCGCATGGGGCTACATAGGGGAAGGTAAAGAGAAGGAGTGGTTAGACATAGGGAATGTCAGGAGGAAGGTGACAGATGAGTAAGGATAGCGAGGATGAGGGTTGGGCAGATGGGAAGAGTGTTTGATAGAATGAGAGCAGGTTAGTGTGTTAGGAGGTGTCTATTGACCTTACATTTAAACTCCTGAAATTATTAAAATAATAATATAATATAATCCATCTCTTCTCCCTCCAGCTATAGGGTGAATAGCAAGACAGAAAGCAATGGTAACTTATTACGAGAAAAATCTTCTGCCTAGTCAGTCATGTCTCGAGAGAGACATGATCGTTCAAGTATCATGTATGGCACTTGACTGACTGTTTCATTGAGTAAAATAGTAGTGAGCTGTTTACCTGTATATATCTCTAGCCATTCCAAAATCGGCGATTTTTGCAACACGATCAGAGGTTTTGGACGAAAGAAGACAATTTCTTGCAGCTATGTCCCTGCGGAAAAAATACAAGACAAAAAAAACTTTATTAAGAAAGTTATTTTTATTTCAGACAGTTTTTGAGAATATACACTTATTTACACGTGTATGCAAAAGTATAGGCAGCAAATACGTATATATTCGTATAGGCAGCAAATACGTATATATTCGTATAGGCAGCAAATACGTATATATTCGTATAGGCAGCAAATACGTATATATTCGTATAGGCAGCAAATACGTATATATTCGTATCGGCAGCAAATACGTATATATTCGTATCGGCAGCAAATACGTATATACTCGTATAGGCAGCAAATACGTATATATTCGTATAGGCAGCAAATACGTATATATTCGTATAGGCAGCAAATACGTATATATTCGTATAGGCAGCAAATACGTATATATTCGCGGCTCACAAGAAGATGCAAGTAATTGAAATTAAGACGAAAGAAATTTCAGTCCAGATGACATTGTTTCATCTAATCAAAATTCTAAATAATATTACTATCTATTACTAATATTACTGTCGTAAACCCGGTTAAAGGTCCAGCAAGTATAACACAAAACAAAATAAAAAATAACGAATATGTATTAAACTAAAATACAACAATTGAAACTTTGTTAGTAGAACGATAATACGGGTTAGTGTGTAATGCTTTAATTCGACCCTCGAACTGGGACTCGTAATAGTCGTTACGGTAGCAGTGTTCGTAGACGACTCTCGGCTGAGTTCAGGGCGCTCTCCTCACGCTACTTACCCAGGTTATCTCCTCAGGCTATCCACGCTATCTACTCTCACCTCTTGTGAGGGGAGGTATATGTAATGATTGGAAGAGTTCCTTCCGTTTGATATGTAATGCCGCCATGACAATTACTAGTAGAAAAAAAAAGCAACTGAAATAAAGATGGAGAAATCTTAGTCCAAAATGAAGAATGATTGACAATGCTTCATCTAGTGTTTGTCTATACTTATGAGATGAAGTAGTATATACACTGTTTACATTGTTCACTCTATTGATATTATTAGGACGTTTCGACCGCAGAACGCTCCGGCCTTCTTCAGGTGCTAGTAATTTCGAACCGAACCCTTTATTACGATCATTGGGGTATATCATTCTCATTCCATGTGCGATGCCACTTCTGGTAGCCATGTAGTTATCTCCCTTTAACTCAGCTCACTAAGTTATTTGTTCACCACAGCTGTAGCCTCCAGTTAAGTCACTGGAACTAACCAACATTTATAGCCACTAGGCCATGTGTCCTGGAGGACATCAGTACATGAATCTTTGGCACTTATAAACCTAATATCTCAGTAATTTTTTTTTTGCCAGAGCTGATGCTGATGGTTTTTCTAGCAATTCGTTACCAGAGCTCAGAACTTTGACGCAAATAATTTTCTTTAGCACTTCGTATTATTGGATCCTACCATTTCTTTACTTTTCGGCTTAGGAGATGTTTTTGGCCGACTATATGCGCTGATTCCTTAAGTTTACGTAGTTTCCAGTGTTGTTCTCTATTAATTATTTCAACTTCATGCTATCAGGAGCGGTGATCCCCTTTCTCTTTATATATGTGGTCAGCTACGCCTGAGTTTTCTATCTTCCCTCGTGTTACGGCCTTGCAATGTTCTTGCAGCCTTACCTTAAGGAGACGGTCCGTTTCTCCTATATATTTCTTTCCCACCCACTTTTCCTTAAAGGATTCAATGTAAAACAGACGCTAGTTAATAATGGCGTTCTTAACTAACTCATCGACCACCAGATTACACTATTTCTTGCTAAAGTAACTAATAATTATATTGAAAATGCAGCTAAAAACATAACATTAACATCGTCTACAAATGCCAAAGGAGAATCTGTAATGTGATAGGTCCCGACCTGGCAGCTCGACTCTAGCCACTTTCTTCACCGACGGGAGGCTTTATTTGTTTAATTTAACAGAGTAATATAATTAAGAAAAAAAATTAGATATTCTACAATTTCATGGGTAATACGTATTTCGCAGGCAGACCTTCCTGCTCGTCAGACCCAGACGAGCAGCAAGGTCTGCCTGGGAAATACGTATTACGCATGAAATTGTAGAATATCTAAAAAAATTTTCTAATATATATATATATATATATATATATATATATATATTGGTACAAAGGTTTTGCTTAAATATTCATAGTTTTTCTTGCTAGATTTTTTCTTGTTTTTGTTGTCATTACATTGTTCTTTTTTTTTTGTCTATGTGTTTCTTTCTTTCTTTAAAGTGTTGCTTCATTTCAATATTTTTATTCTTTTTTCTTTTTCGTTTTTATTCGTTTTTTACGGTCTATCTAATCGCACTGTTTCTCGCTTTAAAAAAATCTTTCTTTCTTTCCATTGTTACTTTCTTTCATTATTTTGTCGTTTTTAATTTCATTCATTTTTTTCTTTACTTTATATCTATTTTCTTTCTTTCTTTCTTTCTTTCTTACTTTCTAGCTTTCTTTCTTTCTTTCTTTCTTGCTTGCTTGCTTTCTTACTTTCTTGCTTTCTTTCTTTCTTTCTTTCTTTCTTTCTTGCTTTCTTTCTTTCTTGCTTTTTTTCTTGCTTTATTTCTTTCTTGCTTTCTTTCTTGCTTTATTTCTTTCTTGCTTTTTTTTCTTGCTTTCTTTCTTGCTTTCTTGCTTTCTTTCTTTCTTTCTTTCTTTCTTGCTTTCTTTCTTGCTTTCTTTCTTGCTATCTTCCTTTCTTGCTCTCTTGCTTTCTTTCTTGCTTTCTTTCTTTCTTTCTTTCTTTACATTGTTACTTTCTTTCATTACTTTGAAATTCTCTTTTTTTAATTTTTTGTTCATTTTTCTTTCTTTACATTCTTTTAAAATTTTGCTGTTTCTCTCTTTATTTCTTTTCATTCAAAACTTTTTTCTTTCTCTATATTGTTACTTGATTTCATAAGTCTGTCTTTCTCTTTTCTGTTTTCTATTCGTTCTTTCGTTCTTTACGTTCCATTTGATTGCGCACTTTTTTCTTTCTTTCAATACTTTCTCTTTCACTTTTCTTTATTTCATTCTGTTCATTCTTTCTTTACGTTCTATTTGATTGCGTTCTTTAGGATTTCTTTCTTTCTTTAGTTACTTTCTTCACATTGTTACTTTCTTTCATTACTTTGTCTTTCCCTTTTCGTTTATTTTGTTCATTTTTTCTTTCTTTGCGTTCTAATTGTAGTTTTCTTTCGTCTTTCTTCTGTTTCTTTTTCTTTTTACTTCTTTCTTTTCATTGTTACTTTCTTTCATAAAATTGTCTTTCCCTTTTGCTTTTCTTTCTTTCTTTCTTTTTTCTTTCTTTCTTTACTTTCTATCAATTGCACTCTTTCTTTCTTTCTTTCTTTTTCTTTGTCTTTCTTACTTTCGTTCTTTTTTTTACTTTCTTTAGTTTTTTCTTCACATTGTTACTTTCTTTCACAATATTGTCTTCCCCTTTTGTTTTTATTTCTTTCTTTCTTTCTCTCTTTCTTTCTTTCTTTTATTACTTTGTCGTTCTCTTTTCTTTTTTCTGTTAAATTTTCCTTTCTTTTTCGTTCTAATTGCATTCTTTCATTCCTCCCACTCTTCTTTCTTTCTTTCTTTCTTTCTTTCTTTACGTTGTCATTCTTTATTTACGTTCTAATCGCGCTCATTCTTTTTTAGTTTCTTTCTGTCTGTCTTTCTTTCTTTCTTTCTTTCTTTTATTACTTTGTCTTTCTCTTTTCTTTTTTCTGTTAATTTTTCCTTTCTTTTTCGTTCTGTCTAATTGCATTCTTTCATTCCTCCCACCCTTCCTTTTTTCTTTCTTTCTTTCTTTCTTTGCTTTCTTTCTTTACGTTCTATCAATTGCGCTCTTTCTTTCTTTCTTTCTTTCTTTCTTTTATTACTTCGTCTTTCTCTTCTTTTTTCTGTTAATTTTTCCTTTCTTATTCGTTCTGTCTAATTGCATTCTTTCATTCCTCCCACCATTCTTTCTTTCTTTCTTTCTTTCTTTCTTTCTTTCTTTACCTTGTTACGTTCTTTTATTTCATTGTCCCTTTTTTATTTTTTTATACATTTCTTCCTTTCATTCTTTTTTAAAGTTTTATCTTTCTCTATGATGTTTTTATCTTTCTATCTTTTTATTCTTTCTTCTATAATTTCTTTTTCCAATTCAAAGAATAAAATAAAAGTTGCATATCCGTTCTTACCGGTGAATAAAGTGGTGCTCTTCTAAGTACTGACATCCCTTCGCAATGTCGATAGAAATCTTGACGATGTCCGGTACTGTAAGTATTGAGGGTTTTTCCTGCAAATTTACAAAATATAAAATCGATATGAGTTCTGATTAAAGTCTGCATCTAGTTGATTCCAAATGTCTAAATTCCAATAAATTCCTTTTTTTTATTTAAACAGCAATTAATTATGAACGATAGTCGAGAATAATAGACATTTTGTTTTAGTTATATTGTATTAGAAACTGACATTTGCCGAAGTGTAAAAAAGTAAGTTTGAAGCAGTAGGGTGCGGTTAAGGTTATTTTAGAACTGGCCTTGTGTCATACATAACCAAACTCCTTGAAACTTAGGATTATTCAGAATCATCAGAAGGTTGTAGATTGGAATGTATGGATTTGTGGAAGAATAAAAGTATAACTTTTGCATGTTAGAACAGAAATTTATTAATGAAAAGAACAACATGAATTGGTAGAAGTTAAAAGTTCATGAGAAACAAGTAATGAATTAAAGGTATCAAGAGTTCGTAGTAGTAACTTGCTGGAAAGAGTTCATGTGTACGTAGGCAGGAATGTATGTGTGTATGTATGGTCGTTGTCATTGGATACGAGCGTTTTTGAAGTTATCGCTCAGGGTGAATAGTGAAAAGGCAGGCGGTGATTGATGAACGATGAAGAAGAAGGAGGTAAGAGAGAAAGGGAGAGTCAAAGGTTTGACGAGGGTCAAACTTTGCCCGTCTTTTATTTCGTTTGGGAATTCACTCCTGGATCTGATTCTGGCCTTTCCATTGGACGACAAACATTTTGCATCGAGATGTGAAATTTCGCGAGTTTTTGTGTGTGTTAAGCAAAATTTGAAATTTCAAAAAAATTCGTTTATTTCTAACAATTTGAATTTTTAGATCTAGAATTTGTTTAGTTCACTACTAGTTATAATGTCATTATATTTATTATGTCTCAATAATTGTAAATACACTCCTGTTTAAATCTTGAGACCGGATACTGTAGCAGATAATAAATTAATTAAATCAACTCTCTTCATTTTTACAAAAGTTCACAACGACGTGTGAAATCCTGGTTTACCCAAATAGAAAAAGGATTGACCATGTGCTTAACGAAAAAGTCGAAACCAGATTTCGCAAGTAGGTGTTAACATGATTTTGACCAATGGGAGTTACTTGCAGGACTTAGCGATCCAGTGCTGAATTCAAAAGGTCTATATAAATGACCTCGGAGTCAGTCAAGACAGATGGGACCCGAGAGACGAAACAACTAACATGTAACGGCAACTTCAAATTCAACCTGGAGATAAGGACCGGTCGCACCTTGTTCTCTTTCTCCTTATCTCTCTCAACAATTACTGCTACAAACATTTTGTCCGAACTCTTAATACCTCAACTTTATAATTGAACACGAACTCTACTCATTACTTCTTAATAATGTTTTTAATTGAACATTAACTTCTACAACTTATGTTATTCCTCCTTTTAATAAATTTCTATTTTAACATTCAAAATGTATATTTTATTACTCCACTCTTCTACACTAATCCACACATTCCAACCTGCCGACAAACAACCTTCTGATAATTCTTCTTCTGATGAAAACCTTCTGATGATTATAATTCTGCATAAATCCTGTAAGCTGTAGGGAGTTCGGTTAAGTCTGACACAAGGCCGAATCAAAGAAACATTAACCAGTTCCCTTACAAAAATACAAAAGGGTTAAAAAATATAGAATGCTGTTACTTTAATAAAAATATACTTAATATTAAATTGTATTTGTGACTTATTTGTTCTGTATTTTCTATGTTTATTTAAATGACAAAAAATATATACATTTTTAATGTTTGTTTAAATTAATCAATTGAAGGCTTAAAAAACTTGTTGATAAACTACATTTTCTAGGTCTTACGGACTATCACGTTGAATACACCGGTTCTCGCTCGATCACCGAAGTTAAGCAACGCTGAGCCTGCGCAGTACTTAGATGGGTGACCGCTTGGGAATACCAGGTAAGCGTATAGTGACGGATATGCGTTGTGGTGCAGTGGATATCGCCTCGGGAAGAGAAATCGGTGAGCCGAGTTCGAATTCCAGGAGAATACCCTGCATTCACTTAAGCACTGGTACCCTTGGGAAAGGTATTAATCCGTCCCTTCCCTCCAGTTATGGGTTAAATAACAAGGGTAGGACTTGGGGACCCTGTCCTTAAAAACTAATCCCAATGAATCTTGATACTCGAAAAGAAAAATGTATTACTAGACACAAAAAAAACTTATATAAACAACAATAAATTGTTGAAAAGAAAAAGGTATTACCAGCAACAATAAATAAAGTTTAGTTGGCAATAAATGACCCGCCGAGGTTGGTTTGCCATAAAACAAAACAACCAACCAACCAATCAACTAACCAACATTTTCTAATTAAATGTAAATGTTTCGCAAATATATTTCTGAAGCGTAGGGGTGCGTGTTCCTTGAACGTTGGGAGTCACCAGTGTGGCTTACGAAGCTGGTGTATGTTTCTTTGATTCGTCCTTGTGTCTTACTTAACCGAACTCCCTACAGCTTATCTAAACTTAGTTATAAATGGAACTTTGTCTGTGTGTGTGTCTGTGAGTGTGTGTGTCCATTACCTATAGACTCTGGAACGGCTGAACCAATTTTCTTGAAAATTTACACAGTTGTACTATAAGCATCGAAAAAATCGGGTCATAGAAGGAATGGCCCGATTTTAATCAAATTTGATACAGTCATAGACAAAAACATAAGAAACGATATTCAGAGGTTTCAAGGTTGCAGTTCTTACAATAGTGCAGATAATTTTATATCGATACCAGGAAATCAAAATTTGACTTACATCCATTCATTTTTCTTTCAGTGTACGGTTTCGCTTTAACTGGAAACAACTATTGCTTTTTAGTCTTTCGTGCCAACGTCCAAAGAGTCTGAGCTCCAGGACCATGGATTAGTTTTAAAGCTTTCATTACACCCGAGCAACGCCGGGTTATACTGCTAGTAAGTTTTATGTTGAATTCTCATCAGAAGGTTTTTCATCATCAGAAGGTTGGTAGTCAGTTGGAATGTGTGGATTAGTGTAGAAGAGTGGAAGAATAAAATATGCATTTTGAAAGTTAAAATAAAAGTTATTGAAAGGAGGAATAACATAAGTTGTAGAAGTTAATGTTCAATTAGAAAGATTATTAAGAGATTAAGGGTAGAGTTCGTACAAAATGTTTTAGTAGTAATTGTTGAAATAGATAAGGAGAAAGAGGACAATGTCCGGGTCGCTTGAAGCTTGAAGTTATATATACAATGTGTGTCTGTCTTTCGCTGCTCCCATCTCTCTGACCCTTGACTGGCGCCGAAGTTTCTGAAGTCTTTTTGAATTTCGCACTGGATCGCTAAGTCCTTTCAAGTTTTACAAGTCGCTCCCATTGGTCAAAAATCATTTTAACACCTACTTGTGAAATCTGGTTTCGACTTTTTCGTTAAGTAGATGGTCAATTTCTATTTGGGAAAACCAGGATTTCACACGTCATTGTGAATTTTTGTAAAAGTGAAGAAGAAGGTTGATTTTAATTAATTTCTTAACCGCTATCTTTCCATTAAAGTAACAGGATTTTATAATTTTTAAAAATCTTTTTGTATCTAGTCTTAAGATTTTGACCAGGTGTGTTAGATAGATAGATAGATAGATAGATAGATAGATAGATAGATAGATAGATAGATAGATAATGATAAAACTGAGATAGATAGATAGATAGATAGATAGATAGATAGATAGATAGATGAAATGATGAAACTGAGATAGATAGATAGATAGATAGATAGATAGATAGATAGATAATGATGAAACTGAGATAGATAGATAGATAGATAGATAGATAGATAGATAGATAGATAATGATAAAACTGAGATAGATAGATAGATAGATAGATAGATAATGATAAAACTGAGATAGATAGATAGATAGATAGATAGATAGATAGATAGATAGATAGATAAAACTGAGATAGATAGATAGATAGATAGATAGATAGATAGATAGATAAAATGATAAAACTGAGATAGATAGATAGATAGATAGATAGATAGATAATGATAAAACTGAGATAGATAGATAGATAGATAGATAGATAGATAGATAGAATAATGAATGAATAGATAGATAGATAGATAGATAGAATAGATAGATAGATAGATAGATAGATAGATAGATAGATAGATAGATAGATAGATAGATAGGGAACAGACTGAGATAGATAGATAGATAGATAGATAGATAGATAGATAGTGGTTGACATAGGTAGATAGATAGTACCGTAAATACTCGAGTTATCACTCGCTCTCGAATAAGTGCTCCGTTTTCACAAGAGACTTAAATTTAGGGCTTCTCTTGAATAAACGAATATATCTGAGAAAAGAACGGTAGTGTATATATATACACTACGGGCCATAATTATTAGGCCACCCCAGTGTTTTTTAAAAATATGTATTTCATTCGATATATATATATTGCAATATTTTTATTATAAGTAGTTAAAATAAAAATATTTTACAACGCTACAAAAAAGTTATCGAATTTCAGTTCTATTAATAATAGTACTTCGTCAGGCGATGGTTGGTAAATGGTGTTGGGAATGATTTTTATGGAAATTAAAAAACAATTTGTTACCCTTATTCAGGCGTTTAAGGGATCATAATAACAGAATTAAGAATGTTCTTGATCAACCAACCTTTTTAAAATACATTCGAAACAACACAAAAAAAAAACAAAAAACGGCGGACCTGAAGCAGACAACTTGTTGTTTCTCATTTTTTTTTTTTTTTACTTTTTTCAGCGTAGTCCTATCGATTGTTACTTAAACTTTTCGATTATCAAAAACAATTCTGAAAAATTACAATATTTAAACAAATTTGGGTGGGGGATCAATTTCTCATACAAAGTTAAATTAAATTGATCCTTCATTTTCAATCCACTCGAATTGGCGTCGCTTTATTTATGTCAATTTCGTTGTTTTTTATTTTTTTCTTACTTTTTTAAACGCAGTTTTATCTTAAAATTTAAAACTTAAAATTTACGATTATCAAAGAAAATTTGAAAATTTACAATACTTAAACAAATCTTGGGGTCAGTTTCTCATACAACGTTATAGTAAATCGATCCTCCCTTTTTAATCTACTATAAGGTTGTGTGAGAAACTGCCCCTACCACCAAATTGTTTAAATATTTACATTTTTGCATTTTTTTTTTTGTCATTCGTAAAGTTTAAAGTGTAAAAGATAATATTGCACTGAAAAAAGTCCAAAAATTTGATAATGAACACATTTACAGGTGGCGATAATGTCGTACCGGCGACTGATTTCAAAATGGAGGCTCGATTTACTATAACGTTGTATGAGAAACTGATCCCTCCCCACGAAAATGTTTAAATATTGAAATTTTTCAATTTTTTTTTTGTCAATCGTAAAGCTAAGGGGGTAATCGATAGGACTGCGCTGAAAAATTAAAAAATAAATAAATAAATAAAATAGAAAACAACGAAATTAAACGTGGTGGTAGTTTGGTTCAGGTCCGCCCAAAAAACACTTTTACAAAGGGATCGCCTCAGTAAGAAACACATGAAACATTTAGTGTTGCCATTTCCCCATCATCAAATGTCACATAATGTAGACAACCCAGTAACTAGCTTATCGTGACACCTTAAATTTACTCACCCACTTCCACCCTCTAATCTCATTCCATCATCCAACTTCTTTTATTTTTTAATCGAGTCCTACCCACGAGGAAAATGTGTTATGAGGATGCATTTATATATAAAAATAATATTAATAATGTCTAAAAATGTACAGTAAGGGATTCTATTGAGTCCTACTTGTTATTACAAAGAAGTTTTAATTCATGAAGTTGTGGTAAAAATAAGGAAATTAGAAATAAAACGTTTGAAAGATGTTAGAATGTTCGAGAAAATTCCAGAGATTTCGAGAAATAAGCAAATTAGGTGTTAGTCCCTATAAAAATAGGTTTTGGGAAAAGAGTAGTTAGTTGTTAAAAGGATTTGCTGATATAATCAACTCTGGATCGATTCAAAAATTTGTATATCCAGCCGAAAGAATCTCTAAGAAATGTTGCCGACTAAAACCTGAAAGAGAACCGCATGGAACTAAATGGGCAAATATAAATTTTTGACTCTTTCATTGACCAAATTAATAATTATTCTTTATATACACATTTGAGGATTTCCAAAAAGTATAGCACCTAAACTACTTCGCTAGCTTAACTGGGTAAAGATACTTGACACCTTCATTCCCCTTCGTAATACTTACCCGTCACTCTGCCAGTAGCAAACTCTGTTTTCTATTTGAATGCAAAAATTGTATATTTGTAATATATTTTTAATTTAAGTTATCGTATATTAAATATTTTTTTATAATTAAGCTTTGTGTTTTGGTCAATCATTTTTTTTTTCTTTTATTATAAAAAATAATAGTCATTAAATTGTCATAATATTCAGATTTTTTTTTAGTGGTTTTACTGATAAAATGTATTTTGGAAAGCAGGGTTTTATATCGTAAAGTGTTCGATATCAGGATGGAGATAGAGCATTGATAAGCCCTGATGAGTGAGAACATTATAATTTTGTCCTCGCGAAAGATCGTAGTCGGTATAAATCTGCTCATTTATAGAGGCACACTCTTTGTACTGTTAACAGGATGCATTTGTATATAACTAGCAGTATAGCCCGGCGTTGCTCGGGTGTAATGAAAGCTTTAAAACTAATCCATGGTCCTGGAACTCAGACTCTTTGAACGTTGGCACGAAAGACTAAAAAGCAATAGTTGTTTCCAGTTAAAGCAAAAACCGTACACCGAAAGAAAAATGAATGGATGTAAGTCAAATTTTGATTTCCTAGTATCGATATCAAATAAGTTTTTTTCGTCGTAAACTGAATTTTGAAAGCTAAATAAGTCCTCTGAGTAAATGCTATCATGGCTGAGACTAAGAACTACAATTATATCTAGAGCGAAACCCGAAGCAAAAACTAAAATAAAAGGGCAGAAAAAATACAGACATACAGGCAGATAAAGAGAGACACACACAAACATCTTGCCTTATATATATATATATATATATATATATATATATATATATATATATATATATTATCAATTTTTTGCACTATTGTAAGAACTTGAAACTTTTGTATATCGTTTCTTATGTTTTTGTCTATGAGTGTATCAAATTTGATTAAAATCGAACCACTCCTTCTATAACCCGATATTTTCGATTATCGATTTTCGATATTTATTGGGAGTATCTGGACACAAACCCTAGCCAAGAACACTCGCAGACGCTTATAGCACAACTGTGTAAATTTTCAAGAAAATCGGTTTAGCCATTTCGGAGTCTATAGGTAACGGATACACACACACAGACACACACAAAGTTCCATTTATAAATAAGTTTAGATAATAATAATAATGTCTAAAACGTTGTAGAAAGGGATTGTATTAAGTCCTATTTGTTATTCCAAAAAAGTTTTAATTCATGAAGTAGTCGTAAAAATAAGGAAATTAGAGTGATGAGAAAGAGGAACAGGTTATAGGGGGGTATCAGAGAATGGATAAAAGAATGATAAGAATACTGTTGTGAAGAGAGCTGCGTGAGAGTAGAGTGGAAATTGAGAAGAACATGATAGAAGGGTTGTCAGGGAATGAATGCGCGTCAAAGAGATAAGAGATGGCAAGGCAATTGACTTTGCATTTAAATCCTTCGAGATTGTAGCTGTCAGGGAAGCGAGTATACAGAAGGCAATTCCGCAGGCGGTGGAATTTGATCGGTTACACAGTAAAAGGGTGGGACCTAGTTGCTAGTCTAGTAGCTCGAGTAAATTCATGCAAAGGAGGCACCAGGGAGCTAAGCTCGTCGGAATAGAAGCCGTGAAAGTAATTGTAGAAGAGACAAAGGGAAGTCACATTACGTCGGTGAGAACGTATTTGGAGTTGAGCTACCAGGTCAGAATCAATTATATTGCAGATTTTCCGTTAGATTTTCTCAAGAACCCCGAGATGAATAGCAGGAGCATTCAACCAGATATGACAGCAGTATTCAATGCTCGGGCGGGTGGTAGATTTATATATATTCAAGGTGGATTCAGATGAGAAAAACTTCCTGGCTCTATACACTGAACCGACCTTCTTAGCAGCAGTTTTAGCTATGGATTCAATGTTGTCATTCCACTTATGATCGGCTGATAGAGTTAGGCCTAGGAGGTGCAGTGTTTTGCTTTCAGAGAGACTAGCCAGATCTATGCTGATGTGGGGTGTAGGAGCGATTCTCTTTCGTAGTTAAAGTAGTTTTGGAAGCATTAAAATTTACGAGCTATTTTTACCCTAGTCCACCACACACTGGAGGTCCTTTTCAAGATCAACAGCGAGGTTTCATATTGAGGCGGGAGTAAATGGTGGTATCGTCAGCGTAGATGCCTACTTGGGACCTGATTACATCAGGGAGAACGTTGATGCAGATCAGAAAAAGCGTAGGATAGGGCCTTGAGGGACACCCGCTTTTATATGATAGTATCTGGAAGCATGCCCATTCAATACTACCTTCATTACGCGATTGGAAAGTAAATGAATTAGGTCAAACAAGCGTCCAGGTATACTACAGCCCTGTAGCTTGCGTAGAAGGACATATGCGTAAACCTATGTATATCAAGATCGTATGTATGTATGTATGTATGAAATGAAAAATAAAATTAAAATATTAATTCTAGCTATTAATAAAGATAACATTAAACATATATCTAGGTGGTAGAAATCTTGTCAATGATCGATATTTGACGTGAGTAACAATTATTGAATTACCTTTAAAAATGATCAATACTTATCGATATATGAATACTGTAATTTTCTCAATCAATTCTCTTCCATAATTTAATAAAATTCTTAACAAAACTCTTGGCGAAAAATAATTGAGAAACTTATAAAATTACGATTCGATAAATTGATAAATATTGAACCTTATTAGACACACACACGTATGGATTTAGCGGCTTGGTTGCGGAAGTCGTTGCTTGGGGAGGCACTATCCTATGGGCAAAGGAGCTTGGATTAGTTCCACCACGGAATTCGCGAGGAGCGACGCACTTCATCGAGCTTCATTCGTTACCTCTTCGTCACCAGGGACCGTGGTACAGTTGGTATAACATCAGCTTAACAACCACAACTGTCTGGGTTCGATTCCTGGTAGTGAATGCGCACTGCTGATGAGTCCCGAATATAGGACGAAACGGCCGTCCAGTGCTTTCTGCATTCTGTTGAGGTTGAATATAAAGCTCGATGATTTACTTAATATTTATATATATATATATATATATATATATATATATAAAATTAAGAACAGAAATAGAAGTTGTTCCAACGAGAGAAATTGGTACAGAAAAAAAAAGTGTGAGAAGCAGTATGAACGGATTTTATTAAAAATGAGCAGACACAATGTTTACAATTTTTTTTAAAAGTATACATTTATATACTTAAATTAATAACAAATATACATTTTTTTTCCTCACCGGTAGCACGACAACAAAATTTTGAGAATATTTTATAGCAAATAAAATCATGGTCTGATGAGCTGAACTTATTAGCTTGTCGAAATGGATTTTAATTTACAACTACTTTAAATGATGTGTTGAGTTTCCTTATATATATATATATATATATATATATATATATATATATATATATATATATATATATATTCCAATCTCACTTTTTTGTGTAAACGGTATTCGAACAGACTAACATACATAATAAAAAGTTCAAATAAAACGGTTAAATTCCCTTCATTTTAACATCTTGTGACATGAAGGAATTCTAAAACTAAAAAAATTATGTTAATCTTTTTGAATGATTTGTGAGCGTTTTTTATAGTTGTCAACACTGTTTATTGGTACATCATTTGGAATAAAGCTCATTTCATCATTTTGCCTTGATAAAGTCCATCACAGGACGAAACGCGTAGGCGAGTAAAATACAGTTTTCCTCATGTCTTTTTTTCTTTAACCATATACATTAATATATCCAAATGAAAAAGAAACGAAGAAAATATTTACAACGTTCAAAACATTGAGTTAAAACTAGGTACCCCCACAAAATCGCTGAAAAAAACAGCATAGTATAAAGGATAACGGCCCCAAACTAAATAAAAACAAAGTTTTATCGGCAAAATGTTTATATTATCATTAAGAGGATAGATCAAAGCATTTTTAAATTATTTTATAAATTTTTTAATTATTTCTAACACGTTCGAAATTTTTGTGGGAAGTCTTTTTTTTCTTGCGCCAGTGCGAGACCTAAATTAACGCAACGTTTATTAAGTAAAAAAAAAACGTAACATTGCACAATGCACTTTTTGAACGTGAAAGACACATTAATTTGGAAATTCTTGCAAAAATCAAATAATGGTCGGATTTTGATGAAAATTTCAGGACTTATTCATAATTGACTGAAATCAATTTTGAAATAATTATTTTGTATAATTATGTTACCCACCCACAAATTAATTTCTAGAAATGCTTAAAAATTCGACAACGGCAGCAATAAGCCTAATATAATTAAATTCAAGAGTCATTGGGAAATGCTAATCAACAGTTTTTTTTCTTCAATAGTACCCGACTTTTAAAAAAAATAGCTCCGAATTGCGAAAAATGCAACTATGCCAATTTTTATGTGGATAAACTTCTGATTGCTTTTATGAACAATATAAATTAAGCGTATCATAGTCTGAAAAGAAAAAAATTCAATGAATAATTAATTTTTACATGAATTATTTTCATTTTTTAAAAAATTCTTTTATTATAATGATATACAAAGTTTCAAAATTATTGTTAAATTTCTTCCTCTATGGGGCCGGCTAGGGTATGTAATTAATGCATGAAAACTACAATTACTAATCGAAA
This sequence comes from Ascarosepion bandense, assembly GCA_037127315.1. Classification (NCBI taxonomy): domain Eukaryota; kingdom Metazoa; phylum Mollusca; class Cephalopoda; order Sepiida; family Sepiidae; genus Ascarosepion; species Ascarosepion bandense. Next base: position 128,889 of record JBBBDQ010001852.1, read on the forward strand.
ATTTAAGAGCTTAATACAAATGATTGACCCCGTCAATCTTTAAAATATTTAAAACATTCTAATTGTGTGCATTTTGATTGCCTGTATTTTTATTTGTACGGGTGGCCGTACGTGATATTTATCATTAAAAGGTCACGTGATTCAAGGGTTTTCTTCCCTTATATAAAAAATCAAATTCGTATATTTTTGTCGCCTATGGCCTCCCTACTTAGCCTTCTTGACACCTTCCGGTTGTCATCACCTGAGATTAACACGGTAACAAGGGCTACTGTAACTGATAAAAGCTTTTACCAAAATATTTCAGACAGTAAGCAAGTACAATTGTTTGAAATCACATAAAGGTAAGTTTTAATTTAAAAAATTGACTTCAATAACGTGTCAGTGACGTATATTTTATATCTGCCAGACTTTTAAAACAGAAATATGGCTACTGTTTACGTAAATATGTCGATCAATAAAAAAATGGCGGTAGGTTTAAATTCTATTTTTAATTTTTTAATTTTGGATTCCAATCAATACAATTTTGGTTTAAAATACGCCAGTGTATTTTTTTTACTGGAATTACTAAATTTAATGTCTTGACTTTCAATTAAAGCTAATTTTAAAGCTAAAATATAATTTTTATTTTAAAAATTTTATTTTAAAATCAGGTATCGAAAATTTATGCTGTAAAGTGAAGGTACCTATTTAAAACAGTGCTCAATATAGAAATAGAGCAATAAATATTTTTATAAATTACACTTTAGAACATGTCCAAACTACAATCTACGACAAAAGTGTACATTTCGTTTCGACATTGAAGGAACAATGTCTCATCAGGCAGTAAACGTTCGCCGCTTATGTTGTCTCCTCCAACTCTTCCTTCCTCCCCCTATACACTTCCCCTATTTTTTTTTCGCTTTCTTCCTTCTCTGTGAATTTTCTGATTTTTCTTCTTTGTTAAGCCCAGACACCACGTCACCAATGTATGTATATGCCTATACTTTGACTTCCTACCTAAACCTGGCATCTACTTCTCCCCGAGACATCTGTGACACGATAACTAGGCGTATATTAAGGTGCTTTGTAAAATATGTATTTTATTATAATAAGTTAAAATAGAAAATGGTTAAGAATAGAAAATAGTTTACAAACATATTTAACAAAAGTGAAAAAGAAGAGGAAAAAATAAATAAATAAACGCTTTTTCTTTTATGAGGAAAATTGTGGAAGAGACCAAGGGTATCCGATTACTGTTTTAAATCCTACCACTCTTCCGGTAAATATTTGATTCAGTGATTTAATGTGATAAAGAGATAAGTTCAGAAGATGGGTTTTCGCATGACCAGGTCAAAGGCTGTCTTTTACTGTATCTTGACCACACATTAAGAATTTTCCGGCGGAAGCTTTATTAATATAAAGCAAAGAAGATAACTGAAATTTCAGACTTACAGTCGCCAATGTTTATCAATGTTTATGTGGTCTAAAGGATTTCCAGATTTCCGGATTCATTTTAAATACATAGAAGTTAGTGAGTTTCAAGTTAGTTCCGCCGGGCGTGTGCTTGAAGTTTCGGTCAGTTCGGATTTGTTGATCTCCATTAATTAGAGTTAGAGCTGAGAGTCACATTCGCCTGCCCCAACCGAAAAGGCTAACTCTAAACGAAATAAAGCATCCTTTCAACTCATCCAAGTTGTGGAAGTTCGTTCCTTATAGTTCAATCTTGTACCCCCAGCTTGAGGCTCCGACATTTTCAACAAACTTCCGGCAAACATCACAGCGTGGAGAACGCCCGCCGGAGAAATTTGTTCAGACAGTCGGTTTGGGGTGTTACACATCTTTTATTGACTCTTTATATCTTTCTCTCTCGTTTTCCCCTTTTGGTTTATTACCCCTATGTCCTTCTCTTTTTTGATTCCTCCTTTTGGTTTCTCGTCCTTCCTATCCCCTTTACCTGGTACTTAAAAAACTTGCCAACAAAATGAAGTGAATTTTCATCCCTTTCCCAAAATAACGTTTACTGCCTGATGAAACATTTTTCCTTCAATGTCGAAACAAAATGTACAGTTTTGTAGTAGATTGTAGTTTGGACATGTTCTAAAGTATAATATATATATATATATATATATATATATATATATATATATATATATATATATATATACGTATGGGTGGAATAATATTCCTTGTCCAAAGAAACACTATTTTTAAAAAAGTGCTCAATACAAAGTAGAGTTAATAATATTTATTCAAAAATTAAAACATGGATATGTTGCAAAATCACTACAAAAGTAGCTGTTTTGTTTCGACACTTCTTGTGTCTTGTTGTGGGGTTTCATACATTGACACCCACACACACACGCATGGTCACTCGGCGTTCCACGTGATGACTGGTTCCCGCCAAAAACGATGCTAATAAAAACGGAAAACAGCACGTGGTACACTAGTTATGATTTCGTCCCGGGACAAGAGAAAACATGTCTTCCTAACTCACACAAACACACGCGCACTAATTGCGTGTAGCAATTAGTGGCGCAAAATTTCTTTTACTTTTCTTCTCCTACATTAACACTATGCACATTAACTTTCATTCAAACAGGACTTTACATAAAATAACTTCCTACACGTAAATCCACAATTTTTCCAACCTTCGTCAGTAGAAATCCACCGACTGCTACATTCGCATGTAAGTCTCTCTCTCTACTCAACGCACACACAGACACAGAACTTTGTCTTCTGTCCGACTTTCTTCATCAAGGATTTGGACTTTGAACTCTTTACGATAATCTTAACAATTGTTACAAACCTTTCTTTCAGCTAGAGAAAAAACTTCATACATCTTATTTTGTTTCTACGAACAGACGAAGGGGAATGACTCTTTCCTTTTCACTTTCTTATGCATGCTCTCTCAACCCCATGTAACCTTTGTCAATACATTGTTTTTCTGGTTACGTTCGCCTTTTTGTTCATTCTTAAATCCTGCTTTAAATCATGACCTCATGTTACGTCGAGTCGACTCGTTAAACATAAATTAGTAAGTGGACCCTTCGTCCTCTACATTGTCAAGTGATGTGGTTATTTTAAATTGAATGGTTTTAAAAGGTTAAAAACAAGCAAGACCCCTTTAATCAGGGAGGCATTGTTGTATGTACAATGTGGACGAATCAGTGTAAAGCAACTTCTAATTTGGAGAATATGTGGGCAGACTTAAAATTAATCTTGGTGGGAATTGGTATTAAAATTTGATTAAATTGAGATCAGCATTATTAATTAACTATTATATCTACTTTATTTTTGTTGCGAAATTAAAAAAAAATTAGTTTAACAATTTAGTAGATTTAGAAAGTCATTCTTTCTAAAGAAAGGAAGAGAAAGAACGCATACATAAATAAACCTACAAACATCCACACATGAAAAAATAGACGAGTATATTCACAAACATTAGCAAACAAGCACATATACGGATTAATACACCCACACATATATACATACACAAATTACAAAATTTAGCCTTTATCGACTCGTCAGCTAATTATATATATATATATATATATATATATATATATATATATATATATATATATACTCTAGAATTTTTTTTACATATTCTACAATTTCATGGGTAATATATACTTCGCAGTCAAAACCTGCTACTCGTCAGACCCAAATGATACAACAGTTAATATTCAAAATCACCCAGAAAAGCATCACATAAAGACACTCACGTGCCCATACCGAGAATAGATATTTGTAACGGTAATCTACAAAAAACATTTCCTCGCTCATTCAAAAAAACAAAAGAAAGAAAAATAAAAATATAGAAAAATCATAAACGGAAAAAAGAGAAAGAAAAAGAAAAGGAAAGAACAAACAATATAAGGAGAAAGGAAGTTAATGCCTTAGATCGACACCAGCGTCTATGGTCTCGCTACATAACTAATAGACGTTGATGAAATCTAGAATATAAACTAGAATTGCAATACATCTACTTTCTTAGAAAAACATGACCTAGAAATTTAACATTAAATTTAGTTTTAAAGATAACGGAATGTTACAGTACAAAAATAAATGGTAAACCATAATTTTTAATACAAATTAAAATACAACTACTAGTAGTTTTATATTATAAATATAGTTATAATAACTATATATATATATATATACGAAACTTGGTTATAAACAAACGATGATTTGTTTGAACATTATTTTTGATCGATACTCATATTTAAGTATGTGGTCGAGAGGTCTAAGACGTTGCCAGATCAAATGGTAGCTTCCCCTATGTAGATAGGGGTCGCAGGTTCGAATCATGCCGAATGACGCACATTTTCGTAATAAAAATATCGTAAATAATCAGACCAGTAAATATAAATATATAATGCTGTTTAATTAAAAACAGAATATCTACTTAAATATGAGTATATAAATATAAAAAAATAATGTTCAAGCATATATATATATAACAAAAAGTCCTAAAGTAATAAAAAGAAGTAGAAAATTAAATAAAGTTACCGGTTTTGGTCTGGATTCGAAAAGGAACTCTTTCAGGTTTCCCCCTTCAAGTAATTCCAAGATGATGTAATGAGGACGAACGGCGTCAAAACACACACCGAGAAACTTGACAATGTTCGGATGCTTGAATTTACTGTAAATAATAATAATAATAATAAAAGAAAAAACTTGTTTATTAATTGATATGGCTTGTCCAGCGGATTGTAACATAGCAACAAAGTAATTCGAAAAACTGTCAAAATATATGGACCCGGAAATTGAAATAGAAAAAATGTGGAAACTAAAAACAAGAGTTGTGCCAGTGATAGCAGGTGCACTTGGAATGATAAAAAATGGAACAAAACAACACATTGAAAGAATCCCTGGAAACCCCAACTTAAGAGATATACACAAAACTGTCTTATTAAGTACAGCCCACACACTAAGGAGAACTTTGTCTATGTAACGCTAGGGATATCAGGGGAGATAGAAAAAAAACATGAAATGGAGCCATAACAACACGCCACAACCTGCCTTAGGTCTTCCCGCAGACTTGTTTGGTAGTGCGACCATAGCAGAAATAGAAATATAATGAAAAATGACATAATAATAATCTGTGATAGATATCCAGAAAAAATTGAACATCTTGTATCATGTTGAACTTTTTTAGCACCGACCGAATATAAAGCAACAATAACAATTAAGAGGTGGTTACACGCTCCTAAAACACTCCAGTATCTCGATCAGAAGCCTTGCTGTCGGATGTGGTTTATCGTTATAGCGAGGAATAATTACTGGTGAGGAGGGCTATTACTCTTCTTCTGAGGTGCTGTCTATACCCCTAGCCGACAGCGCCTTTACTCGTTGGAGCTGGATCGAGTTAAATAAAGTAAAATAATTTGCACACCGTCTACAAAAGAAACATGGGAAAAGAAAATACACGCGTTTCAATAATAACTTGAAACTAGTAGATATTTCTATTTATTAACAAGTCACATTAACTCAAAGCTCTTATCTTATTCGAGACATTTTTCTTGTGATTTAATAAAACCAGTTTCCTAGGATATTTAGGTGAAGAGGCTCATCCCTTGTTCCCTGTTTAGGATGTGGTTTCCGGCTTTCTCTTTTCCAATATTTTCACTTTTCTTTTTTTTTTCAATTGGAGTAGATAGACTAAACTATCGCCCGGTTCACACTCCACCCACGTCTATTGAACAGGTTAAGAGGCTCATCTCTTGTTCCCTGTTTAGGATGTGGTTTCCGGCTTTCTCTTTTCCAATCTTTTCACTCCCTTTCCTTTTTTTTTTCAATTGGAGTAGGTAGACTAAACTATCGGCCTGTTCACACTCCACCCACGTCTATTGTACAGGTGTAGAGGCTCATCCCTTGTTCCCTGTTTAGGATGTGGTTTCCGGCTTTCTCTTTTCAAATCTTCTCACTCTGTTTTTTTTTTTCAATTGGAGTAGATAGACTAAACTATCGCCCGGTTCACACTCCACCCACGTCTATTGAACAGGTGAAGAGGCTCATCCCTTGTTCCCTGCTTAGGATGTGGTTTCCGGCTTTCTCTTCTCCATTCTTTTCACTCCTACGTAGCCCCCTGCGCTTCAGTGGCGTTACCCCCTTGCTCGGGGTGATATGATTAAAAAAAACAAAAAAACCTAACTTGTAAATGGATACGCGGACAGGGACTGGGAGGAATAGTAGTGAGGCACACATTATTTAGAACTATGTAAGATAGGAAATCGTGGAGAGTCATGATTGTCCACATGATGAAAAAGAGCGGCACATAAAAGGAGACAGATAATTGGAGTAGATAGACTAAACTATCGCCCGGTTCACACTCCACCCACGTCTATTAAACAACTGAAGAGTCTCATCCCTTGTTCCCTGTTTAGGATGTGTTTTCCGGCTTTCTCTTTTCCAATTTTTTCACTCTTACGTAGCGCCCTGAGCATCAGTGGCGTTACCGCCTTGCTCGGAGTGATATGATTAAAAAAAAACAAAAAACAAACAAAAAAACTAGAAGGCGATCTGCAGAAAACGGCGAACATGTCATAGTCGAAGGATGCTGTAAACAAATAATTCTTTAAAAGATGTTCAGCAATTGCAGACCCGGATGTATTGACACATTTATGCAAATTACCTAGTTGATTCTTTGTAATAACCAGACTGGCAACTAGATCCCAAACTTTTACATTTAAATCAACCAAATGCAGCCATCAATTTTACTCCACCAGCTTCTTTTCTCTCACTTCCCGCCTGTGGAACTCCCTTCCGTATACTGGCTTCCCTGACGGCTACAACCTCCAAGAATTTAGATGCAATTTCAATTACTATCTCTTATCTAATTGAATACAGTCCTTCTCTTGTCCTTTCTCCAACACTCCGTGTATCTTGTTCATTTCCTTTCTCACTCTACCCTTGTAACTGTCTTCACACCGGTATTCCCATTCCTCTCTTGCCCTTTCTCAGACAACCCCTGTAACCAGTTTCTATTTTCTCTTCCTCTGCTTAAACTTCTCTTATGTAGCCACCCCCTGCGCACCAGTGGTGGTGCTGCCTTGTTTGGGCTGAAATGGTTAAAAAAAAAGAAATAATTCTCTTCTGTAAAAGTCAAGTCGTTTTACCTCTATAGTCAGGTGCAATTTGATCGAGCCCTGACGAGTGAGGAATGATAACCGGTTAGCTCATTTTATTTTTTGTCTTTTTTTTCATTTCGAACCGAACTTTTTATTACAATCAGTTAAGAACACATGGCCCAGTGGATATAAACATTGGCTAGTTCTTATGTCCCAAAGAGTTGTGAGTTCAATACCAGGCTACAGCAGTGGTGAACAGTTAACTTACAGAGTTAGAGAGATAACTCATGATTACCAGAAGAGGCACTACTACGCAAGGAATGAAGTTCATATACCCCAGTGATTGTAATAAAGCGTTCGGTTCGAAATTCCTAGCACCTGAAGAAGACCGGAGCGTACAACGGCAGAAATGTCGTACAAATGATAGCAAAGATGAGAACAATAGTCCAAATAATGTAAATACTGTAAAGAAAAGATTATTGAAATGTTATGGGATATCTGTCATCCAGAAAGGCTTGGAAAATCTGATACTCACAGGGCGAAGAAAGAGAAAGATGGACAGCGCGTAGCATACTTGGTGAACTTAAGCAAATCGATGGTAGAGCAGAATTTGTGATAAATAACAAAAAGACGAAACTTATTAGCAGCCAAAAGGGAGAGGAAGATGTGGAAGGCCATGATCGCCTACATCCTGAAGGGACACAGAATAAAAAAGAAGAATACTTCGAAGTGAATCTCAATCTATGGGAGAACTATACTAAACCTGTGTCAGGTATCACAAATCCGGGTTCGGCATGACAAAGTATACCCTCCAAACGTGGGGTGAAATAACAGATTTGAGTGTCATGATAGACAAGTGTACTCCCTTGCAAAAAAATATAACTCTTTTTGTATGCTTAAAAAATAGAATCGGTCCCATTTTTATTGGGACACTTGAAATAGTTTCAGTAGCAGTAATGTGGGTGGGGGTAATGTTGTTAAACTCAAATTCTATAAAAGTGGAAGTCATTAAATTTGAAAAGCATTTGACATAATCACTTTATCAAAAATGTTTGTGAAACCTACCTCATTATTACGGCTTCCATAGCAAAGTCCATCTCAAGTTCTTCAGTACACACCGCAGGAAGAGTCTGTTCAAAATAAAATAATAATAATAATAATAATAATAATAATAATAATAATAAAGAGTCTGTCAAAATAATAATAATAATAGTCTGTCAAAATAATAATAATAATAAAGAGTCTGTCAAAATAATAATAATAATAATAATAAAGAGTCTGTCATAATAATAATAATAATAATAATAATAATAAAAAGTCTGTCAAAATAATAATAATAATAATAATAATAATAATATTAAAGAGTCTGTCAAAATAATAATAATAATAATAATAATAAAGAGTCTGTCAAAATAATAATAATAATAAAGAGTCTGTCAAAATAATAATAATAATAATAATAATAATAATAAAAAGTCTGTCAAAATAATAATAATAATAATAATAATAATAAAGAGTCTGTCAAAATAATAATAATAATAATAATAATAAAGAGTCTGTCAAAATAATAATAATAATAATCTAAACTTATTTATAAATGGAACTTTGTGTGTGTGTGTGTGTCCGTTACCTATAGACTCCGAAACGGCTGAACCGATTTTCTTGAAATTTTACACAGTTGTACTATAAGCATCTGCGAGTGTTCTTAGATAGGTTTTGTGTTAAGGTACCCCCGATAAATATCGAAAATCGATAATCGAAAAAATCGGGTTATAGAAGGAGTGGTCTGATTTTATTCAAATTTGATACACTCATAGACAAAGACATAAGAAACGATATTCAGAAGTTTCAAGGTTGCTGAAAATCGATAGTATATATATATATATATATATATATATATATATATATATATATAAGGCAAGATATTTTTGTGTCTGTCTGTTTATCTGCCTGTTATGATCATCTTACACTCATTACGAACAGAGGCGAATAGGCGCCTATTGTGGTCAGTTGCATGGCTCCGAAATAGCGGGAAGTAGTGGTTTCTGTGAGCAATGGCAGCCGAACAACCAGGAGGGAACCAGTGGGAGGAATGAGGTTTTGGACGGAACTTCCTGATTGGTATGAAGGCATGAATGCCAGCTTTCACCCAGGAGGTGACCTCAAAGGCGCAGTCCTCAACTGAGAGACTGAACACTTTCTTTCCCCCAAGAGACGTCGCATAAAAAATCGCGAAACGCAGTTTGCTCTTTAGTAGCAGTAAGAGATCCTTTTGGTAGGAGGCTCCTGAGGAGGGAGAGTGAAGATATATATATATATTTAATCATGTCACCCCAAGCAAGGCATTCCACTGCCACTATAGCGCAGGGGGTTACACAGGGTGATAGACGAGTTAGGATGTACATAGGGGGAGAGTTGGAGAGAATGGGTGGGGGTTAGTGTGTTAGGAGGTGTCTATTGACCGTACATTTAAACTCCTGGAGGTTATAGCCGTCGGGGAAGCAAGCATGCGGAAGGGAATTCCACAGGCGGGAAGTGCGAGAAAAGAAGCTGTTGGAGTAGAAATTGCGGTTACATTTCATCGGTTTCACTGTAAAAGAGTGGGACCTAGTTGCCAATCTAGTATCTCGTGCAAACTCACACCTAGAGGACACCAGTGATTTAAGTTCATCAGAGCAGAAGCCATATATATATATATATATATATATATATATATATACGAACTAAATCTAAAAGTGAGCCAAAGCCGACCGTGGTTTCACTCGCCGGATTGTCAGGACAAGGGCTTTGGTCGGCTTTGGCTCACTTTTAGATTTAGTTCGTATCTATGCTCTACTTTCGTACTTTCGTATTGAGCTCTTTACTGTTAAGGTTTTCGTCTTGGGTTTTTTCTTTCGAACACAGCTTTTGCTTTGTTTGTTTCTTTTTTTGATTCCCCTCTTCCCATTTGGTATTACCGTTTGGGATTGACGACTAAATTTACCGTTTTGTTAACAGTAGGACTTAATGATTTTACTCATTATTAGTGATACTGTTTTCTTGGTACGTTTTACAATAATAATAATTATATATATATATATATATATATATATATATATATTAATTCAGATACTTCAATCCAAGGGAAAAAAGCAGGAAGGTAAATTTCAAAAAAACGGATCCTAATTAATATTAAAAATTTTATTTTAATATTAAAAAATGATACAGGAAGAGAGCTCCATGTAATAAAATATTACAGAGCAAATTTTTATTTTATTTTATTTTTTATTTTTTATTTTTTATTTTTTAATTTCTTTGCAATCTATTTAAAAAGGAAAAGTAGACTAATTTTTCTCCAGTTTCTGAAAGGATTTTTCTGTTGCTGAGGTGATGTGTTGTCCCCCGTGGGGATCTTCATATCCAAATGGCCATTCAACATCTTTGAATTAATCCTTTTTTAATATATATATATATATATATATATATATATATATATATATAAACAACAGCATGATCCGAATTACCGAAAGGGCAAAACTGAGAGACTTGGAAGGAATCAGGTACAGAGGTGAAGAAGAGATCAAGTAAAGAAGCATGTTCTGAAGGGATACTGGGGAAGCGCGTGGGGAAATCCACCACTTGCTTAAGGGACTGAGAAATAGCAAAGTTCCTGGCGTGAATTCCAGCTGAATCAGTGACATTGTTTTTTAGCCACTTGGCATGATGGGTGATAAGATCCCCGAACACAAATATCCTAGCGAATGGGTGGAAGGAATTAGCCCTATCTATATTATCAGAGATGCCGTCTAGCAGCGAGCAGTCAAGAGGGGAGGGGAACGGTACAGAAAAAAAATGATAGATAACCGATTTGAGAATTGACAGACGACACATGTATGTGTAGTCAGGAGATTCAAGAGATGCCACTCTGGCTAGAGGGAAGTGTTCACTGACATAAAGCCCCAGCCCATGCATATGGACAGTTGAGTCCTTCCTTTAGAGGGGAAGGTAGCCAGAGATCGAGACGTCAGAGGAGGGAATTGCGGGTTTGAGATTAGTCTCACAAAGCGCTAAGATGTCAGGGGACTTTTGATGGAGGAAAGATTCAACGTTACAGAAGTTGGTTCGAATACCCCGGATGTTTGTGAAGGAAATCTTAAGAGGTTTAGATGATTTTACTTTGCCTGGTTTAGCTTTTTTGAATCCTATTATTATATTTTCTCGGAAAATGTACGCTCATATTGCGTTTATTTTTATTTATTCATTTTTTTTTTTTTTACTGAACGCGTTCGGCGTTTTAGAAACGAAACGAAACGAAACGAAACGAAAAAGTGTTTATGTTTTTATATTTACCTTGATGGCGACTTTGAATGCATTTTGCTCTCTTCCATTCGGAGAAAAGATACCTTGAAATACTTCCCCAAATGCACCTCGACCAATGGGTCTAAAAGTAAAGATAAAGTATCAAAAAGTGTTATGTAAGAACCTTGCGATTAGTTCGGCTAATGGGTACATTAAAAGATACACCCTAACTGGAACCGCATTAATCGAATACAATAATTTATAAGAAATTATGTAATTTGAATCTCAGATTTTAGTCTCATTCACAATTAATTACCAATTTACGTACCTTTTAATTAAAATGTAGGTACATATAAAAAATACAATAAAGATCTTATGAAGTAAATTTTATTGATTTTATTTTTTTTACGAAAAAAACATATTTAGAGTAGTTTGTCGCATGGTATAGGATACAAGCCCTATATCATCCAAGAGTTAATTAAAACACACATAATAAAATTGCATACCTGCAAAATCGGATCCAAACGACTAAATGAATTTTGGAAAAACCCAGACCAAGGCAAATTTCACAAGTCAGTGTGAAAAGTAAAATTGCACACCTGCAAAATCGGATCCAAACGACTAAATGAATTTTGGAAAAACCCAGACCAAAGCAAATTTCACAAGTCAATGTGAAAAGTAAAATTGCACACCCGCAAAATCCGATCCAAACGACTAAATGAATTTTGGAAAAACCCAGACCAAGGCAAATTTCACAAGTCAATGTGAAAAGTAAAATTGCACACACGCAAAATCGGATCCAAACGACTAAATGCATTTTGGAAAAACCCAGACCAAAGCAAATTTCACAAGTCAATGTGAAAAGTAAAATTGCACAGCTGCAAAATCGGATCCAAACGACTAAATGAATTTTGAAAAAGCCCAGACCAAAGCAAATTTCACAAGTCAATGTGAAAAGTAAAATTGCACAGCTGCAAAATCGGATCCAAACGACTAAATGAATTTTGGAAAAACCCAGACCAATTCAAATTTCACAAGTCAGTGTGAAAAGTAAAATTGCACACACGCAAAATCGGATCCAAACGACTAAATGCATTTTGGAAAAACCCAGACCAAAGCAAATTTCACAAGTCAATGTGAAAAGTAAAATTGCACAGCTGCAAAATCGGATCCAAACGACTAAATGAATTTTGGAAAAACCCAGGCCAAGGCGAATTTCACAAGTCAATGTGAAAAGTAAAATTGCACACACGCAAAATCGGATCCAAACGACTAAATGAATTTTGGAAAAACCCAGACCAAGGCAAATTTCACAAGTCAGTGTGAAAAGTAAAATTGCACAGCTGCAAAATCGGATCCAAACGACTAAATGCATTTTGGAAAAACCCAGACCAATTCAAATTTCACAAGTCAGTGTGAAAAGTAAAATTGCACACCCGCAAAGTCGAATTCAAACGACTAAAACATTTTGGAAAAAACCCAGACTAAGGCAAATTTCACAAGTCAATGTGAAAAGAAGATTCTAGATTGTGATTGGATAGGAAATAGCAAATAGATATCTGACGCCAGTCAATTATTTTTAACACTTACAAAATGAAAATGCCGTTCGAAGCCTGTCACATGATGAGATTCACTACTTAAGGACAGCTGCAAAATCGGATCCAAACGACTAAATGCATTTTGGAAAAACCCAGACCAATTCAAATTTCACAAGTCAGTGTGAAAAGTAAAATTGCACACCCGCAAAGTCGAATTCAAACGACTAAAACATTTTGGAAAAAACCCAGACTAAGGCAAATTTCACAAGTCAATGTGAAAAGAAGATTCTAGATTGTGATTGGATAGGAAATAGCAAATAGATATCTGACGCCAGTCAATTATTTTTAACACTTACAAAATGAAAATGCCGTTCGAAGCCTGTCACATGATGAGATTCACTACTTAAGGACATCCCCTGACCGGTCAAAGGAGTCCGAGATTGGAACGGGTAGCTGACAGACCTTGTCACAATGTAACAAAAGAAAATTTCAAGAATTTGACAGGCGCCCCTACAATGGTATTCTTTTGTTCTTCATATATTTGGCGGTACTGAGAAGTCACCTCTTCAAATTTTCAAAACATTCATCAGTATTTTAGCCTGAAAATTTTATTTATAATCTTTCCTTAGGAAATGCATACAGCTTTTATATTTTGATATCTCTTAATAAATGTAAATTTCTTTAACTGATAAAATGTCCATTTTATAAATCAGAAATGTCCTTTTAAGACTTAAAAAAATAATCAAAATATTAAAAAAAAATAATAGAAACAAATATTCAAATATGTATTTTTTATTATCGACTTATAAAATTTATCTATTTATAACCATTCATTTTTTTACAGTGTTGATAGCAGACACAGAAAGGAAACTACAAGACCTCCTACAGAAGGTAGCAGAAGAAAGTAACAAGAAAGGACTAGAAATAAACTGCACAAAAACCGAATTCATAGTCATTAGTAAAAAGGGCAGCCCAAAATGACAAATACAGGTCGGGGATACCAGAATCAAGCAGGTACAAAAATTTAAATACTTGGGAAGTGTTATAACAGAAGACGGAAAGTGCGGCACAGAGATCCGAAGGCGAATTAGAATGGCAAAAGAAGCATTCCAGAAGTTGAGTAAAGTATTAAGAAACAGGACAATTTCGCTAGAAACTATGAAGAGAGTACTGGATTGCTACGTAATGTCCGTCCTTCAATATGGCAGTGAATGCTGAACAATACCATCAAAGATGAAGGAAAAACTTGAAGCAACTGAAATGTGGTTCTCTAGAAGGAGGCTGCGAATATCATGGATTGGGCATGTGAGCAAAGATGAGGTCTTGGAAATGATGGAAACTAAAAGGAAATTAATACTGAGCATCAGGAAGAGACAGGTGAAGTTCCTGGGACACTCAATGAGGAAGGACGGCTTGGAGAATTTGATACTAACAGGCTAGATAGGGGGAAAGCAACGGATAACATATTTGAAGGACTTAATCAGGTGGATAATGGAACGAGGATTGCATGGTGTAACAGGAGAAGGCGTGCTCAGAGCCACCAGGGATAGGGAAAGTGGAAGGCCATGATCGCCTACGTCCTGAAGGGACAAGGCACACAGAAGAAGAAGAAGAAGAATATTACTTGTTAAAATAATATTTAACATTACATATCAAATATATCCTTAACATTAATCTCTTTCTACCCACTTCAGCAATGGATGAAATGGCAGAGTAGACTGACTTGCAAGTGACAGTCAGTCTATAAGAAGAACATCTATAAAATGAAAATCGATTTCAACTCTTCTAACGTCTTTTCCTAAACTTAAATTTGAGTTAATGTTTAGTTATTTATTTATTTTCTTCAATAGGAATAGATAGGTTCATCTATCATCCAGGTCGTACTTTTCCCCGGCCTTTTTTTGCTAGGTCAGTGGTTTATCCTTTTTGTTTCTTGTTTTATTTTTATTTTTTTATTTATTTTTCCCTTTATAGGGGTATATAGGCTCGCCTGTCTGCTACTTCTTCGCGATCTTTTGAACAGGGGTAAAGGTCTATGCTTTTTTTCTTGTTTAATTTTTTCTTTTATTCATTTATTATTTTTATTTTTCAGTTATAGGAATATTTTATATATATATATATATATAGTGTTGTGATAATGTTTAGCGCCAAAGTTACTGTTTTATCAGTGGTTTTACTGATAAAATGTATTTTGGCAAGCAGGTTTTTCATCGTAAAGTGCTCGATATCAGGGTGAGACTAGAACGTTGTTAAGCTTATCAACATATATATATAGTGTCTAATAGTGATATTAATATCGGGGTGGAGATAGAGGTAGAAAAAGTTTGTCTCTTTAACAGAGCAGATTCATGGTAACTTCAAAGTTTTGTCAGGACACTATTGTGATGCACTCACTCATCAGGGCTGCTTGCCGTTACGTCCCAGTTTTTTTTGTTTACGTAGAATATTGTGATATTGTGGTAGTGGTCTTGTTTGTGATTGGTTGGTTATTCTTCTTTTTGTTTATGATTGGTTGATTTTTCCTTATTTATTGTGTAGTTGTTTTTTTATTTTTTAGTGTATGCGTTAATTGGTGTTTGTTTAATTAGGATGGGCCTTTTTGTTTTATTGATCACTTTTTATTGGTTTTAACTTTTTCTTAATGTGTTGATATCTTTTGCCACGTGACGGTTTATTTTTTCTAGTTCATGGTTGGGCGTTATTGTATTTGTGTTTGTGAATTCTATGTGTGTTTGTTTTATTTTTGTTTTTATTTTTCGTTTAGTGATTGTATTATTTTCTATTTTTGTCATGACTGTGTGATTGGATGTACTTTTATTTTTCGTATTTATATTATTTGGATGTTTTTTTTTCTGTTTATTATAGTGGTATTTGTAATAATATTTTTAGTTTTTTAGTTTTTAATTTGTTAATTCTAATTATTATTCATTATTTGCATGCTTACGTTTTGTTTGATTTTGTTGTTATTTATTGTTGTTAGTGTAGCAAACAAAAACTCTCTCCACAAACGCGTCACGTGATGTAAACAAACAGGTCACGTGATGTAAACAGACTCTTCACAGACGCTCTCGCGAAATCTCGCGAAATAGGTTACTAATTCAAATTTTAAAATCATTTGTTTCTGATGAAGGACCGAGGGCGGTCTGAAATATAAAATATAATAGGAGAAATAAACAAATACTGTCAAAAAAACACGTTTTTAAACTCAAAACGTTTTAATATCCTTTCCTATATATATATATATATATATATATATATATATATATATATTCTTGTTTCATTTTTTTAAATTTTCGCGTAATAGAAATATTATATGAAAGAATACAGGGGAATAATCCAATTTAGCATTTTAAGACGTACCGATTAATCACGATCGCTTCTCTAGTCATTTCGTTTCTCCTGTTCTTATCACATTTAATCTTTTAGAATATTCGTTCATGAGGTTTTGCATCGACAAATAATTAGTTTTCCTGAGTTTCATAATATTTTAATCTTCCTGTTCGCTTTGAAAATCTAAATTGCTTCGTTATCATTTATTAGGTTAAAGTTCAATTTAAAACCGTGTCTTCTGGTTTTGTAGGTCATGTGCAGTTCCAAAACCAAAAGCAATGAACGTCGGAAAGCTTTTGAGAAAGAATGCGAATAACGAGGCCGGACATTTACAGCAGACAATTCTGTTGTGAATAATAAACGAAAAAAAATCATCCAGTCTTTGATTGACGAATAATATTCCTCCAAGAAAATGTTGGATCGATGAAGTCAAACAGATTTTTTTTAATTTTGTTTTCGATTACCGATAATCAAACCAATCAGCTATCCAAAGAGTTTGGTAAGGTTTTATTACCAGGCAGTAACAAGATAGAAAAAGAAAATAGTACATAAAATAAAGCAAGATGGAAGAATATCATTTAAGTACGAACGATTTTATCGAAAATATATTGTGTTAAAGAAATTAAGCATTTTAACTCATTTTGCACAACGTTACAATATATAAAATATAAATATTAATATATTAAAAGTTGTCTATTTCAAATATTTTCATTTGTACCTTCTTACTTCCAAAAATAGCGATCAAGCATTCATTTTTATGTGTGTTATAATATTTTGTTTAGTTCAAATATTTTCTTTTGAGTTCGTCTCTATCGGAATTTACCTGGATAGTATACCAAGTGTGCTACATCATATATATATATATTATTTATTATAAATTATGTTTTAGAACATGTACATAATTTTTTCTATATATGTCCTCTTCTCTACAATCATATGATTGTAGAGAAGAGGACATATATAGAAAAAATTATGCACATGTTCTAAAACATAAAAAATTATGTCAGTCAGTTTAGGTGCCATACGTGATACACGCTTGGGCGATCATGTCTCGAAAGAGACATGACTGACTGGGCAGAAGATTATCTCGCAGTAGGTTGCCATTGCTTTCTGCGGTAGACTGGTTGCCGACCAAGGCTATAGAACCCAATCTGTCCTGTTATTTAACCCATAACTGGAAGGAAGAGACGGATTAATACCAAGGGTATTTGCGCGTAAGTGAATACAATGGATTCAGCTGGAATTTGAACTCGGCTCCCCGGTTTCTCGTTCCGAGCCGATATCCACTGTACCACAACGCACATCCCTAAAAATTATGTACATGTTCTAAAACATAATGTATAATAAATATTCACAGCTCTATACATCATATATCGAGCACTGTTTTAAATTAATGTTTTGGACGGAAAAAAATTTTTTCTTTCCTCGTTCTGTACTCACTCGGAAATATATATATATATATATATATATATATATATATATATATATATGAATTTATTTCTAAAGAATTATTAGGTTTTATTATTTAATCCGAGCAGCATTTCTAAATCAAATGTGTGGTTATTATCAGTACGGTAAGTATTTGACGTGTATTTTGTAAATAATTCCTGTTGTGTTTATATAATCTCTAATTGAAATTTCTTATATTGAGGTTTCTCCGATGTATACCTTGTGGCAATTATTACGGGTAATAGGAAAAATTCCTTCAAGTTTTAACGTATTATATTAAATATTATATATATTTTATTTAAATTTCTTTAAATTGTAGTTTCTCCGATGTATACCTTGTGGCAATTATTACGGGTAAGAGGAAAAATTCCTTCTTCAAGTTTTAACGTATTATATAAAATATTATATATATTTTATTTAAATTTCTTTAAATTGAGGTTTCGCCGATGTATACCTTGTGGCAATTATTACGGGTAAGAGGAAAAATTCATTCTTCAAGTTTTAACGTATTATATAAATTATTATATATATTTTATTTAAATTTCTTTAAATTGAGGTTTCTCCGATGTATACCTTGTGGCAATTATTACAGGTAATCGAATAAATTCAAGTTTTAGCGTATTATATAAAAATATAAATCGGAGAGCCGAGTTCGAATTCCAGTTGAATTCGTTACATTTACTTACGCGCAAATACCCTTTGGAAAGGTACTAATCCGTCTCTTTCCTCCAGCTATGGGTTAAATAGCAGGACAGTTGAGCCTCCTACTGCAGAAAGTAATGGCAACTTACTGCGGGAAAATCTTCTGCCTAGTCAGCCATTTCTCTTTCGAGACATGATTGCCGTTGAAGAATTGTTTACAAAAGATATTGTATATGTCGGCAATATTTGTTCTTTGTGAATCAGCATAATTGAACGTCTTTTGTGTGTGTATGAATTTATTTCTAAAGAATTAATGGGTTTTATTATTTAATCAGATATATTTTATTACTCAAAACAGTACTGTTTAAAATAAACGGATCGTCCACTTAAACACAGGTATCCGCTAAACGCATCTTAAAAAACTTCTTATTTGAAACAGCACGATTGCAAAATCTATATATATAAAAGGGAATCTGTGAGTCTGTGTGTGACTGTTCCCTATGCACGCCGACATTTTTTAAGCTACACCATTCAAACTTTCTAGAGACACATATCTACAGGGAGGCCAGGTCGACACATACTTTTTGAGTTTTAAGTTCAGCAATTTTCCCTTTCGCACTTTTTGGCTAACGGAGCCGATTGTTTACATTTGCTCCGTAAAACATCTTAGACATTCATTGTCTGTTATATGTAACAGTATATGTTTAGAAAATTATCTGCTGCCTCGATACACTACACACACACACACACACACACACACACACACACACACACACACACACACACACATATATATATATATATGATTATATTCATCTAAACATATACTGTTAATTATAACAGACAATGAATGTCTATTATGCTTAATCCTGAGCCGTTCTGAACATCGTATTTTGGCTTTAATTTCAGGTGAAAATAAAAACAAAAATTCTCCAACATTTGGATATTTTTTATTATGTTGGTTCTAAGCTTTCGGCTCACATGAGCCATCTTCAGAGAGGTTACAGGGACGTTAATATAAATACATCCACCATCAAAGATGATTTTATCTTGTGTTGACATAAGACATTGCTAAGCAACGATAACAGTCATAGAATAGCAGACGCAGTTCGTAAATTTGTAATGCGGCTTTATGCCGTCACACTTTGATGGTGGATATAAATTAAAATTTACTCCTTGACTACAGTAAAAATAGTTCATTGTTTACTTTTTTAGTTCAAGTGTAAATCGCAATTCATTTGTGCTAACCATGTTCCGTTTGGCAATATGACTCTTCAGTTTGTGTTCGTATCACTGTTGAAAAAAAAAAGAACTTCTATCGATTGATCGCTTGATTTGATTTTTACATCTTATCAAGATTTTTCAGGTTATTTTGAAACGAGAGGGCTAGAAGTCCTGCCAGGATTCTTCATTGGTGGACACAATCTGAACAAGATACGCAGATGATACAGTGCTGATATCGGACTTAAGACGTAAACTACAAGACCTCCCACAGGAAGCAGTTACAGAAAATGGAAAGAAAGGGCTACATATCAACTCCAAGAAAACTGAATGCATGATAATGCGTAAAAAGAGTTTCCCAAAATGACAAATCCAAGTAAGGGAAACTAAAAGCAGTACATAAATTTAAATACCTGGAAAGTCTTAACAGAGGACGGAAAGTGCGACACTATGACCCGAAGCCGTAATGAAATGGCCAAAAATTCATTCCAGAAGCTGAAGTGAGTATTGAGTTTGTTTGTTTTGAGGTTTAACGACCTATCAATCCTTATGGGATCATTTAAGGTCAAAACCAATGATTTTTGGGTAAGTTATTTTATTTTTACAACATTTTTCTTTTTCGAGTATCAAGATTCATTGGGATTTGTTTTTAAGAGCAGGGTCCGCAAGTGCTACCCATAACTGGAGGGAAGGGACGGATTAATACCTTTCTCAAGAGTACCAGTGCTTAAGTGAATGCAGGGTATTCAACTGGAATTCGAACTCGGCTCACCGATTTCTCTTTCCGAGGCGATATCCACTGCACCACAGCGCACATCCGTCACTATACGCTTACAGCACCTGGTATTCCCAAGCGGTCACCCATCTAAGTACTGACCAGGCTCAACGTTGCTTAACTTCGGTGATCGGGCGAGAACCGGTGTATTCAACGTGATAGGCCGTAAGCCAGTATTGATAGTCAGGAAGATTTCACTGGAAACAACGAAGTGAATATTGGACTGTTATGCGATGTCTGTTCTTCAATATGGCAGTGAATCTCACCAAAGATGAAGAATGTCATTTTACAAAAACAAAACAAAACAAAAAACAAAAAAAAAAAAACGCTGCGAATACCATGGACCGAACATGGGAGCAACGACGAGGTTTTGGAGAGAATGGAAAAATTGATACTTAACATTAGGAAAAGACTGCTTAAGTTTCTGGGAGATTTAGTGAGGAAGGAGGGCTTGGAGAATCTGATGCTCACGGGACGGATAGAGAGAAGGAGAGACAAGGGAAAGTAACGCGTGTCATACATTATGGACTTTAGAAGATGGATGCAGGATAAGAGGAGACGGGTTGTTAAGAGCTACAAGGGACAGGAAGATGTGAAGAACCATGATCACTAACGTTCTGAAGGGACACGGCATGTAGAAGAAGACCAACAAAAATATATTTTGATAATGAGTTAATGATTTCATGTATAAATCCTACAAAGATAGAAAGGGGCGTAAGACAAAGATGTGTCTTTTCACCGGATCTATTCAACTTGTACAGCGAGACTATTCTCAGGACCCTAGAAGTTATGCCAGGATTTGTCATCGGAGGCCACAATTTGAACAACATAAGGTATGCAGATGATACAGTGATGATAGCAGACACGGAAAGGAAACTACAAGACCTCCTACAGAAGGTAGCTGAATAGAGTTAAAAGAAAGGACTACAAATAAACTGCAAAAAAAAACCGAATGTATGGTCATCAGCAGATGAGCAGCCCAAAAATGCCAAATACAGGTGGGGGATACTAAAATCAAGCAGGTACAAAAATTTAAATACCTGGGAAGTCTTCTAACAGAAGACATAAAAGTGCGACACAGAGACCCGAAGGCGAATTGGCATGGCGAAGGACGCATTCCAGAAGCTGAGTAAAGTATTAAGACACAGGAAAATTTTGGTAGAAACAACGAAGAGTGTACTGGATTGTTATGTGATGTCAATTCTTCAATATTGCAGTGAATGTTAGACAATATTGTCGAAGATGAAGGAAAAACTTGAAACAACTGAAATGTGGTTCTACAGAAGGATGCTGCGGATATCACGGATCGATCATATGAGCAATGATGAGATTTTAGAAAGGACGGAAACCAAAAGGAAATTAATACTGAGCATCAGGAAAAGACATCTAAAGTTCCTGGGACATACAATGAGGAAGGAGGGCTTGGAGAACCTGATACTTACAGGTCAGACAGAGGGAAGGAGAGACAGCGGAAAACAGCGTGTAACGTACTTGACTGACTTGAAAGGATGAATGGCAGAACGGGGGTTGTGTGGCGTAACAGGGCGAAACGTGTTGAGAGACACCAGGGATAGAGAGAGGTGGAAGGCTATGATCGTCTACGTCCTGTAGGACAAGGCACATAGAAGAAGTTGATGTAATTTCAAACCTTTCCCAGGTGTATTTGGGCGTTATTAAACAAATCCGTGCCCGGATTCATTTAGTACTATAATGTAATGGAAGTTATCCAGAACGCATACCGAATTTATGTTGTACGGTATAAAGTACATACAATCGGAATGTGGCGATTGAAAAACAAAAACAAAACCAAAAACAAAAAACAGAAAACGAAACAAAATGATGGTGAAAAATTGCAAAATTTATAAACCGAATATATAATCCAATCGACTATAATTAATTTTCCATTCGTTACCATCTTTTCTGGCAATTAGGTTTTAAAAGAAAGACATGGCGGATTTTTAGCCGTGACTGGTTACCACTTTAGACAAAGTAAAATTCTGATTTCAAAACGAGCCTGAAGTGAGATGGACTTAGGAAACTTAACCTGAGATATCTAAACTTATTTATAAATGGAACTTTGTCTGTGTGTGTGTATGTCTGTGTGTGTGTGTGTGTGTGTGTGTGTCCGTTACTCTGAAACGGCTGAACCGATTTTCTTGAAAATTTATACAGTTGTACTATAAGCGTCTGCGAGTGTTCTTAGCTAGGTTTTGTGTCGAGGTACCTCCGATAAATATCAAAAATTGATAAGCGAAAAAATCGGGTTATAGAAGGAATGGTCCGATTTTAATCAAATTTGATACACTCATTGACAAAGACATAAGAAACGACCGAGTTTGAGCTCCATGATCATGGATTAGTTTTAAAGCTTTCATTACACCCGAGCAACGCCGGGCTATACTGCTAGTATATATATATATATATATATATATATATATATATATATATGTAAGGTTTATGTGTGTGTCTGTTTATCGGTCTGTATGTCCTTTATACAAATCCACAATTTTCATCCGATTCTCACCAAACTTCACAAGGATATTCTTTAGACTGAGTCTGAGCTCCAGGAACATGGATTAGTTTCAAAGCTTTCATTACACCCGAGCAACGCCGGGCTAAACTGCTAGTATTTCCTTTTAGTTCTTTTTTTATTCTATCCTATATATGTTTGTGTTGTGTTTAATTAATGCGAGTACGCTACTATATGAGTCTATAGAGATTGGAAACTACCGTGTATTCTTTAGCTTGTGCTGGTCAAAGAGGCAGCACTGAAATTCTGTTCCCGACTACTAAGTGTGAATTTCTCCACTAATACAATTTTTTGGAGTTGCCTTCAAGCTGTTCTTGTTTCTGTTTGAAAAGTGTTTCCCTTGTTTGTGTATTTCTTTAAAAAGGTATTTTGTCCAATGAGTCTGGGAGTAATGATATCGGGGGTTCTAAACTCCACGTCGAGCAAACCTTGGCAGCAAGATATAAGACAAGAACATAAACCAACCCTAAAGACCTCAACATTGAAACAATCGAATGATGACTGCAACAGATATCAACCGCTGAACCAACAGACAAAGAGGGCTACGCATAACGGATATACTATAGTAGACGCCACTCGAAATTATAGCAGAGGTAGATCGTTCTAGTTCCATGCGTCACACCTCTTCTAGATGACTCAGTATCAGTTATCTCCCTTTAACTCAAATATCTTATTTTTCTGTTCTCCTCTATCAAGGTATTGAACTCACAAATGTTTGGGTTAAGTCCTCTGGATCAAAGCAATGCTATTATGCACTGAAACATGTGTCCGAACAATGTATATAGTATAAATAGTTATAATACGTTATCTCAAAAGTATAGACAGATGTTGAAGGTAAATATGACAAAAAAAAAATAAGCACAAAAGATTGAACAATGTAAATAATATAAATAGTTTCAAAGCCTTATCTAAAAAAAGAGAGATGAATATGGCAATAAACATGAAGACAATAGTTACAATACCTCATTATAGCAATAGAGACAGATGTTGAAGGTGAATATGGCAATAAAGATGACGACAACAGTCCGAACAATGTAAATGGTGTAAATAGTTACAATACCTCATCACAGAAATAGAGACAGATGCTGAAGGTGAATATGTCAATAAAGATGAAGACAACAGTCCACACCATGTTAATAGTGTAAATAGTTACAATACCTCATCTCAGAAATAGAGACAAATGTTGAAGGTGAATATGGAAATAAAGACGAGGACAACAGTCCGAACAAGTAAATGGTGTAAATAGTTACAATACCTCATCACAGAAATAGAAACAGATGTTGAAGAAGAATATGGCAATAAAGATGAGGACAACAGTCTGAACAACGTAAATTGTGTAAATATGTCGAAGGTGAAGATGGCAATAAAGATGAGGACGACAGCCCGAATAATGTTAATAGTTTAAATTGTTAAAATACCTCATCTCATAAATAGACACTGATGTTGAAGATGAATATGGCAATAAAGATGAGGACAACAGTACAAACAATATCAATAATGTAAATAGTAACAATACCTTTTCTCATAAATAAAGACAGATACCAAAGATGAACATTGCAATAACGATGAAGACAACAGTCCGAACAATGTAAATAGTGCAAATAGTTACAATACCTCATCTCAGAAATAGAGACAGATGTTGAAGTTGAATATGGCAATAAAGATGAGGACAACAGTCCAAACAATGTAAATAGTGCAAATAGTTACAATACCTCATCTAAGAAATAAAGACAGATGCTGAAGGTGAATATGGCAATAAAGATGAGGTCAACAGTCCAAACAATGTAAATAGTGCAAATAGTTACAATACCTCATCTAAGAAATAAAGACAGATTCTGAAGGTGAATATGGCAATAAAGATGAGGATAACAGTCCAAACAATGTAAATAGTGCAAATAGTTACAATACCTCATCTCAGAAATAGAGACAGATGTTGAAGTTGAATATGGCAATAAAGATGAGGACAACAGTCCAAACAATGTAAATAGTGTAAATAGTTACAATACCTCATCTAAGGAATAGAGACAGATGTTGAAGTTGAATATGGCAATAAAGATGAGGATAACAGTCCAAAAAATGTAAATAGTTTAAATTTCATCTCAGAAAAATAATTGTTATTTGTTTCTCGTTTTACTGGTGTTTATTTCGAAATAAAAGGATAAGTTCAGTATGAAGAGTGTATCGCTTTCTTTGAAACCGGAGGTTACTTGTTGCAGTTGCATTTATGATCATATCACAGTAAAAAAGAAAAGAAAAGAAAAGAAAATTTAATTAAATTTTATTTTGTTGCGTGTTAGCTTAAAAATGTTGAGTGCTAACTGAATTATTACTCTAAGTCAGCGTTTCTGAAACGGTGCGTCGAGGCGCACTAATGCACCCTGACATATCGGCACTTGATAGAAGAGTAATTTATTTTTATATTAAAGAAAACATCTTTATTAAAAAAAAAAAAGCTAGCGAAACTAAGCATATGGCTTCCATTTTTAAATCAAGTCTTTGTCGTGTGACATTTTAAACTTGATGTTAAATTCCTTAACCTTTAAGAAAGAGTGAATAATCCTTTTCCGTTTGACTTTCTCAAGGGATTTAAATCAGTCATTATCGGTCTCTAATAAAAATAGTAGATTCTTCATGAATCACTTTACGTAAAAATTGTGCTACTAATCTTCTTTGAGAAAACTAAACCAAATGAAAGGTAATTGCCTTCGTTGCCAAAGCACATCAAGAACAGGTTTTACACAGATATACCTAAGTATACAGTACTGTGCAAAAGTATTAGGACAAGAACTATTTTATCTTTTATAAGGCATATTGATAGAAAATAAACAATTTAATTAATTTTATTTGATTTACTCAACAAATGCTTTAACAAGAAATAAATACTTGTTACAAAATAAATTTAATAATTAGTATAATAGCCTTTTGCATTGATCACAGCCTTTATTCTGTCAGGCATTGACATCACAAGTTTCTTCAATGTATCTAATGGTATCTCCTGCCAAGCAGCTAACAATATTAGGACAAGAACTATCTTTTATGAGGCATATTGACAGAAAATAAACAATTTAATAAAAGTAATTTTATTTTATTTACTCAAGATATGCTTTAAGAAGAAAAAAATACTTGTTACAAAATAAATTTAATATTTAGTATAATAGCCTTTTGCTTTGATCACAGCCTTCATTCTGTCAGGCATTAACATCGCAAGTTTCTTCAATGTATCTAATGGTATCTACTGCCAAGCAGCTTGTATTTGTTTCCAAGGTGTGTCTTGTGAAGTAACATTTGATTTATCAATTTTCTTATCCAAAATATGCCATAGATATTCAGTAGAGTAGTTTCAAAATAACTTGTTTAATAGAAAATAGAAAAAAATTAAATATAACTTCTTTTTAATACATTTCTTTTACACCTCGTTTTAAATAATCAGTATTTATTAGCAGTTCACTTGGCTTTTCGTCCTGTATTTGAATTTCAGTGAGGTTTTTAGAAAACTCACCCTTGTTCTAATCCTTTTGCACACTACCGATAGTGTGCAAAAGTGTTAGGAGAGGGGTGATTTTAAACTTTATTTTGATGCTTCATAAAAGATAAAATAGTCCTTGTCCTAATACTTTTGCACAGTACTGTGCATTCTTAAATATATCGTAATGACTTGAAAATAAATTCTTATATCAAGAGATCACTTTATTATTTTCCTATTTTAAAGTTTCGTGACTAGTTTTTCCTTCTTCTTCTTCTTCTTCTTCTATGTGCCCTGTCCCTTCAGGACGTAGGCGATCATGGATCTCCACGTCTCCCTATCCCTTGTGGCTCTTAGTATGTTTGCTCCTGTTGCTCCTGGCAACCCCCGTTCCGTCATCCACCTGATCAGACTCTGCAGATATGTTATCCGCTGCCTTCCTCTGTCTCTCCTTCCTTCTATCTGACCAGTCAGTATCAGGTTCTCCAGGCTCTCCTTCCTCATTGCATGTCCCAGGAACTTCAGTTGTCTCTTTCTGATGCTCAGCATCAATTTCCTTTTTGTTGCCATTCTTTCTAACACTTCGTCGTTGCTTGTATGCTCAGTCCACGATATCCGTAGCATCCTTCTGTAGAACCACATTTCGGCCGCTTCCAGTTTTTTCCTCATTTTCGATGATATTGTCCAGCATTCACAGCCGTACTGAAGAACTGACATCACGTAGCAGTCTAGCACTCTTTTCTTCGTTTCTATTGAGATCTTCCTGTGTGTTAGTATTTTGCTCATCTTCTGGAACGCGTCCTTTGCCATGCCAATTCGCCTTCGGATCTCCGTGTCGCACTTTTCATCTCCTGTTAGAACACTTCCTAGGTACTTAAATTCTTGGACTTGTTTGATTCTGTTATCCCCCACCTGTATTTGGCATTTTGGGTTGTATCTTTTGCTGATGACCATGCACTCAGTTTTCTTAAAGTTTATTTGTAGTCCCTTCTTGTCACTCTCCACTGCTACTTTCTGTATGAGATCTTGCAGTTTCCTTTCCGTGTCCGCAATCAGTACTGTATCGTCCGCGTATCTTATGTTGTTCAGGTTGTGGCCTCCAATAATAAATCCTGGTGTGTCATCTAGGGTCCTCAAAATATTCTCGCTGTATAGGTTGAACAAATCCGGTGAAAAGACACATCCTTGTCTTACGCCTTTTTCTATCTTTGTGTATCTACTGAGGTCGTTACCTGTCCGTATGCAGGCCGTTTGCTGCTTATTAAAATTTAATGGCTGTCCCAGAGTTTCAGTTATTCTACGAGTGCAACCTGATGTAAAAATAGTTGAGACATACTGCTTAGTCTAATAGAAAACAAGGAAGTAAGCAACCCAGCCTCATGTGAATAGTTTAGGAAGTAACAGTTAAAAACGCTGTCCAGCCAAATGCACGACTTGACAGCGAGCAGTATGTATGTAAGTCGCATTCACCCTCGTCGGGTTGAGCCGGCTTCCTTCCCGACGGAGAAAGTTTCATTGAGATTTGTTTAAGGGTAGGGTCCCAAGTCCTACCCTGTTATTCAACCCATAACTAGAGGGAAGGATTAATACCTTTCCCAAGGCTACCAGCGCGTAAGTGAATGCAGGGCATTCAACTGGAATTTGAACTCGGCTCACCGATTTCCACTTCTGAGCCTACATCCACTACACAACGCACATCCGTCAATAAACACTTACAGCACCTGGTATTCCCAAGCGGTCACCCATCTAAGTACTGAACAGGCTCAAGGTTGATCACTTCGGTGATCGAACGGGAACCAGTGTATTCAACGTGATATGATCGTAGGAGCAGTAGGCAATTTTTGTAAGTTTTGCACTAATACCATTAGTACAGCTAAATTCCCGTTTTTATTGTTGAATATCCAGGCTTTTTTAATCACTCACATGGTCGTTTTTGATCGCATTACTCGGTTCTTTGAAAGGTCGATTTATTTCATTGAAATTACCTGATGCATTTGATTTGATCTCGAGAAAGCTGAGTGATTTCCATGTCAGGATTCGCGAAGTTCACTGCACTGTACGAAGCATTGATTCGCATCACGATACGGTTGATTTGACTTGGAGTCGGCTTAGAAGCAAGTGCCGGCTCTGAACAATTCTCTGACGAAGCAAGTTTCAGCCATCTTTTTGCAACACAGATCGCTGAAATACAATTTAGCAAACAATTATTGAAAATGATGAAAACAACTCAAACATAGAAAACAAAACAATATGGAAGAAAAACAGACTGGCTAAATAGAAATAAAACTTATTTCAAATATTAGAAATTATGAAAATGTTATGGTGAAACACACTTATTCCTCAGCTAATAGACTCTCCCTCCTATATTAATAAGAGTTAACAGGAAGTTAACTCGAGAAGTTCTTGGGAAGTTTTGTGGGTGGGGGATTCATCACTAACACTATTTTGTTTAGTTTGTTGTATATAGTTGCTTTCAATTTAAATAATTATTGGAGTTTTTAAATTGTTATTCCTCTCCCCTACAGACAAAAGTGTACATATTGGGTTGCTAGTTAAGATTTCATGGAGACATTGAGGTATTATGGTGAACGTTTAAAGAAAGGTGAGTATGAAAGTGTTGTTTTGGTACAAGGAATTTTTTTTCTGTTTGGGTCAGTGATTGCGTCTCGCTAGATATAATGTTAAGACAGTTGAAAAACAGCCTTCCCCATCCCCATTTTGGTCTTGTGCCACATTTTTTGTATTTATCCAAAAATAAATATTGAAGTTCTTGGGAAGTTCTTAGGAGTTCTTAGAACTTCTATAGAGTTCTTTAGAGTTCTGTTGACGTTCAGTAGAGCTGCTAGGCAGTTGCTATTAGCTGGCAGTTAGCTGAATACTAAGGAGTCAGCTTACAGTGGAAGATTAAATTTTGGGTGCGTTAATTCGATTAGCAAACGACGTAGCACGATTATAACTTTCACTGCGAAAACTACTCCACAACAGAAAAGAAAAAAGATGTATCAGAAATTAAAAAACGAACTCATCATCATGAATCATCATCATCATCATCATCATCATCATCATATTTTGATTTCTGCTATAGTCACAGTACCTACCAAGTCTGCGGGAAGACCTAAGGCAGGTAGTTGTGTGTTGTTATGACTACATTTCCTGATTTATTTTTTTAAAACTCCCATAACATCACAAGCGTTATCCGAATATAATTGTTCTTAGTGAGTGGGCTCCACTTATCAAGACAATTTTCACTATTTCTGTTAAGCTTGGATTTCCAGGGATTTTTTCAATGTGTTGTTATGTTTCTCCTTTTATCATTCCAAGCAAACCTGCTACACCTAGTACAATTCTTATTTTCAATTTCAACACTTTTTCTATTTCGAGGTATTTATACTTTGATAGTTTGTCAAATTAACTATTTATTAATATTACGACATTTTTCATTATAAGTCGATTTCTGCTATTGCCGCACTACCTACCAAGTCTGCAGGAAGACCTAAGGCAGGTCGTGGTGTGTTGTTATGGCTTCATTTCATATTTTTTCTATTTCCCATAACATCCCTAGCGTTACATAGACAAAGTTCTCCTTAGTGTGTGGACTGTACTTAACAAGACAATTTTTTGTATGTCTCTTAAGCTGGGGTTTTCAGGGATTCTTTCAATGTGCTGTTTTGTTCCACTTGTTATCATTCCAAGTGCACCTACTATCACTGGCACAACTCTTGTTTTCAATTTCCACATTTTTTTTTAATTTCAATTTCCAGGTCTTTATATTTTAACAATTTTTCCAATTTCTTGGTTGCTATGTTACAATCCGCTGGACAAACCATATCAATTAATAAGCATTTTTTTCTTTTTGGTTTTTAACAATAATATTCGGCCTGTTTGCTTCAATTTTTCTGTCTGTGTAGATGGTGTAATCCCATAGAATGGTTACATCTTCTATTTCTGTAACCGGTGCTGGGTGATGTTCATACCAGTGTTTGTTTACATATTTTCCATAGTGTTTGCACTTTGTCCACTGTAAATATTGCCCTACTCTATCGTGACGATTTTTATATATTTTATTTTTATATTCATTTGGGGTAAGTACTTATTATTATTATTATTATTATTATTATTATTACATAAGAGAAAAACAAACCTAAAATCTGACTCTAGGGTATCAAATATATGAAGCCGAATATACCCATCGTGACTTTCAATCTGATAAATGTATAACTGGTGCATACATCCTAGCCAAATGTGTGATATGCTAAAAAGTTTCCATAAAAAACAGCAGATACTCTTACAGATGGGATCCAGTTAAAAAGTAATTTCAGATCGAGTAAGTTCGTCCGCTAAGTTGGCTCTCTGTTGAGGATATTTGCAAATACCTACATTTTACAATTCCCTGAACATAAAATGCATATTTGTAAATACTGATACTGTGAAACAAAAAAAAAAAATGATGAAAGTAAATACTAGTAAAAATTAGCAATGATTGCTGACAATATTTCATCTAATATCAAAATCAGAAAAATGTAATTGTAATAATAATAATAATAATAATCGCTGACAATGCTTCATCTTATAAAAAATGAAAATGAAAATAAATTTTAGTCAAAAGTAGTAATAATGGTTGACAATGCTTCATCTAATACAAATAAGTGTTAGTAAATCAGTCAGTCAGTTAAGTGCCATACGTGATACACGCTTGGGCGATCATGTCTCGAAACAGACATGACTGACTGGGCAGAAGATTATCCCGCAGTAGGTTGCCATTGCTTTCTGCGGTAGACTGGTTGCCGACCAAGGCTAAAGAACCCAATCTCTCCTGTTATTTAACCCATAGCTGGAAGGAATAGACTGATTAACACCTTTCCCAAGGGTATTTGCGCGTAAGTGAATGCAAAAAATTCAACTGGAAATCGAACTCGGCTCTCCGATTTTTCGTTCCGAGCCGATATACACTGCGCCACAACGCACATCCGTTAGTAAATACGTGTAAATAATAATAATGGTTAATAATCGATCAACCATCCGCCCATGAATTGAATATTATTGTCATCTCTGGTCGGGCGCCTCTGCTATTTATCTCAAGGTTTTCGACAGGATCTGCAATGTGATTGATCCCGACTTAGCCGCTTGATTGCAGTCACTTTCTCACTGACAGAATATTTTCACGGCTCCTGCTCCGATGAGCTAAGCTCTCTAGTGCCCCCTCTACATGAATTTATCCGAGCAACCAGACTGGCAACAAAGTTTCACCCTTTTACAGTCAAAACAATCAAAAAGCACTTCTACTCCATCAGCTTCTTTTCTCGCACATTCCGCATGTGGAACTTTCTTCTGTATACTTGCTTCCCTGATAGTTAAACTCCAAGAGTTTAAATGCAACGCTAATTGCCGTCTCTTATCCCCTTGACTGCCATACTTCTTTTATCCTTTCCCCAACACCCCGGGTATCTTTTCCCTTTCACTTTACTCTCTTCACACCAGTATTCCCATGCTTCTCTTACCCATTCTCTGACAGCCCTCTAACCAGTTCCTCTTCCTCTTTGTTCTCTTCCCATGTAACCTTTCTTCCTCTTCTTCTTCTTCGTATTTTTCTTTTTCTCCTTCTTTTGCTTCTTTTTCTTCTTCTATTTCTTCTTTTTTCTTTTCTTCTTTTTCTTCTTCTTCTTCTGCGTATTTTCTTTTTCGCCTTCTTTTTCTTTTTCTATTTCTTTTTCTACTTTTACTGCTTATTTTTCTTTTTTTCCTTCTTTTGCTTCTTCTTTTTCTTCTTTTGCTTCTTCTGCTTATTTTTCTTTTTCTCCCTCTTTTGCTTCTTTTTTCTTCTATTTCTTCTTCTTTTACTGCTTATTTTTCTTTTTCCCCTTCTTTTGCGTCTTCTTTTTCTTCTTTTTCTTCTTCTTCTGTGTATTTTCTTTTTCGCCTTCTTTTTCTTCTTCTGCTTATTTTTCTTTTTCTCCTTCTTTTCCTTCTTCTTTTTCTTCTTTTCTTCCTTTTCTTCTTCTTCTGCCTATTTTTCTTTTTCTCCTTCTTTTTCTTTTTTGCTTCTTCTGCTTATTTTTCTTTTTCTCCTTCTTTCGTTTCTTCTTCTATGTGCCTTGTGCCTTGTCATTTCAGTAGTAGGCGATCATGGACTTCCACGTCTCCCTATCACTGATGGCTCTTAACACACTTTCTCCTGTAACATCTCGTAGACCCCGTTCTCTCATCCACCTGCTCAGGCCCTTCAAATATTTTGTTTTCTAATCATATCACCCCAAGCAAGGCGGTGACGCCACTGATACGCATGGGGTTACTTAAGAGTAGAATGATTGGAAAAGAGAAAGTCGGAAACCACATCCTAAACAGGAAACAAGGGATGAGCCTCTGCACCTGTTCAAAAGACGTGGGTGGAGTGTGAACCGGGCGATAGTTAAACCGCTGCTTTCCTGTCTCTTTTTCCCTCTATCTGGCCTGTTAGTATCAGGTTCTCCAAGCCCTCCTTCTTCATTGCATGTCCCAGGAACTTCAGTTGTCTCTTCCCGATGCTCAGTATTAATTTCATTTTTGTTTCCATCATTTCCAACACCCCATCATTGCACACATACTCGGTCCATAATATACCCAGCATCCTTCTGTAGAACCACATTTCAGTTGCTTCAAGTTTTTCCTTCACTTCACTCTTCTCTTATGTAGACCCCTGCGCACCAGTTGCAGTACTGCCTTGCTTGGAATGAAAGGATTAATAAAACGCGAAAACAAAAACAACGCTTTGTTTAATACAAAATGAAGGTAAAAATGACTCAGGCAGTCAGTTATGTGCCTTACGTGATACACGCTTGGGCGATCATGTCATGAAAGTCTGCGGTAGACTGATTGCCAGGTAAGGCTCTAGAACCCAATCTGTCTTATTTGACTCATAGCTAAAGGGGGAAGAGGTGCATTAAATTATTAAGTAGTAATTAGTAGGAGAAAAGTTTATTACTTCATAACAATATAAAACCGATCCCCCACTTCATGCCCAGTAGAAGCCTTAACCATGTTTTCAACGGTTATATTCAGTCAGTCAGTTAAGTGCCATACGTGATACACGCTTGGGCGATCATGTCTTGAAAGAGACATGACTGACTGGTTGCCAACCAAGGCTAAAGAAACTCACTCTGTCGTATTATCTAACCTATAACTGGAGGGAAGAGACGGATTAATACCTTTGCCAAGGGTATTTGTGCGTAAGTGAATGCAAGGAATTCAACTAGAATTCGAACTCGGCTCCCCGATTTGTCGTTCCGAGTTTATATCCATTGCACCAAAACACACAAAAATAAATACCGGTAAAATATTAGTACTAATAATTATTGACAATGCGTTGTCTAATAGCAAATGAGGATGAAGTAAATACCAGTCAAAAGATTAATAATGGTTGACAATGCTTTATTTAATAAAAATGAAAATTAACTATCAATCGAAAAGTAACTTTCATGGTTTCCAAATTTTCGTTAAATAATAGAAAGGAAACGAAAATATTACGAATAAAAAATATATATTCCCCTAAATGGTTGTTACTTACATATTTCCAGTCACATATTCGCCTTTTCTTTTCATACTTACCCTTACAGGCAATGAGAAGAATAACAACAATGAAAAGCCCGATCAAGCAAGGTATGATTAATTCTTTGTAAGGGATGTAACTCTGCCTTTTATCTAAAGAAAGTACAATAAAATAAGAAATGAAACAACACAATAATAAAAAAAATTATCGAAAAATTAACTTAAAAGTAATGAACGTTTTATATTTTTGCAGTAGATGAAAATTAAAAAAAATGTACAGCTTAATACATAAACGGGGCGTCTACTCAAACACAAATAACCATTAAAATTAACATTTAAGTAATAAAAATTTGTTAAATTAATAAATAAAAATCAATTCCTTTCTTTAAAAGTTGCTTTCTATTAAACTCAGCAGAGATATCTATTTCAAGATTAATATGTATTAATACATAAACGGTGCGTCTACTCAAATACAAATAACCACTAAAATTAACATTTAAGTAATAAAAATTTGTTAAATTAATAAATAAAAATCAATTCCTTCCTTTAAAAGTTGCTTTGCGTTAAACTCAGTAGATATATTTATTTCAAGATTAATATTTATTAATACATATACGGTGCGTCTACTCAAACACAAGTAACCACTAAAATTGACATTTAAGTAATAAACATTTGTTAAATTTATGAATAAAAATCAATTCCTTTCTTACAAGTTGCTTCGCGTTAAACTCAGCAGAGATATCTATTTCAAGATTAATATGTATTAATACATAAACGGGGCGTCTACTCAAACACAAACAACCACTAAAATTAACATTTAAGTAATAAAAATTTGTTAATATGTATTAAAATGCACTATTTAGACTTTGCTTAGTTATCGGCGCTCTCTGTAGGCGAGAGCTTAAAGCACGTCGGATCTAATGACGATTTTCTCTAGGTTGGAATCCTGCCGGAGAGTGTACAGAAAGAGAAAATCATCTCCCTCGAAATAGACTTTGTGTTTTTTTCACAAAAATTGGCAGCACAAAATGAGCTGCTATGAGTATCAGAAGATGTGCTAATTTTCTTTCCTTCTTGTCTGGCGTGACCAATAAGCAAAAACGCTTGGTGAATAAGCGCCGTTTCTTTTGCTTACGGGGAGATGGATTTTTTTTTAACTTCGAGTGAGAAAGTACGATTTTTATGTTTGGTGAGCGAAAATGCGATTTTCCCGGTTGCGAGGGGAAGATTAGATTTTTTACCTAGTTTTTGTTACTATGTTGCCCGATGGACTGTTAGCTGAACTGTGATTAAATTTAGTGTTGGCACACGGA
Organism: Ascarosepion bandense; assembly: GCA_037127315.1. Taxonomy (NCBI): domain Eukaryota; kingdom Metazoa; phylum Mollusca; class Cephalopoda; order Sepiida; family Sepiidae; genus Ascarosepion; species Ascarosepion bandense. The sequence continues at coordinate 164,001 of JBBBDQ010001852.1, forward strand.
TTGTTTTCCATTTCTATTACAGAAAGAGCATAGTTTTCTCTAATAATGTTTCTCAAATATTCAGGCCGGCAGACGAAAATAAATAAATATACTATTTAATCAATAAACGAGGCATCTTCTCAAATATGAATATCCACTAAATATAACGCTTAAGTTATAAAAATAATTATAACAAATAATAATAGCAATTCCTGCACAAGCGTCACTGTCTTTCTATTTGAATTTTCAGATGAATCAAAATTGTTAAATTAATGATCCCATTCGGAGTTCTACGACTATAATTTATCCAAGGAAATTTTCATACTTCCTCGTTAAATATTTGAGCTTAACAAATTAAACACATATTAAAATAAAAATCATAAATATTAATGCAGAAATAAGTAAGAGGGTACAAATAAATCGATTTAAAATTACCATATTTTTCCATGTCATCCAGCTTCTGTGAGTGATTTTTTTTCTTCTGAACAAACTTTTAAAGTTTATTTAAATCCAGAAAATACATTTCTGCTATATTAAAACCCTATTAATTAACCCATATCTAAGGGAAAGAGATGGATTCATATCTTTTATAAGAGTACTGGTGCGTAAGTGAATGAAACGAATTGTCGGGAATTCGAACTCTGCTCCCCAATTTGCAATTCCAAGCCATTATCCATGTGCGTTGTGGTGTAATGGATATCGGCTCGGAATGAGAAATGGGAGAGCCGAGTTCGAATTCCAGTCGAATTCATTTATTCGCTTACCCTTGGAAATGATACTAATCCATTTTCTCCCTTCATCTACAGGCTTAATAGTAGGACAGGTTGGACTCTATAGCCTTGATTGGCAACCGGTCTACCACAGAAAGTAATAGCAACATACTACGGGAAAACATTCTGCCTAGTCAGTTATGGATCTCACTTTGGGTAAGATGAACTTTCTATCCCTGAAAATGTTTATCCAATATTCAATAATAATAAAAACAATATCAACCCCTTACTGCTTTACTTTAAAACTGTATCTCTTCTTGACTAATCTACCTTTGTTAGCTAATGATGACCTCAGGGCTGGCGATTTTAAATACTAGAAAACTACTTCTGGAAAAAAATTGGACGCCGTACATCAGTGGGTTAAATAGTTTCAGTTTAGTAGCAGTCAGTTTCTAAAGAAAATATAAAAATTACTAATTATTAAATCTATAAGAAAGCACCCCAAATGTTTCACCCCCCCCACACGTATATATATATATATATATATGTATATTTCAAATTGTCGGTTGTTTATAACCAAGTTTCGTTAAAATTCGTCAATTTCCGTAATATATATGACATGAAAATCAGCCCCGGTGAGTGAAAGCATCATAACGGTGTCTTCACGAAATTTCGAAGTCGGCATCAACCTGCTCAGTTAAAGTGAGAAATTCTTTGCACTAAAACTATTAACGCTATTTCCATCTCAATATCGAGCACTTTACGATAAACTCCCTGCTTGCCAAAAAATACATTTTATCAGTAAAACCGCTGAAAAGCATACAATCTTGGCGTTAAAAGTTATCATAGCTCAACACTATATATATATATATATATATATATATATTAAGAGAAATGGAAAATTAATTCCGACAATGTGAAATAAAAATACTTGAGAAACAACAAAATATGGATTTATTGTATGGTAGCCAACATTATAATGTTTCGGTTGTTATAACAATCATCAGGGCTTATATTTACTGTTGTGAAGTTGTTGTTTTTTTTTTTTACGGCCTGTGAATAGATCTAGAAAAAAACTTCACAATAGTAAATATAAGCCCTGATGATGTTTATAACAACCGAAATATTATAATGTTGGCTACCATACAATAAATCCATATTTTGTTGTTTCTCAAGTATTTTTATCTTATCTCTCTCTCTCTCTCTCTCTCTCTATATATATATATATATATATATATATATATATATAAAATAAATTTCGATGTTCAAATCAGTTGTATAGCCATTTCTACATGAAATCCCTAAGAGAAATTTCACGCATCATCGGCAACGTCTTTATTTAAAAATAAATCAAGATATTATAACGGCGGAAGTTAAAAATATATATATATACATCACAGAAAAATTAAAGGGTTGGGATTAATAAGTAGGTAGACAGAAATCAATGTCTATTTTTAGATTTTTAGAAAACTTTACACTGAGTTAAGAGCTGAAAGTTAAAATTTAGAAAAAAAAAAAAAGGAAAGAAAAAAGAAAAAAGGAAAAAATCATCTCCATAGAAACGTTAACAGACGTGTTGACAAATAAATCATAGCAGTTTTTGGTTTAAATAAATGGCATGAAGTTATTAGAAAAAAATTTTGAAGGGAAAACCTTGACATATAATTTAAATATATAACTAGATTTAAATTAAAAAATAAAGGTGAAAAAATTTTTACTTAAGGAATATAATAAATTAATAAATTCAACAAGTGTACAGTTACACACACGCACATACTCCCCCACCCCACACACATATACATATACATATATATATATATTTAAATATACATATATATACATATATATATTTAAATTATAACCTACCCTCTCCCCAGACCTCAAATGGAACCACTATATTGAATCCATAGCTAAATCTACTGCTAAGAAGGTTGGGTCACTATGTCGATCCAGAATGTTTTTCCCGCCTGAATCCATCCTGCATATATACAAGTCAACCATCCGTCCGTGCATGGAGTACTGCTACCATTTATGGTCTGGCGCTTCTGCCGTTCTCCTCAGTGTTCTCGACAGGCTCCAAAGGAGAGTCTGTAATGTGATAGGTACTGATCTGGCGGCTCGACTGCAGCCACTTCCCCATCGTCGAAATGTGGCCCCCCTTTGTCTGTTCTATAAATACTTTCATGGCTTCTGCTCGGAAGAACTTAAGTCACTGGTGCCTCCTCAACAAGTGTTTACTTGTGCAATCAGACTGGCAACTGGGTCCCACCCATTCACAGTTGGGTTAGCCAAATGCAGACGACAATTCTACTCCTTCCGCTTCTTCTCTCGCACTTCCCGCCTGTGGAACTCGATCCCATATTCTTGCTTTCCTGACGGCTACAACCTCCAGAAATTTAAATGCAATGTCAATACTCATCTATTAACCACTGGACTCTAGCTCTCTCCCCACCCCCGTATAACCTTCCCTTTCTCTCCACCTATGTATCTGTCATCGCACCTGCATTCTCAACTTTCTATTGCTCCTTTCTAACTAGTTTGTACTCTTCACTCTTTTCTAATTAATCTTTTTACAGTTATGTAGCCCCATGCCCATCAGTGGCATTTCTGCTTTGATCGGAGTGAAATGATTTAAAAAAAAAACCCAAAAAACAGGCCACACACACACACACACACACACACACACACACAATTTCAGGTAAAACCAAAATAAGATTTTTCCTTGATAATGTCTAAGCGTACAGCCAAAAGAACTTAGATAAATGAAACATTCGGTCAATTTTTATATAATTTATGCACTGAAAATAAAAAAGTAGAAGATCAGGTGAAAAATCATAAAAAACTGTATGTTATTTTTAACGAAACTTGCATGAAAGAGAGATTGTTGCCTATATAAATATATAATGGTAGACTTTGAAAAACAGTAGCTACTCTAGCATATACGCATCGTTCATTCAGCAGTGAATTAGAACACTCAGCTATTGGGCTTGTATAATGATAATATACACGCTAAAAGGTCTGCGTCCATTGCTCAGAGGTAGAATCGCCGACTGATGCCAATTCGGTCGGGTTTCAATCTTGGGTAAAAAGCAAGCGGCTGTCTATCCGTACTAATGAGCTGTAATACCGCGAAACAGATCTGTCTGCGGATGACTATATATATATATATATATATATATTAATTATAGTTATAATACCAATATCGACAAAACTAATTCCGTCAAGATTATCAGTAATTAAACTACAACTAAGAACCTCTTGAAACCCACCGGGAACTAACCCAGAGCGAAAAGAAGGGGAAGAAAAAAAAAAAAAAAAAAAAGAAACAAGCGAAATACTTGAACAAAAAGTCAAGCATTCGTGAGAAAGAAAACAAAACCCCAAGACGAAAACCTTAACAATAAAGAGCTCAATACGAAAGCAGAGTACAAGAAGTACCCAACGCGAAAGTAGAGCAAACAAGAACGAAAGAACCCTTAGATTTTCGTTCTTCCCCTATATATATATATATATATATATTAAGATGACACTTTCTAAAAATGGATATCCTTTGGATGTTTTGGTATTCGAGATGTCATCAGTAATTTTTTCAGGGCTAAGCCGCATATTGTTAAAAAATGTCCAGTTTATTTGCGTCTTCCCTTTATTGGTTCAGTGGGTGAGACTTTTTTTGTTTTTTAATCATCTCACCCCAAGCAAGGCATTCCACTGCCACTATTGCGCATGGGGCTACATAGGGGAAGGTAAAGAGAAGGAGTGGTTAGACATAGGGAATGTCAGGAGGAATGTGACAGATGAGTAAGGATACCGAGGATGAGAGTTGGGCAGATGGGAAGAGTGTTTGATAGAATGGGAGCAGGTTAGTGTGTCTATTGACCTTACATTTAAACTCCTGGAGATTGTAGCCGTCGGGGAAGCAATCGTATGGAAGGGAATTCCACAGTCGGGAAGTGCGAGGAAAGAAACTGTTGGAGTAGAAGTTGCGATTGAATTTTATCGGTTTCACTGTAAAAGGGTGGGATATAGTTGCTAATCTAGTATCTCTTGCAAATTCGAACCTAGGGGGCACCAGTGATCTAAGTTCATCCTAGCAGAAGCCATGGAAGTATTTATAGAAGAGACACAGGGGAGCCACGTCGCGCCGGTGAGAGAGAGACTGCAGGCGGTCTGCCAAGTCAGTATCGATCACATTACAGACCCTCCGCTGTACCTTGTCGAGAAGCCCAAGGAGAATCACCTCTAAACTCATTCAAAAGAAGAGGGTGGAGTGTGAGACCGGGCGATATTTAGCTGGCCGGATTTCGCTGTCTATTAGCAAACGTTATTTTTCTGCTAATGTTCGAGTAATATTTAGTACTCGACCAATTCTTTCTTCCGTCCGTAAGGATGCCCTCCCTACTCATCATGTTAATTCTGTAATTTACAAATTGGAATGTAGTTGTGGACATGACTACATAAGGAGGACGTCTCAAGGGTTGGATTTTAGAATTAGAGAACATATACCTCCTAAAATTTCGAATCCTGCTGCTAGCAAAAGCCAACTTGTTAATACATCTGGGTCATCCATTACACAACGTTATAAATAGCAGGAATTGTGGATGTGGATTGAGTGTGGACCGTTTCTATCATGGTCCCACTCTTTATATCATCTAAAAGTGCTAGAGTCACTATACCTCAAATCCCACAAACCTTCCATCTGTGAACAGATGGATTGCTTGCTGGGTTTGAATGTCATTGGACTCTAGTTTTCCTTACATTTTTTTCTTTGCACCCATTAATCGTCTTTTATTATACATATCTACTATTCGCAGAAATAAACTTGATAAGCCCTGGGATGAAACCAGTTATTTTTTTAGTTTTTACATGTCGGGACTCTTTTTGTCCCTGACAATGTGAAATTAATTTAATTAAGACTTTGACTTACAGAGCTCTTAAGATTTGTTCCGATTCCTTCCTCTGTGGTGAAATGTATTTTATTAAGATGACAGTTTCTAAAAATGGATATCCTTTGGACATTTTGGATTCTGTTATACGTGAGGTCATCAATAATTTTTATAGGGTTAAGCCACATATTGTTAAAAAATGTCCAGTTTATTTGCGTCCTCCCTTTATTGGTTCAGGGGATGACACTTTAGCTAGGCAGATTTTGCTGTCTATTAGCAAACGTTATTTTTCTGCTAATGTTCAAATAATATTTAGTACTCGACCAATTCTTTCTTCCGTCCGTAAGGATGCCCTCCCCACTCATCATGTTAATTCTGTAATTTACAAATTGGAATGTAGTTGTGGACATGACGACATAAGGAGGACGTCTCAAGGGTTGGATTTTAGAATTAAAGAACATCTATCTCCTAGAATTTTGAATCCTGCTGCTAGTAGTATCCAATTTGTTCATACATCCTGGTCGTCCATTACAAAGTCAGTCAGTCAGTCAGTCAGTCAGTCAGCCAAGTGCCATACGTGATACACGCTTTGGGCGATCATGTCTTAAAAGAGACATGACTGACTGGGCGGAAGATTATCCCGCAGTAGGTTGCCATTACTTTCTGCGGTAGATTGGTTACCAGCCAAGGCTATAAAACCCAATCTGTCTTATTACTTGACTCAGAGCTAGAGGGGGAAGTGATTTATTATATTATTAAATAGTAGTTTGTGGAGGATCAGTTTATTAATTCATAACAATATAAAACTGATCTTCCACTTTATGCCCAGTGGAAGCCTTAGTCATGTTTTCAACTATTATATTCAGTCAGTCAGTTAAGTGTCATACGTGATACACGCTTTGGGCGATTATGTCTCGAAAGAGACATGACTGACTGGGCGGAAGGTTGCCATTACTTTCTGCGGTAGAGCGGTTGCTAACGAAGACTATAGAACCCAATCTGTCCTGATATTTAATCCATAACTGGAGGGAAGAGACGGAATAAGGGTATTTGCGCGTAAGTGAATACAAGAAATTCAACTGAAATTCGAACTCGGTTCTCCGATTTCTCGCTCCGAGCCGATATCCAATGCAACATGTTATAAATAGCAGGTAATGTGGATGTGGATTGAGTGTGGACCGTTTCACTTTTCTGTAATGGTCCCACTCTTTATATCATCTAAAGGTGCTAGAGCCACTGTACATCGAATCCCGCAAGCCTTCTCACTGCAAACGGAGAGACTGCTAGATAGGTTCTAATGTCATTGGACTCTAGTTTTCCTTGCATACTTTTTCTCGCTCCCATTACTCATCGTTTATTATACATGTTTACTATTCCTAGAAATAAACTTGATTAGTCCTGAGACGAAACTGGTAGTTATTTTTGTTTCAGTTTTTAGTAAAAATGCCATGTAATTTTCGCTTATTCCTAGTTTTGTACGACTAAGAATTTGTTCACACACACACACACACACACACACACACACACACACACACACACACACACACACACACATATATATATATATATATATAACATAGTACACTTGGTATGTAATCTGGGTAAATTCCAAAAGAGACGAACTCGAGAGAACTCAATGTTAAATTAATTTATTTAATTTAACAGAGTAATATTTTATAAAGGATTTTCGATTATTGCCGTGGATAATACATATTTCATGGCTTCTGCTCCGACAAACTTAGGTCACTGGTACCTCTACCACAAGAATTTACTCGTGCAAGCCGACTCGCAACAAGGTCCCACCCATTTACAGTTAGATCAACCAAATGCCGCCGACAATTCTACTCTACGAGCTTATTTTCTTGCACTTTCCACTTGTGTAACTCCTTTCTATATACTTGCTTTCCTGACGGCTACAGCCTCCAGGAATTTAAACGCAATGTCAATTCCCATCTCTTATCCACTTGACTCCAGTCCTTTTTACATCAACCCGTGTATCTTTCCCTTTCTCTCTACCTTCGCAACTGTCTTCACTCCTGGGTTCACATCGTTATCTTGCTCTTTCTTTGATATCCTCTGTAACTGGTTCATCTTTCTCTTTACTCTGCTCATATGTAAACTTTTACTCTTATGTAGCCCCCTCGCGCATCAGTGGCGGTACCGCCTTGCTTAGGGTGAAACTATTAAAAAAAAATGATCCATAGTTTGTGGTACCATGAATCCTTTCTCATTGATAAACAAAGCAAAAGTTGAATGACTTGACTGCTTTCAGTCTGGAAACGCAGTCTGATACAGTCATGCAGCATCGTGTCCATTACCGTTTGTGCGGCTGTTCGGAAAAATCATATCTGCCTGCTCACGATATGAATATTCTGCTAGTATTACGCGGAACACATCTCAGTTAACTCACTACTACACACATTAAACGTAGAAGACAGACTAGCCACAAATTTACACAAATGACAAATGTAACCAAGTCTAAATTGCATCACTACGCGATCGTTCGTAAACTTTCATAAAACTTCATAATACAAAAACGAAGAATTTGCGAACATATGATTATATGAACGTTTGTCCTTGTTTTAGGTATGCGGAACCCTACCCAAAAGTTTATAAAATGGTTTTTGATAGCCCCTCTATGTGTATATAGATATTTGTGTGTATACGAGTGAGAGGACAGTCAAACGTCGATTAGGATTATGCTTAGCAGAGAAACGTTTCATATAAGGGAAAGCTAAATTTAAAAAAAACTGAGTTTTTTTTTTTTTTGCACCAGACGTGTTTGGACACATCAACGAACCGATTTCATTTAGTTTTCTTTAGCTTTTGCATTTCTGTGTTGCAGGTGCCAACTTTTGACAGACCTGCTCCCAAGTGTTTGAATCTGGACGATTCCTCGGGTGGTTAGCCGTCCATTGTGACGATGGCACTGGTGTTTGTATTATTCACCATTACTTTTGTTTATGTCATTTATAGATAATGTTGTGGTGTCTTCTCTCTAAAAGGTCTATGTTGGACTCTTCCGCTAACTATAAGATTAGTAGGAGAGGAGGCCTTGGGGGTACAGTTGAACTGATTGAACGCTGGACAATGGACACACGCACCGGTCGTGTAATACTCTTTTGTTGTATTTACTGTTAAATATACAATATTTCTATAAAACATGTTTTGTTATTTCTTAAACCTTTCACAAGGGATAGTTAAGAAATGGCAAGAAAAATACTTCCGTACTTATTCGTTGTATGTGTTTGTGGGGAGGGGGTTTGAGTGTAAGTGATGACCTCGTGGTTATTTTGAAATTAAATAGTTCGTTTGCTGGGGGAAAGAAAAATACGTCGGAACCAAATTTTAGTTTGTCGCTAAAGGTGCGAAATGTCTGTTTATGTAGATCCTTCCTATTGTCCCGAACTAAAAGCTAGTTGTTGTCCTGCCTCGCTAGGAATGATATGATTAAAATGAAAAAATATCCTTTCTCGTTTGGTCATCGCTGTATTGATTCGTGTGCGGATTTTTGCTTTGCCTAGCATATTTTTGTGTCTGGTAGGGACCAAAGATCATCTCTCAGTTACGTCTCTGTCCTCGAAGACAGAGTGCGGCTCAGTTGTATCTTCGTCGAGGGAAGAGGTGTATCTGGGAAAAATTACACTGAGTAGATGCCCAGTCCCGGGGAACAGTGTCCCGCGGTCGTACCATCCCATTGCAGCAGATCGGTGGACCAGGTGCTCGTCATCAGGGCCAGCTCAACCGGCGGTTGAGGGGACTGGGGAATTTTTGTTCCTTCGCCTGTCCGTACGCAGTCGAGCTCTCCACGTTAAAAAAGACCTTGTTTCGCATCTCGCTCTAATGGAGGACTAGGGTAAATACTTACCCTTTTGACTGGGTTGCTTCCAAGTATTTGAAACTGAGCACTTCATCCAGTGGTTTGCCGTCCAAGGTGACGCTGGTACCGATATTTCATACGTTATTCCTCATTATTATAGATTTTCCTGTGCTGAGTTTCATTACATATGCGTCGAATCTTTTCGAAGAGTTTTTTGGTCAAATTCTTTCCGTTCCAAAAGAGTGGGTTGCTACTGAACAGCATTATCTTTTGTTCCTCGTTTTACTCATGAATTTTTCCTATCTTATTCGATTAACGGCGAACAGTTTATTCCCAAATCTTCCTGGCTTAACATCTACGTCAACCGGGGTATTAAGTTCGTTTTGATAAAATATCCTGAACCTGAGATACAAGATTAGGCGGAGTTCGTTCCGTTCACAAACATCTTGCGACGACCGCAAAAGGAAGATATTCTTATCAAGATATTTTCTTTTGATTGTTAACTAATCTATATTTTGTTTAACAACCTCCGAAACGAACCAAAAAATATATCATCCGATGTTAGCCATATTAATAAGTGCAGCTATAAATTCAGAATAAAAATTGTCGTACATACGTGTACTTGCACAACAATATAAGCACATTCATCTTTATATGTTTTTTCGCGCGCACACACACACACACACACACACACACACACACACACACACACACACACACACACACGTATACTAACACATATACACTACCAGCCATAATTATTAGGCCACCCACTTGTTTTAAAATATATTATTGCCAAGTGAATAATTTTAAATGAAAATAGAATGGTTCTTTTGTTAATACTACACAATAACATGTATATCAAATGAATTCATAAATATTTAATAATTACTTACATTGCAGTTTCATCAATCAAAGAATCAAGAAAATTGAAGGTGATTAGTCCGAGTTCATCTTTGCTTCCTTGTCTTGTAAAATTTTGCGAAGGAATACCAAAAGAACCATTCTATTTTCATTTAGAATTATCCATTTAAAGATAGTATGAAATACATTATTTCTTTTAAAAAACTGGGGTGGCCTAATAATTATGACCAGTAGTGTAGATATATTCAGGCGTCATATCTTCAGTTAAATACGTTTTATTGAATAATATAAACATATTGTGTCTATTTATTTTTATATTGACCCTTGTTTATTGTTGTTCAGATGACGTTCATCAAGGAAAACGTCATCATTTTTGTTAAGCCATGTTCTTTTGATCTTTTTCAAAATCATCTTCAGGGATAATTTAGAAAGGCAATTTTAGGAACAAGTACAAAATTCCGTTTTTAAAGTCTAATACTTTACTGTTTACTCGGCTTCATTAGAAACGTTTATATATATATATATATATATATATATATATATATATATATATATATATATTTGCTTTTCTTTAATCCGAAGTGGAAGAGTAGGAAGGTAAATTCCAAGAACCTGATCCTAATCAATATTAAAAATTTCTAACATTAAAAAGTGATGCAGGCAGAGAGCTCAATGTATTAAGAATACAGAGCCAATATGGAAGAATACAGAGCCAAGACGTCCCTATGGGAGCATATGATTCAGCCCAGGTGGCATATCTTGTTGGAATTTACATTTTAGATATTCTAAGCAGATTTTTAGACCCAAAACAATTAGGCCTATATCGGGACGATGGATTAATAATTATCCCTAATTCCAATGGGCCCTACACAAATAGGATACGCAAAAAAATAATTAGAGCCCTGAAGTACCTCGGTTTTAAAGTCGAAGTCACCTCTAATCTTAAAATTGTAGACTATCTAGACATCACCCTTAACTTAAATGATGGATCGTACCAACCATTTCTCAAAGAAAATAGTTCCCCACTTATATTAATATTTCATCCAACCACCCCTAAAATATTATAAAACAGATACCCAATATAGTGAATAATAGAATCAACCAATTATCATCCAACATTAAAACTTTCAACGCAAGTAAAAATATTTACAATAAGGCCCTTCAAAAAAGCGGATATAAGAACAAGTTAACATATAATAAACCTACGATAGACTCCGAATCATCCAAAAATAAAAATAAAGGAAACTGTAGAAAAAGAAAGATAATTTGGTTTAACCACCCCCTTATTGTAAACTAACTAACATCAATATTGGTAAATATTTTCTCAAGTTAATAGACAAACATTTTAATAACAGTAGCCCTCTACGGAAGATTTTTAATAGGTACACCCTTAAAATTAGTTATTCTTGCACCCCGAATATGGACAGCCTTATTAGTTCCCATAATAGGAGAATTCTGGTGAACTTGCGCAATGCTGAATCTAGGTCCGGAATTCTAAACGAATGCAACTGTAATTCTGTGGACGCCTGCCCGGTGGAGGGAAAATGCAAATCCACCCAGGTGATTTATGAAGTCCGCATTTCTCCATCTAACAAAAAAACGACTTCCGGACCTATATCGGTATGTCCGCCGGTCCTTTCAAACAAAGACTGTATAACCACAGGTACTCCTTTTCGAACCCCGGTCAGAGGTACCAGACAGCCCTTTCGCGAGCATTCTGGAAAATGAAAGAAGGGCTGGATCCTGAAATTAGCTGGAAACTGATAGGTTCAGCCCGTATTCCGAGGAATTTTCGTGATAGGTGCTGTCTATTTTGACTGGAAAAAATTTCAATATTTAAATACCCCCACCAACACCGGCTACTGACTCTTAGGAGGGAATTAATCAGTAAGTGCCGCCACAAGGCAAATTATTCGAATACTTAAATTTAGAATTTAAATTCCCGTTGACTAGATGTTAGAATATAAATGAAAAGGATTCAATTTAAGTTTTAATCTTAATTTTACCCTAACGTTAACCTTAAAAAGTATTTTAACCTCCCCCTACCTTCCTATCCCAAGCTCCTTTAATTGCCTATCTTTAGAAAATATGGATTCTTTTACCAAACCCCTTTTTCCTTGGTTAACACACACACACACATATATATATATATATATATTCTCTAATATTTTTTCTCTAATATTTTTCTCTAATAATTTTTAAACTGATAACTTCCTGTAATTGGCATTTAACTCGCTTCTACCTAAAAGGTTTAATCAAATAAACTTAAAAACAAAATTTAATATCTTCTATTGAAACCCATTCCTTCTCGCCTAAATACACTTCTTCAAACAGCCCAAAATCTTAACTTTAAAAGTAATTTAACTCATTTAGTTGTCTATATTTATAAAATATGAACTCCTATTCCTCCCCTTCCTAAATATACCATTTCAACATCCTGTAATCCCGCGACTACCAGCTCTGTCCCTTTCCCACTTTGTGACAGTTGTTAACCAAAAACCCCTCCACATTCTAACTCAGGGCCTTTGCCATTTGGAAAAACAATGTCGCTGACGTGATGTAGAGTCTCTATTAGAGATCCTATGTCGAAATGTACATCCGACACCTTTGAATTTTGAAAATTTTCTCTAATTTATATTGGTTCTGTATTCTTAATACATTGAGCTCTCTGCCTGCATCACTTTTTAATGTTAAAATTTTTTAATATTGATTAGGATCAGGTTCTTGGAATTTACCTTCCTACTCTTCCACTTCGGATTAAAGAAAAACAAAATAAATATATATATAGTCATCCGCAGACAGATCTGTTTCGCCGTATCACAGCTCTTCAGTACGGTTAGACTCCGATTGCTTTTTTTTACCCAGGATTGAAACCCGACCGAAATGGAGTCAGTCGGCGACTCTACCCCTGAGCTATATATATATACATATGATAGGCCACCCCGACGTGGTGTAATGGTTTAGCAAGCTTGTCTCGCTAGAAGCTGTTACAGCTGAGTAGTGAGTTCGATTCTCACTGTGTACCCCATACTTTCGGCCTTGTGCTACATCTAGGCTTAGAAAATCAATATATATATAAGAGATAAATAAATCTGATGATGAGATAAAAAATGTAATCTCGCAACATACAAATTTCCGTGTCGCAATGGAGATTAAAAGTATTTTAAGTAAAATAAAAAAAACATTAATTATATTACGATTTATATTGTATTGAGCACTTTTCTAAAAAAAGATGCCGGAGAACTCTAGATTCTAAACATGTTACCTTCTGTAACAACGTCTAGACATCTAACTTCTAACATAATCTTCCCTCTCTTTTTTAACTCCCCCTTCCACTTTTCTTTCTTGTTTCTTTCCTTTTTTTAAGTGAAATTCTGGTGTATGAACTTTTTAAAAGTTTTCCGTAATAAATGGTTGATGACTAAGCAAATTTACTGCACAGAAATGATCATACATGATTTATCCCGGAAAGGTATGTGTGTGTATGTGTTATTCGAATTAGCTACGCGGTTTTGGCAAATGTAACCGGGCAGGACAATTTAGCAAGTAGCCGTAACGGACCGGTACTCATCATAGTCGAATGCAGTATACTTAGGCGTAGGCTTAAGCAATAAACGCAGTCAATAGGCGTTCCAATAGACGCCTTAGTCTGTATTTATTGCTGACACTAGCCAGTCATATCATTGTGATGGTGAACCAAGGTGTATGCATATTCATTACATTAATACCACATATGTGATTTTCGAAGTCTTATATATATATATATATATATATATTATCCTACGTCTATCATACGACTTTATCTCATTCTCTTATCTATCTATCTATCTATCTATCTATCTATCTATCTATCTATCTATCTATCTATCTATCTCACCAAAAATGTATAGCTATCAAGTTGCAGTATGCAATAATAATAATAATAATAATAATAATCACCATATATTTATGCTCTACTTTTGTATTGAGCAGTTTTTAAAATAAATATCCGTGGAAAATACTTCTATTAGCAACCATTACTCATATTATTATTATTATCTAACTCGCTCTATTCATTATCTATCTATCTATCTATCTATCTATCTATCTATCTATCTATCTATCTATCTCACTCTGTTCATTATCTATCTATCTATCTATCTATCTATCTATCTATCTATCTATCTATCTATCTATCTCACTCTGTTCATTATCTATCTATCTATCTATCTATCTATCTCTGTTCATTATCTATCTATCTATCTATCTATCTATCTATCTATCTATCTATCTATCTATCTATCTGAACTCTCACTTAAGGTAATCCCGAGTGAAAACAGGCGTATACAGATTGGAACATAATATAAAATACAAAAAGGAAATAATTAGGGCATCTGAGGACCATAAAAGTATTTTCAATGCATTTGCCCCTATAACGTAAATAGTACTGTCTACAAGTTCTCTGTGTTTTTAATTATTTATAGCGTCCTGGCCATAAGGCTATCAACTACATTCAGATCCTGGGTATGAAAATAAACTGCATCCGACAGCAAGCCCTCCAATTGAAAACTTTTGAGGAGTATAGAGCCACCTTTTAATTGCTGTTGTTCCCAGGTTGTAGCACTTGTTATGGTCCCCGGTATGGGCAAATAATTGACTGGGGTTAAAACACTATGAAAGTATAAAAATATATTTTTGTAGTGAAAATTCCATCTATACTTTTTTTTTTGGAGAAGGATGTATTACCAGCAAGACATTTTTGAAAGAAAAAATGTTAACAGCGATATATTTTTGAAGAAAGAAATATATACCAGTAATACAACTAATTTTTGACAAAAACCTCTTTACGAAAATACATCAATGAAACATGATCTACAAACTGATTTCTTACAAAGAATACATATTCTATTCATACGAATCTATTATAAAATTCTTGTCGGCATTAAATAAGTCATTGAGGTTAAACAAACCAAACCAAATCAGACCAATCTTTTTAAAAAATAATCTCACCCCAAGCAAGGTATTCTACTGCCACTGTTACGCAGGGGGTTACATAGGGAAAAGTGATAAGAAAGAGGGGTAAGTTATAGGAAATGTCAGGAGGAGGGTAAAAGACGAATGAGAATACCGAGGATGGGGGTGGAGTAGATGAAAAAAGAGCTTAAGAGAATGGATGCGAGTTAGTGTGATAAGAGATGTCTATTAACTTTACATTTAAATTCCTGGAGATTGTAGCTGTCGGGGAAGCAAGTAAATGGAAGGGAATTCCACAGGCAGGAGGTGTGAGAAAAGAAGCTGTTAGAGTAGAAATTGTGGTGATATTTTATCGGTTTCACTATAAAAGGGTGGGACCTAGTTGCTAATCTAGTAGCTCATGTAAATTTATACCTAGGAGGCATCAGTGATGTATGTTTATTAGAGAAGAAGCCGTAATCAAACATTTTATATATCAATTATGAAATTATATCCTATTATTTTGTGATTTTGATTGTTTTAAAAATTTTCAGTAATGAAGTATGTTAAACTAGCAGTATAGCTCGGCGTTGCTTGGGTGTAATGAAAGTTTTAAAACTAATCCATGGTCCTGGAGCTCAGACTCAGCCTAAAGAATATTTGTGTGAAGTTTGGAGAGAATCGGATAAAAATTGTGGATTTGTATAAAGAATATACCGACAGATAAACAGACACAAACACAAACATCTTGCCTTTTATATATATATATTATCGATTTTCTGCACTATTGTAAGAATTGCAATCTTGAAACTTCTGAATATCGTTTCTTATGTCTTTGTCTATGAGTGTATGAAATTTGATTAAAATCGGACCACTCCTTCTATAACCCGATTTTTCGATTATCAATTTTCGATATTTATCGGGGGTACCTCGACACAGAACCTAGCTAAGAACACTTGCAGACGCTTATATTACAACTTTGTAAATTTTGAAGAAAATTGGTTCAGCCGTTTTGGAGTCTATAGGTAACGGACACACACACAGACACATACACACAGAGACAAAGTTCCATTTATAAATAAGTTTAGATACATGATCTTACCTTCACATTTGTGCATATCGTCCATCAGTTGTTTCCCGTTTAAACATATACATTTGTAGGTTCGGTTTTGACTGCTTTTTGCAACACATTGTTCTTCACATGGGCAATGAAAATATTCATAAATTTCTACTTCGCCATTGCCGTGGCTTCCTTTTAATCCTCCTAAATGACAAGAAAGAAAATGGATCAGAAGAACTGGAGTGGATTCCGGGTGAGGAACCGCACAAAATAATGAATAACAAAAACAGATAGATAGATAGATAGATAGATAGATAGATAGGAACAGAATGAGATAGATAGATAGATAGATAGATAGATAGATAGATAGATAGATAGGAACAGAATGAGATAGATAGATAGATAGATAGATAGATAGATAGATAGATAGATAGATAGGAACAGAATGAGATAGATAACCCTGCCATAGATAGATAGATAGATAGATAGATAGATAGATAGATAGATAGATAGATAGGAACAGAATGAGATAGATAGATAGATAGATAGATAGATAGATAGATAGATAGATATGAACTGCCATAGATAGATAGATAGATAGATAGATAGATAGATAGATATGAACTGCCATAGATAGATAGATAGATAGATAGATAGATAGATAGATAGATATGAACTACCATAGATAGATAGATAGATAGATAGATAGATAGATAGATAGATATGAACTGCCATAGATAGATAGATAGATAGATAGATAGATAGATAGATAGATAGAAAGAAAGACTGAGATAGATAGATAGATAGATAGATAGATAGATAGATAGATATGAATATGCCATAGATAGATAGATAGATAGATAGATAGATAGATAGATAGATAGATAGATATGAACTGCCATAGATAGATAGATAGATAGATAGATAGATAGATAGATAGATAGATATGAACTGCCATAGATAGATAGATAGATAGATAGATAGATAGATAGATATGCACTGCCATAGATAGATAGATAGATAGATAGATAGATAGATAGAAAGACTGATAGATAGATAGATAGATAGATAGATAGATAGATAGATATGAACTGCCATAGATAGATAGATAGATAGATAGAGAGATAGATAGAGAGATAGATAGATAGATATGAACTGCCATAGATAGATAGATAGATAGATAGATAGATATGAATCATAGATAGATAGATAGATAGATAGATAGATAGATAGATAGATAGATAGATAGATAGAAAGACTGAGATAGATAGATAGATAGATAGATAGATAGATAGATATGAACTGCCATAGATAGAGAGATAAATAGATAGATAGATAGATAGATAGATGTTGTGGATTCCGGATGAGGAACCGCACAAAATAATGAACAACAAAACAGATACGGAGATAGAAAAGTAGGTTATATTGAACGTAATATACAAACTTGAACGCAGGTTAGTAAATCCAGGAATACTCTTAACAGAAATAAATATATACAAGTCTTGAAGTGAAGTCGTTGGAAATAGTATATCCGGGTATATTATTCTCGCTAAGTGGAGCTCAGAGCTAGTCTGATCTCTGGATAACTTCGATATCTCTCTGAACTTTCCGATAACTGTAACGGATCTCTACGAGTACTCTCCACTGCCAACTGCAACTGCAACTCTTTTTATGGCAGGAGTATATGTACACTCAGTCGAGTCCATTATCATATACAAAAGAGGGAGATCCCACAACAAGAATGGAAAGAGGAAAGAAGGTTTAGAGATGTTAAAACTTAGAGTGCAGGTCGGAGACAAGGCGTATTTGACAAGGTTGAGGAACTGGATGGTCGAACGAGTAGCAGAATAGCAGTACCAGAAATAGGAAGCTGTGAAGGACTGTTATCGCAGATATTCTGAAGTATCATGTCACATATTAATAAGAATAGATAGGTTCGTCTATCGTTCGGTTCACACTCCTCGGTTTAGAACAGAAATAGCGGTTTATCTCTTGTCTCCTGTTTAGATTGGGTTTCCGATTCCTTCTAAAAGTCTTTTTCTTTCACTAATATTGACCCCTTTACATCTTACCGGCATTATTGTCTTGCATATGGTGAATGATTAATTAAAACAAAGGTACAACAGATGCCATATCCCTTCAGAACGTGAACGATCGTGATTCTCCACAACTTTCTATACTTTGTAGCTTTTAGCAATATTTCTCTTTTTTACTCTCCCTTCCATTCCCTGTTCTGCACCTCATTTGAGCAAGCTAGTTAGATTCGCCTATCGCCCGGTTCGCAATCCTTCCCGGTATTTTGAACAAAAATATAGAGCTATCCCTTGTTTCCTGTTTAGGATTGGGTTTCCGGTTCTTTCTAAAGTCTCATTCAGCTTTATACCCTAAAGCTCTTTCTTTCTCACGATAATATAAGTCCACACTATAATTTTTCCTACTTTGAGTGGCTCTTAGGCCTGTACTGTTTATAATGCTTTTTTTAAAATAACAACTTAGCAAAAGTTCTGTTTTTTCAAGTCTTCCTTTTTATCGAGAATATTATCCAGCATTCACAGCCATATAGACCGACAGATATCAAGTAACAGTTCAGTATTCTTTTCTTTTCTGTAATTTCATACTCTGCTTAGCTTTTAGAATACATCTTTGGCTACCTCAATTTCTAACGAAGTTTTAAACCCGTCCATAATTGGCCAGTCGATAGTGTGTCTTCTTCCATAAAGATCTTGAGTCTTTTCTACACACTTCTTGTTTTCTGTCCCTGAAATTCATTTAAAATTACTAAGTACAAATATCTAAGTCTTGTCCCTGATATTAATTTAAAAAATAAATACAAATATCTAAATATTGTCCCTGAAATTTAAAAAAAATATGGACAAATATGTAAACCTTGTCCTTGAAATTAATCTAAAAACTATGTACAAATATCTAAATCTTGACTTTGAAATTCATCTAAAAAGAAGTTCAAATATCAAAATCTTGTCCATGAAATTCATTAAAAAAATAATACAAACATCTAAATCTTGCGTGTGAAATTCATTAAAATAGTTCAAATATCTAAATCTTGTCCTTGAAATTCATTAAAAAAATAATACAAACATCTAAATCTTGCGTGTGAAATTAATTAAAAAAGTACAAATATCTAAATCTTGTCCTTGAAATTCATTAAAAAAACAATAAAAAAACTAACTTCAAATATCTTAATCTTCTCTGTAAAATTCATAAAAAAAACAAGTTCAAATATTTCAATATTGTCCCTAAAATTCATTAAAATTAAAACAAAACAAAACAAAAAACAAACAAACAAAAAAACAAAAAAAAACAAACTAAGTTCAAATATCTAAATCTTGTCCCTGAAATTAATTTACAAAAACTAAGTCCAAATACCTAAAACTTGTCCCTGAAAATAGTGGGTTCATATAAATGTCCGTAATGTTTTATGACATTACGGACATTTATATGAACCCAATATTTTTTAAATTGCATCTAATAACGCTCAGTGTAGATATATGATTTTAGCCTTTTCTTTAGTTATTTTTCTCTTATAATTTTAATTTATTTAGTCAATAAATTTTACTCTTGCCATTTGGATAGGAAACACATAAAATCAAATTAAAATTGCGTTTTGCATTCCTGTCAATGGCAATATGAAACTTTTCGGTAATTGTTAAAGTTAACGTTTCAGTTGATAACCAACAAACGGCATAAAACCTGGACAGTTGTTCCGTAAAATTAATGCGGATCTACACAAATTTCTAGACTGGAAAAAAATCAAAGTATTTAAATAGTAGGTTAGTTGTTTTGTTTTATGGCATATTAGCAGTATAGCCCAGCGTTGCTCGGGTGTAATGAAAGCTTTAAAACTAATCCGTGGTCCCGGAGCTCAGACTCAGCCTAAAGGATATTTGTGTGAAGTTTGGTGAGAATCAGATAAAAATTGTGGATTTGTATAGAGGACATACAGACAGATAAACAGACACACACACAAACATCTTGCATTATATATATATATATATATATATATATATATATATTATCGATTTTCTGCACTATTGTAAGAACTGCAACCTTGAAATATCTGAATATCGGTTCTTATGTCTTTGTCTATGAGTGTATGAAATTTGATTAAAATCGGACCACTCCTTCAATAACCCGAATTTTTCGATTATCGATTTTCGATATTTATCGGAGGTACTTTGACACAAAACCTAGCTAAGAACACTCGCAGACGCTTATATTACAACTGTGTAATTTTTCAAGAAAATCGGTTCAGCCGTTTCGGAGTCTATAGGTAACGTACACACACACAGACATACACACAAAGTTCCATTTATAAATAAGTTTAGATCAACCACATTGGGTCATTTAATCCCAACAAAAGTTTGAAATAATTTCATAGCTTAAGTTTGGTAAAAATGTAAAAAATGGTTCAAATATATACGTAAAATGTGTGCATGTTTACGTATATATTTGAAACATTTTTCAATTACAATTCAATTATAATCCAACTCCGAGTATTTACATTATTCGGACTATTGTTCTCATTTTTGTTGCCATTTGTACGACGCTTCGGCCTTCTTCAGGTGCTGAAGACTTTATTTCTATCACTGCGTCAAGCCTCGATTGGAAGTCATGAGTTATCACACTCTAACCCTGCAAGTTACTTGTTCACCACTGCTGTAGTCTGGAATTGAACTCACGTCAGTCAGGAACGTCTTTATCTACTGAGTCATGTGTCCTTAAGGACAAGAACAGAATTTTTGGCACTTATAAACCTAATGCCCAGTAACCCTTTTTGTCAGCCCCTAAAGAAGGCCGGAGCGTACAACGACCGAAACGTCGTAAAAATGGCAACAAAGATGAGGACAATAGTCCGAATAATGTAAATACTACCGCATTTCAGAAATATAGACAAATAGAAGGATCTATTATTAAACGTCGTACAAATAGCAACAAAGATGAGGACAATAGTCCGAATAATGTAAATAGTGTAAATGCTACCTCATCTCAGAAATATGGACAAATAGAATGATCTATTATTAAACGTCATACAAATGGCAACAAAGATGAGAACAATAGTCCGAATAATGTAAATAGTGTAAATACTACCTCATCTCAGAAATATAGACAAATAAAATGATCTATTATTAAAGGTCTTACAAATGGCAACAAAGATGAGGACAATAGTCCGAATAATGTAAATACTGTAAATACTACCTCATCTCAGAAATATGGACAAATAGAATGATCTATTATTAAACGTCATACAAATGGCAACAAGGATGAAGACAATAGTCCGAATAATGTAAATAGTGTAAATACTACCTCATCTCAGAAATATGGACAAATAGAAGGATCTATTATTAAACGTCATACAAATAGCAACAAAGATGAGGACAATAGTCCGAATAATGTAAATCCTGGAAATACTACTTCATCTCAGAAATATAGACAAATAGAATGATCTATTATTAAACGTCATACAAATAGCAACAAAGATGGAGACAATAGTCCGAATAATGTAAATAGTGTAAATACTACCTCATCTCAGAAATATGGACAAATAGAAGGATCTATTATTAAACGTCATACAAATAGCAACAAAAATGAGGACAATAGTCCGAATAATGTAAATCCTGGAAATACTACTTCATCTCAGAAATATAGACAAATAGAATGATCTATTATTAAACGTCATACAAATGGCAACAAAGATGAGGACAATAGTCCGAATAATGTAAATACTGTAATTACTACCTCATCTCAGAAATATAGACAAATAATAATCCAACTTCTTTTAGGACATTTACAACCTTGGATGGTTTAATTTTCGTAAAATTTTTTCTTAAATTACTCATTTGGTAATATTTTGTTCTCACTAGATCAGAATACTACATACTAAAAGTATATGCTTCACTGTAAATTTCTCTTGGCATGTAGTGCATATTAGGGATTCTGTGCCTTCTAGTAAATAAAGGTGGGTAATGTACGGTGGATGTGCGTTGTGGTGCATTGGATATCGGCTCGGAACGAGAAATCGGGGAGCAGAGTTCGAATTCAAGCCGAATTCATTGCATTCACTTATGCGCAAATACCCTTGGGAAAGGTATTAATCCGTCTATTCCTTCCAGAAATGGGTTAAATAACAGGACAGATTGGGTTCTATAGCCTTGGTCGGCAACCAGGCTACCTCAGAAAGCAATGGCAA
Organism: Ascarosepion bandense; assembly: GCA_037127315.1. Classification (NCBI taxonomy): domain Eukaryota; kingdom Metazoa; phylum Mollusca; class Cephalopoda; order Sepiida; family Sepiidae; genus Ascarosepion; species Ascarosepion bandense. The sequence continues at coordinate 186,454 of JBBBDQ010001852.1, forward strand.
CCTACTGCGGGATAATCTTCTACCCAGTCAGTCATGTCTCTTTCGAGACATGATCGCCCAAGCGTGTATCACGTATGGCACTTAACTGACTGAATGTACGGTGTGGCCGATGTGCAGACGGATCATCACGACTTGTTCTCTTCTATTTTGGTATTTTGAATTCCATTCTCCAATAGTGGATTTAATGTTTTGGAGTTTGTTATCAATGATGTTACCATTTTTTAATGATAATTTTCTTTAATCTAAATAAAATGTCATTGATGGTCAGTTACAATAAAAAAGTTCATATTATACCCTTGTACAAATTAATTGAAACAACTCTTTAGTTTCTTTTCTTTCACCATACGGTCAGTTTTAGAACCAAATAAGTGACAGGGTGTAATCGATTTCTATTTTTCTCTCAGAATAGGTCATTTGCAGGTGATGTGCAGCAATATGAATTTATATTCGGGGTGTATGATGAAATTTGTTCGGATCTGAAAAATATCGCGTCATCCGTGATTGCTTCAAATTTTATCACGCCCTCAGGCTATTGTCTCGACTGCCTATTATTTATCCTGCGGCCATTTTCTGCGATTGACGTTATCCCAAAGAAGCGTACGAAGATTGTAACGCTGCCTAAACACACCGTCAACCCTTACAAAGAGATCCCAGATATTGTTGGTGTCAGCTTTTCAAGTGTCAGTTGTGTGATCAAGGCGAAGAAACAAAAACACTCCAAAACATAAAAGAAAATGCAGTCGGAAGAGAAAAACAAAGAGACGATGTATACGTAACCAGGGAAATTGTGAAAGATCTTAGGAAAACATTATTTGTTTTGTTTCAACTAATTTGCACAAGGGTATATATGTTGCATGCACAGGCATACCTGTAAATTTTATATAAATATTATCTAAATTTAAGAATATAATAGAAATTAATATTGTGTGAATTTGCCATTCAGTCAATCAGTTAAGTACCGAATGTGATACACGATCATGATCATGTCTCGAATGAGACATGACTGACTTATCAGAAGATTATCCCACAGTAGGTTGCCATTACTTTCTGCTGTAGACTGGTTGCCAGCCAAGGCTTTTGAACCCAATCTGTCTTGTTACTTAACTCATAACTGGAAGGAAGAGACGGATTAATAACTTTCGATGTATTAATATCTTTCCCAAGGGTGTAAATGAATGCAAAGAGTTCAACTGGAATTCGAACTCTGCTCCCCAATTTCTGGTTCTGAGCAGATTTGACGTTTAATAATAGACATTCATTGTCTGTTATATTTAACAGTATATGTTTAGAAAATTATTTACTGACTCGATACACTAAATTTAAGTTACATGATGCAGCAGCATTAAATGATCCTAACGCCAAGAAATTTCAATGGACCCTCATTAAACGTCAAATGGAGAATTTTTGTCTTTATTTTCAACTGAAATTAAAGCCAAAATACGACGTTTAGAACGGCTCATGATTAAACATAATAGAAATTCATTGTCTCTTATATTTAACAGAATATATATTTTAATCGTTTCACCCCAAGCAAGGCGGTAACGCCACTGATGTGCAGTGGGCTACATAAGAGTAAAAGATTAGATAGGAAAAGCGTAAAAAGAAAGACGAACCGGTTAGAAAGAAGCAATTGAAGGATGGGAATACAGGCGTGATGACAGTTGCGATGGTAGAGAGAAAGAAAAAGATATACAGGGCGATGTCAAAAGAACTACAGTCAAGTGGATAAGAGATGGGTATTGACATTGCATTTAAATTCCTGGAGGTTATAGCTGTCAGGAAGAAACTAACTACTTTAAAATTTGTATCTGGAATATGAAACAATGAATATTGTTGTATTTGAATCTTAAATTTGTTATATTTTCTTCGGTAAGTTTTCTCGAGTACGTAGGACGGTAGACGACATAAATATTATCTAAAATAAATGAAACCTCCACCATTCAAATACGGTTATCCCCATATATATATATATATATATTGTATCAATATAAACCTTTACGTTGTATCGAGCAATCTTTATAAAAGTAAATGCATGTACAGTGGGTTTAAAACCTACATGTTCCATAACTTTCTTATATATATATATATATATATATATATATATATATATATATATATAGGTTGTCCATAAAGTTCGTGAGCAATTTAATATGTGTAAAATAATGTATTAAAAATAAATTATATTTAATTTTTCTTATTTTCTATAAAACAAGTTATTTTTTTTCTTATTCCCCCTTTGCGAATTGATAAATCTAATGTTACTTCGCAAGACACACTTTGGGAACAAATACAAGATAAAATAGTTCTTGTCCTAATACTTTTGCACAGTACTGTATATATATATATATTTAATCGTTTCACCCCAAGCAAGGCGGTAACGCCACTGATGCGCAGGGGGCTACATAAGGGTAAAAGATTAGATAGAAGAAGAATAAACAGAAAAACGAACCAGTTAGAAAGAAGCAATTGAAGGATGGGAATACAGGTGTGATGCCAGTTTCAAAGGTGGAGAGAAAGGAAAGGATATACAGCGTGATATAGAAAGAACTAGAGTCAAATGGATAAGAGATGGATATTGACATTGCATTTGAATTCCTGAAGGTTGTAGCCGTCAGGAAAGCTAGAATATGGAAGAGAGTTCCACAGGCGGGAAGTGCGAGAAAAGAAGCTGAGGAAGTAGAATTGTCATCTGCATTTGGTTGATCTAACTGTGAATGAGTGGACCCAGTTGCCAGTCTGGTTGTACGAGTAAACGCCTGTGGCAGGGGCACCAGTAAACAAAGTTCATCGGAGCAGAAAATATTTATAAAACAGGCAGAAGGAAGCCACATCCCGTCGGTGAGAAAGAGGCTGCAGTCGAGCCGCCAAGTCGGAAACTATGAATCGTTTTTTTAATCGTTTCACCCCAAGCAAGGCGGTACCGCCACTGATGAGCAGAGACCTACATAAGAGTAAACGTTCAGATAAGAGGAGAGTAAAGAGAAAGATGAACCAGTTACAGTGGGTGTCAGAGAAAGTACAAGAGAACGATGTGAACACAGGCATGAAAACAGTTGCGAAGGTAGAGGGAAAGGAAAAGAACAAAATATATAGGGTGGTGTCGAAAGGACTGGAGTCAAATGGTTAAGAGATGGGTATTGACAGTGCATTTAAATTTCTGGAGGTTATAGCCGTCAGGAAAGCAAGAATATAGAAACGATTTCCACAGGCGGGAAGTGCGAGAAAAGAAGCTGATGAAGTAGAATTGTCATCTGCATTTGGCTGATCTAACTGTGAATGGGTAGGACACAGTTGCCAGTCTGGTTGCAAGAGTAAACTCATATGGCAGGGGTACCAGTGACTTAATTCATCGGAGCAGAAGCCATGAAAATATTTATATAACAGACAGAGGGAAGCCACATCCCGTCGGTGGGGAAGTGGCTGGAGTCGAGCCGCCAAGTTGGTACCTATCACATTAGTGATTCTCCTGTGGTAAACTGAATGTCAACTAAGGCTATACAGTCCAATTTGCCCTGCTATTCACCTCATTACTGGAAGAAGAAGAGATGAATTATATCGTTACATTAAGAAGTAGTAATTAGTGGGGGTTCAGTTTATTACTTCATAACAATAGAAAACAGAACCCCTTTTTTTAGGTCTAACCGAAGCTTTAATTCGTTTCCGATTATATTTTGGACTAATTTCAGGTGGATCAGTTTATTAGTTCATAACAATAGAAAACTGACCCCCCCCCCCCACTTTATGCCCGGCAGAATATTTAATTATATTTATATATTATATTCAGTCAGTCAGTTAATTGTTATACGTGATACACGCTTGGGTGATCATGTCTTTAAAGAGACATAACTGACTGGGCAAATTTTTTCGGAGTAGTTTGCCGACTAAGGCTATAGAACACGAATCTGTTCGGCTAGTTAACCCACGAGTAAGCACCTGTTGCAGAGGCACCTGTGACTTAAGTTTGTCCGAGCAGAAGTCATGAAAGTATTTATAGAACAGTCAAAGGGAAGCCACATCTCGTCAGTGTGGAAGTGGCTGGACTCGAGCCGCCAAGTCGGTACCTATCACATTACTGATTCTCCTTTGGAGCCTGTCAAGAACACTGAGATGAACAGCGGGGGCGACTGATCATATATGACAGCAGTATCCCAATCACGGATATTTTTGATTGTATTTTCTTTTTTGAATTAGCAAATCCAAGAAAGAAAACATGAAATAAAATGTAAAAAATTGAGCAAATATGTCTTGATTCTGGGGACTTTCAGCTAAACTGATTAATTTTCGACGGCTAATAAACTATTTTGCATATTTAACCTCGATTTAAAACCAGAAAATATTTTGATATTGTAAGAATATTTCTTTTAAGGGGAAATAATAAAGATTTAGTGATACGAGACTTTGTAATTAACCTATAGTTGATTCATTGCTTTCTGGAAGTTATTTGTACGTAAGCGAATATAACAAAACCGACTGGAATTGCAGCTCAGTTCTCTGATTAAAGATTCCCAGCTTTCTTCTACTATACCATCGACACATCGAAGCTTACCTAACATGATATCTATCTATCTATCTATCTATCTATCTATCTATCTATCTATCTATCTATCTATCTATCTATCTCATTCTTGTTATTATCTATCTATCTATCTATCTATCTATCTATCTATCTATCTATCTATCTATCTCATTCTTGTTATTATCTATCTATCTATCTATCTATCTATCTATCTATCTATCTATCTATCTCATTCTTGTTATTATCTATCTATCTATCTATCTATCTATCTATCTATCTATTCTTTTTATTCTTTTTATTATCTATCTATCTATCTATCTATCTATCTATCTATCACATTTTCTTCAATATCTATCATGTTATGTTTATTCTCTATGTATGTATGTATGTATGTATGTATGTATGTATGTATGTCATTCACTCCATTATCTATCTATCTATCTATCTATCTATCTATCTATCTATCTATCTATCTATCTATCTAATTCTCTTCATTATCTATCTATCTATCTATCTATCTATCTATCTATCTATCTATCTATCTATCTATCGAATTCTCTTCATTATCTATCTATCTATCTATCTATCTATCTATCTATCTATCTATCTATCTATCTATGCCATTCTCTCCCTATCTATCTATCTATCTATCTATCTATCTATCTATCTATCTATCTATCTATCTATCCATTCTCTCCATTATCTATCTATCTATCTATCTATCTATCTATCTATCTATCTGTCAGCTCTCTTCAGAGGGAAGGAGAGAGAGAGAGGGAAGGAGAGAGAGAGAGAGAGAGAGAGAGAGAGAGAGAGAACACACACACATGTATATCTGAAATATTCTTTTTTGCAATAATATCTTATTGGTTCTTTATCAACAGCATGAACTGTTTTTCTTTTATTGCTTCTCACATTTCCTTTTTCAGACATATCCAGTTAACTTACACTTATCGATTTCAGTTGCACTTATGAATAATTTCCCCCACCCCCACTTCTCTCCCTCATTCTCTCTTTCATCAGTTTGGATGGGAATAATGGAAAGAGAATTAAAACAACAACATCATATATGATCACATTCTTCTCGAAGAGCTGAGAAACGTTACTGACAACTGACGTAATGGAGAATTTTATTTAATAATATCACTAACAATTCCTACTTATTAATGTTTATTTACTTTACCTGTTTTTTGAACACTTGTTCGACTTTTTCCTTCTCCAACTTGAAACACATGTATTCATGAATCATATTATGAAAAAGAAAGAAAATTCATCTTGAGAAGAAACTCTATAAATTGTGCTTTTCTAGTTAAATTATTTTCTTTCAAATTGCTCCTCTGTATCGCGATGTTTGTTCAGTCATTTGTTTAAAAATGTTTTTTTTTTTAATGTCAAGCTGGGTTCAAAATGGCCGCAAAAGATATTATCTTTTTCTCGTTTAAGCAAATAAACAAATAATAATATAAAAAAAAAAGAACAAAACTGGCGCCTGCCATAGAGTAATACTAAATCTAGACAACTTATTAGTGAGGTGAATTAAATCCTTACTGAGTGTCTTGCAATTCTGACTCCATAGCTTACGGCCATGCAACATTAAATCACCGTTGAGCAATATCGAATCTAGTCAGTACATAGATGAGTGACTGCTTCGGAATATAAGGGACTGTAAGCTTGGATGTGTGAATGGTGTAATAGATAAAGGCTTGGAATGGGAATTTGGAGTTAAGTAATGTTAAGCCTGGTCAGTACCTAGATGAGTGACTGCTTATTAATCCCAGGTGCAATAAGCTTGCGTATGCGGGTGATGTAATGGGAAATGGGTGGTGATTGTTACACGCAGAGCTGAATTCGAACCACTGTTGGGTTCATTATATTTACTTAGGTGCAAATATTCTTTGGAGAGTCACGAATTCTCTTCCCCACTCCCCAGACATGGGTTAATTATTAAGACTTGTATTATCTAAAAATAATTAAAATAAAACTGCGTAGAAATAATTTAGATTTCGGCATTAGATGGTCCATAAAGGTGTTGATATGCCACGAAATGAAGCATTGTAGCTCATATCAGTCGCCATTGTTTGTTCTCGGGGTGGGGAGCACCTTCTTCCAGTCAAGTGATTGTGGCTTAAAATAACTCTTCACTCAGATCGTTACCCATAATGTTTAGACAAATAAACTATATATATATATATATATATATATATATATATATATCCGAGTGAGTATATAATGAGGAGAGAAAAAAGAAAAATTTTTTCCGTCCAAAACATTAATTTAAAACAGTGCTCGATATATGATGTATAGAGCAGTGAATATTTATTATAAATTATGTTTTAGAACATGTACATAATTTCTTCTATATATGTCCTCTTCCCTACAATCATATGTTTGTTTCAGTGTTTGGATTTAAACACTTCTTCGGGGGAAATAAAGATTTGGAATCATTCTCTGTTTATATTTGTTTCGTTGTTGTCGTGGGGGTTGGTTGGGGTTATTGGTAATTAAGTGAATGTCTCGTTTTGATCGTTAGACTTTTGAGGAATTTGGTGTGTAAGTGTGAAATTATTGATTAATGGTATTATCTGTTGGAATGTATGTTTTATCTTTTTATCGGTTGGGTATATCTTTTGGTTAGGATTTCTAAAAGGTCGCTGTTGAGTGGTCATTTTTATGGTTGGCTATCGTTTAATTGGTTGATGTCTGCTGTTAGTGGACCTAATTCATGTATTTACTTTGATCCTGTGTCTAGGTTTTCATAGACGTGATAGGGGTGGGGTGATTTTTCTTTCCAATTTTGATTTTTTCTGTATGGAATATTTTTTTATTTTATAAGGTTCTTTAAAAAACAAAACAAAACACACACACACACACACACACACACACACACACACACACACACACACACATATATATATACACATATACCCCTCTTTTCCTCTTTCTTCCTTCTTTTTCCTTCTCCTCCCCTTCTTTTTCTTTTTTTCTTTCTCCTTTTTCTTTTTTTTTTTTATATATTCAAGTTTGGAGTATAATTGTATTTAGGCGAAGTTATTTCAAGAAATCTAAATTTGTATTTTTTGGGAAGTAAATGCAAATTAGCGTTTTATTAGTTTTTTGTATAAAGTTGTATGTTTAATCTTAATTTTAAGTTTAGTGGGTCGGTTTTTTCTTTTAATTTTTTTTTTTTATATCTTCTTTTTTCCATAAATTATCTTTTGGAATCTTATTTATTTCTTTTAATTTTTTATATATTTTATTTATTTAGATATTTTTGTGGGCATTAGATCTTATTTTAAGGATTTATTACATCGATTTTTCTGTAGCATTTTTTATCTTTTGTAATAATAAAAATATTTATTCAAATTCCCAGTATTTTTTTGGGGTGAACTTCGTCGCCCTTACAAGTATACGTTTTTTTTTTTATTTCCGCAAGGAGAAAGGCTGTTGTGGAGCTCTCCCTTTTCATAAAGATGGACTCATCCAGTGTATAGTTATACTACTGCTATAGAAACGAGACGGGAGATTCCCGCGTTTTCTCGCGGTGATTCTTTTGGCACTGTCAGCTATCAAATTGCGGGGTGGGGGAGATCATTAACACAGTCGTGGCTCCGCCGAAGGGTAGAGTCAAGACTGGGCAAAATTAGACAGACATTTTTGGCTGAGATATATGGCCCGGAGAAGTGGGAGAGTAAATAATTAGAGAATGTCCCATTTTTTCGCGGTAATTCCTTTGACACTGTCAATCTCTCTGCCTCCTGGTGGAGAGTATTAAACCAGTCGTGGCTCTGCCGAAGGGTACAGTCACGAATGGGCAAAATTAGAAAGATATTTTTGGATTGGCTATATGGCCCGGAGAACCCTTGTTAAAAAGGCCTTGTGCCACATTTTACTCTAGTGGGGGCGGGGTAAAAATACTGAATATCGGGTTTTCACAAAGAATTAACCGGAGAATACGAAAGAGATTAGCAGTCAGTACACAGTAGTTCATAGTAGCTCTGTGCTCCACTCATCGAGAAGATTATTACGCAGTACCCGTCAGCTTCCGACTCGGACAGACTCAATATACTACGCTTTCACCTCCAGAGACTTGTACATATACTTTTTACTAACCCGTATTTCTGGACTACTAATCTTCCTTCAAGTCTGTATCCTTACGTTAATACACTTATTTTCTATCTCAATTACTAGTCGTTGTTCATTTATTTGTGCGGACCCCATTCCCGGGATCCACAACAAAAAGTCTAGATGTAATACAAGCAAAAGAAAACATTCATTATCCTTCTTAAAATATTTTTCTCACCTACAAATCTTTTCATGACACTTTCTACACCTATCTTCTTTACAAGATTCATACACACGGTCGGCACTCTCAAGAAACAGAAAGACAACTGATATGGTTTATGTCCGTGTTGTCGTGATGAAGGTCCACGCTAACTGCTCAGCATTAAACATACATAAACACTGGCCAAGAGGCAAAATACAAATGAATACAGATAAAACACATTAGTAAATATTTTGTATCATTCAAAGTTCACTATAACATTAATCGTAGCAAGTAAACTTAACAGATATGCAAAGTCTACTAGACGAAAACTATCGTCTGCTGCTCATTCATTTTTCTGTTATGGTGTTTGATCATCACACTTATCTTCTGTTTCAAGATCATTTTATATTGGCAAAATAGCCAACGAATTGGCTATTTTGAGTTATGAATGCAATATGTTTTTATGAGTTTTAGTTTTGGAAGATCCCTTATTAACAACAATATATTTTCGTAGTAAATATCATGGTGGCATCACTCATTACAACGGATTGAGCTCTTCCTACAACTACATATACTTCCCCTCACAAGAGGTGGGAGCAGATCAGCTGAGGCAGAGACTGATAGGTAGAGATAGCCAAGAGTGTTACCGTTACGAACATTGCGAGTCCCAGTTCTAGTATTACTACCTAACCCGTATTTATTGTTCTACTAACAGAGTTCCAAGTATTTGTATTTTGCTGTGTTTAATATATATATATATATATATATATATATATATATATATATATATATATCCTTATTTCCTATTTTGGTTGTTGTTATATTATTTCTTGCTGGACTTCTTAACCGGGTCCACGACAGTAAAAAAATAAAATAAAATAAAAAATATCCTGCAATAGAATTAAAAAAGCAAAGCTCACATGAAAATAAAAATTTCGTCATTAAATGACCTATAAAGAGTTGATTTGTCGTTAAACAAACAAACCCAACCAAATTTATATTTCTGAGTAGTGATTTTGGTGATCTATATTTGTGGCCTTGTGTCAGACGTGGCTAATCTTTGTTAGAAATTTATAAAATAAGCTTTTAGTGTGGGGTAAACAAAATCCTATGAGAAATGAAAAGTCAAACTCACAACTCAAAAATAGGAAAAAAGAAAATGAAAAATATTTAGAAGTTTGATGTTCCAATGAGAAGGAATGAACAGTTTAACAACGAAGTTTCATTTCACGCAATTTTCGCCATATTTTTTCTTTCAGCGGTTCGTTACAATTTGTGCTTTTTGATCTTATGGCTGTTTTCTCGCCACTTGGCGTCCTTTCTTGTTTTTAATGTATTTTGTAATTTGAAATCGTTTCTTTCTACACTGTACACAACAAGAATTAATGGACATTACACTTTTCTCTCATCACTTTTATCATAAAATAAGCGCACCAATCATGCCACGCTACATCACAAGTCCCTTCATTCATTAGCATCGTAGGGCCACTACATGTATGGCAGCCATGACAGCAATGTGTGTGTCAAAAGCAAAAATCCTGATAAAGCCGATCATTCATCAGGTTTCAGACTTTATTAGGAAAATAAACATTTTTATACTATTTACATTATTCAAACTATTGTTCTCATCTTTGTTGCCATTTGTTTTGCTGCCTCGATACATTAAAATTTTCATTCTCTATGGCTTAGGGGTAGCGACTTCGACTGACACCAAATCAGTCGAGTTTCAATCCCGGCCAGAAGTGGATGTGTCTATCACACTGAGCTGTGATACACTGAAACAGGCTTGCATGTGGATGACTAACACACACACACATATATATATATATGTGTGTGTTTTGAAAGTACCAGAGAGGTCACTCCGCTCTAATAAAAACTGAGGGGTGGTGTTCACTGTGTTCGTGGAAAACATTGGCACCAACGCCTTGTTAACAGCACTCCCGAAACGTGTGGCTGGTTCTACACAAGGCTTAATTGCTATAATGAAATCATTTGTGTGAATAACGCGATTTTTCAGTCTTGAATTTCCATCTCGCCGCATTAAGCCCACTGGCAATGGAGCAATGGTGACGGGAACAGGTCGAGGATATTACCGGAAGTTCTTAGCGTGCCCTCCGCACGGTGGCGACTATCCGGTGATGGCCCTTCTTGCACAAACCCTTGAGCAATTTAGCAATCTGTGTCATCTGTTAATCACAAAGCAGATCCTTTTAGATACAGCACTGCTTGTCAGAAAACGAACCCTAAACATTTCTTAAACATTTCTTTAAGTTGGCACCGTACAGCAGCTGTCCAATAATGCAGTCAAAAACAGATAAATGTAAGAAAAAAGAAAGTAGAAATTTTAATTCTGGTTCTTGGAATATAAGAACACTACAAGATAATGATACCCGCCCTAGAACGCAGAACTGCTCTCATTTGTGCTCTTAGTGAAACTCGGTTTACGGGTACATCTCATCTCGAGGAGGTCGGTGGTGGTTATTTATTTTATTGGCGGGGTAAACGTGAATAGGATCATTGTCAGTCAGATGTGGACATTGCTGCTAGATCTGATGTTGCGAAATCATTGACCTCACTTCCGCAGGAAGTTGACGATCGCATAATGATGCTGGCGTTAGATCTTGGAATGGGCCCCAAATGACGCTTGTAAGTTGATACGCACCAACCATGTCATGTCCTGAGCAAGGAATTGAGATCTTTTTATGATAAACTGCACTCCGTTATCTACAAAGTAACCTTTTCACAGTAAACTCGTTCTCTTAGCTGATTTCTATGCACGATTTAGAAGAGACCATCTCACAGAACTTGTTGTCATTGTATAATATTTATGCATTACACCCTAATCGTTATTCGGTAAAAATTTCATTGCTAATCATGCATTAGTTTTTAACTATTAGGGTGTCCCAAAAATTCTTAAAACTTGCAAAAAATTGAAATTTTACTCGCTAAGTAATCTAAGGTTATCAGAAAACACTTGCAAAAAATTGAAATTTTACTCGCAAAAACAACAAAAATTATTGCTCAAAATAAAGACCATCATTTTCCAAGACTTTTTGCCATCGATCTACAAGCTGGTCAAAATACTATTCAGCCGGCTTCGAATCAAAGAATTCTTGACACGCTTCCTCGACTTCATCAAACGAGTCGAATCGGCGGCCCTTCAGAAAGTGTTGCATTATTGCGGAAAAGTCCGTAATCTGATGGAGCACAGTCAGGACTGTAGGCTGGATGTGGCAGAACCTCAACGCCGTCCAGCTCTTCAAACTTGTCTTTGGTCTTCCAGAGCCGAGTACTTTTGCTTCAACTTTTCGTAGACCTGCTCAAGTTGCTGACAGTAAAGTTCGACACTAATGGCACGACCATTCGGAACAAACTCAAAATGTACGATTCCTTCAAAGTTCCACCAAACGCACAACATGACTTTCTTGCCGAGTCGATCTTGTTTTGGAACCGACGGTGTCTCTTGCCCTTTCTGAACCCATCGCTTGTCTCGATTGTTCTGGACCAGATAGACCCATTTCGCAAGTGATTACGAACTTTTGGGACAACCTAATATTACACATGTTTATGTCTTTGTTGTTTCCGTTGCTTATATTATGGCCGCTACTGTATGTGTATAAGCGCAGATACACATCAATATATCAATATTAATCAGGTGTTAATAGAACAGTACTCAATGCAATATAACAGAGCAAAAAATACATAATAAATCTACATATTATCCTACGTTTTAAGTACGACTCGAAATTGCATGTAGGGTGCAATCATCAGGTGCATATTATGGACTTATATATTCACAATATAAATTTACAATATGCAGTATTCAGTTATTCATAAATATATGTTCACAGTATGCATGACTTAGAGTTTCATGCGTTCTTGATCCACCCAATTTCGTAAATACTTATATCAGCCATACAACTACAAAATTGACGCGGAGAGTCACGCTGCATCTCTCAGAACACTGATCTGATATTAAATACAAACACGGAAGCAACGTGCTGACCGTGTTCGGAACATAAAACATATACACTACTCCACAAACATACGTAACACTGCATACATTCTGTTACACATAAAATAAAATCCATGATGGCTAAATGTATAGCCGAAAGCACTCGGATAAACAAAATATTAGGTAACTTTTATATAAGGAAAAAAATCAAATGATCACATGAAAAATTACATAAAAAACTTAACCATAATAACTTATCTATCATTTTAATGAAACCTGAATCTATATATATATATATATATATATATATATATATATATATATTATAATCATATCGACCCATGCAAAGCATTTTATTGCCACTGTTTAGCAAGGGGTTACAAAGGAAGAAAGTTATGAGAAAGAGTGACAAGTAATAGGGGGTGTCAGGAAGTGGGTAAGAGAAGGATGAGAATACTGATGAGAGTGGAGTGGACGGAGAAAGGAACATGAGAGAAAGTTATGAGAAAGAGTGACAGGTTATAGGGGGTGTCAAGAAGTGGGTAAGAGAAGGATGAGAATACTGATAAGAGTGGAGTGGACGGAGAAAGGAACATGAGAGAAAGTTATGAGAAAGAGTGACAGGTTATAGGGGGTGTCAAGAAGTGAGTAAGAGAAGGATGAGAATACTGATGAGAGTGGAGTGGACGGAGAAAGGAACACTAGAGTGACAAGTTATAGGGGGTGTCAGGAAGTGGGTAAGAGAAGGATGAGAATACTGATGAGAGTGGAGTGGACGGAGAAAGGAACATGTGAGAAAGTTATGAGAAAGAGTGACAAGTTAGAGGGGGGGTCAGGAAGTGGGTAAGAGAAGGATGAGAATACTGATGAGAGTGGAGTAGACGGAGAAAGGAACATGAGAAAGTTATGAGAAAGAGTGACAAGTTATAGGGGGTGTCAGGAAGTGGGTAAGAGAAGGATGAGAATACTGATGAGAGTGGAGTGGACGGAGAAAGGAACATGAGAAAGTTATGAGAAAGAGTGACAGGTTATAGGGGGTGTCAGGAAGTGGGTAAGAGAAGGATGAGAATACTGATGAGAGTGGAGTGGACGGAGAAAGGAACATGAGAGAAAGTTATGAGAAAGAGTGACAGGTTATAGGGGGTGTCAAGAAGTGGGTAAGAGAAGGATGAGAATACTGATAAGAGTGGAGTGGACGGAGAAAGGAACATGAGAGAAAGTTATGAGAAAGAGTGACAGGTTATAGGGGGTGTCAGGAAGTGGGTAAGAGAAGGATGAGAATACTGATAAGAGTGGAGTGGACGGAGAAAGGAACATGTGAGAAAGTTATGAGAAAGAGTGACAAGTTAGAGGGGGGGTCAGGAAGTGGGTAAGAGAAGGATGAGAATACTGATGAGAGTGGAGTAGACGGAGAAAGGAACATGAGAGAAAGTTATGAGAAAGAGTGACAAGTTATAGGGGGTGTCAGGAAGTGGGTAAGAGAAGGATGAGAATACTGATGAGAGTGGAGTGGACGGAGAAAGGAACATGAGAGAAAGTTATGAGAAAGAGTGACAAGTTATAGGGGGTGTCAGGAAGTGGGTAAGAGAAGGATGAGAATACTGATGAGAGTGGAGTGGACGGAGAAAGGAACATGAGAGAGAGGATGCAGGTTAGTGAGATAAAAGATGACTATTGACTTTACATTTAAATTCTTGGAGATTATATCTGTCGTGGAAGCAAGTAAATGGAAGAGAATTCCACACACGGGAAGTACGAGAAAAGAAGCTGATGGAGTAGAATTTGCGTTAGCAATTTATTGGCTTCACAGTAAAAGGGTGGGACCTAGTTGCTAATCTTGTGACTCGAGTGAATTTATATACATAGGGGTCAAAATATTTGTAGAAGAGACGGATTTTGGTATTAATAATATTATTGTTATTATATTATATTTAGGTCCTGCTGAGTTCTTTTCTTTTTTATCTTTAGTCTTTTATTTATTATATATTTCAAATTTTTTCGTTTATTTTAAGCTTTATCTTCCAGTTTCACTATTTAAGTTTATATATATATATATATATATATATATATATATATATATTCATTCTAAACATATACTGTTAAATATAAGAGGCAATGAATGTCTATTATGTTTAATCGTGAGCCGTTCTAAACGTCGTATTTTGGCTTTAATTTCAGTTGAAAATAAAGACAATCATTCTCCAACATCTGGATAATTTTTTATTAATTTGGTTCTAAGCTTTCGGCTCCCATGAGCCATCTTCAGAGAGGTTATTAAGACGGTAATACAATAACATCCACCATCACCGACGTTTTTATTTTGTGTTGACATAAAACTCCGCTAGGCAACGGCAATAGTTACCAAAAATAACAAACGCAGTTCTCAAATTTGCAATGCGAAACAAACTAAAATAGTTTGGTAACTATTTTAGTTTGTTATTTGCTGCCTCGATACGCTATATATATATATATATATATATATATGTGTGTGTGTGTGTGTGTGTGTGTGTGTGTGTGTGTGTGTGTGTGTGTGTGTTGGAAGCGCTTTTGAAAGTTATAGATAATGAAGTCAAAAGTATAGGGACCTTAGCTATGTTTGTTAAATTGGCACAAGGTCAATTTGACAAACATAGTCAAGGTCTTCAAAGGTATTCAAGTGGTATTACTTAAAAGGTTTTCAAAGGTATTACTTCCCAGGTATTCAAATGACATACTTGCGACTTGATGCACTATTGTTTACCTTTACCTGAAGTCTCCCCAATTTAACCTTTTTACTCTTATGCAGCCCCCTGCACATCAGTGTCATTACCGCCTTGCTCGGGGTGATACGATTAAAAAAAATATCAGAAGGTTGGCGGTTGGATGTTGGAATGTGAAAGAATAAATTTATTTTGTTTTGTATGTTAAAGTAAAATTTTTATTAACTAAACAGAATAACAAGTTTGTAAGAAGTAAATTACCCAGATAGAAGAAATAGTTAATTAATGCGTTAAATTTTCAAAGAGAAAATGTAAGTAATTAAATGTTCCAGAGAAATATTAGTAAGGGATTAAATGATTCTATCTTATGGTTGATATTAGCAGTATGCGTGTATGTAAAAAGATTAATCAGGCTACTAATAAAGTTTGTTCCTTTCCCCTTTTTGACCGGGAAGAGAGTGAAAAGAAAAGTCAAGGAATTAGGGAAGTAGTACTTAATGGGGCGTTAGTTTTTAGGAGTCAGTTAAAGATTTCTTCTTGTTGTTTCTTTGACGATGAGTGAGTGAAGACGAAGAAAGGAAAACTGGAAGGAGAGGTAGAACGAATGTATGACGGCGTTTTACATGTCCGTGTCGGCTTGAAGTTTCTTTTGTTACATTTTAGCGTGTCGTCTCTGTGCTTCTCCCGTCTGACTCCCATTTGTCGATCAAGGGACGTGGTTAAGTAGTGGAATCTAGTCATGTGACTGGCTCAAACTGCATACCCATTTTCTAGGTGTGAAGAAAATTTGACTGTGATCATAGATCAATTTGCTATTTCCTATCCAATCAGAATCCATAATCTTAATTTTCACACTGACTAGTGAAATTTGCCTTGGACTGGGTTTTTCCAAAACGTTTTCAGGCATTCTGATCCATTTTGCGGGTGTGCAAAATACTTTGTGCTTTAGTTAATTGTTGGATGATATAGGATTTTTTTTTTAATCGTATCACTCCGAGCAATCCGGTAACGCCACTGATGTGCAGGGGGCTACATAAGAGTAAAAAAATTAGATAGGAAGAGAGTAAAGAGAAAGACGAACCAGATAATGATGGGAATACAGGTGTGATGACAGTTGCACATGTGGAGAGAAAGGAAAAGATATACAGGGTGGTATAGAAAGAACTACTAGAGTCAAGTGGTTAAGAGATGGGTATTAAACATTGCATTTACATTCCTGGAGGTTGTAGCCGTCAGGAAAGCAAGAATATGGAAGCGAATTCCACAGGCGGGAAGTGCGAGAAAAGAAGCTGATGGAGTAGAATTGTCGTCTGCATTTATTTGATCTAACTGTGAATGGGTGAGACCCTCAGTTGTCAGTCTGGTTGCACGAATAAATACCTGTTGCAGGGGAACCAGTGACTTAAGTTTGTTGGAGCAGAAGTCATGAAAGTATTTATAGAACAGACATAGGGAAGCCACATCTCGTCGGTTTTCGAGCCACCAAGTCGGTACCTATCACATTACTGATTCTCCTTTGGAGTCTGTCAAGAACACTGAGATGAACAATTTTTTTAAAAAGAAATTAATGTCATCATTATTATAATAAGGATAAGAATACTGTTAATACTGAAGTTGATTGACAGGAATTGTTACATATCAAGTATCATCGCTAAAAGAGATTACAGAAACATATCAGCACATGAAACTGTGTGTGCGTGTATACGTGATTTTGCTTAAATTTTGTCTTGGAAACTTCACCTGTTTAGGTAGACTGTATAGTTTCGTTTAGACGTGATAAGTGAATAATAAATGGGTTGATTAATAAATATAATTTCATAATGTGTGGCGTTGCTAATACTGGATGTGTTTGTGCATCTATTCAGTCATGTATGAAGTTTTATTCAGACGTGCTCAGCCTCGTTTTGATGTTAAACACCATTGAATAATATGAATCTTGTTCGATAAATATGGCTTCTTACTGAGTAGTGTCTGATGTGCTTCGTGTCGTTTCACGGTGCAACGCCACTGAAAAATAGAAGGGCTGATCGATCAGCATTCTTCGATGACGCGGCATTGCTAATAGTGGATATACGAGGTCTATCGGAAAAGTAACTGGACGGGGTTTATTCTTCGATGCAACAGGCATCGCCAACTGTGAGTTGTGGCCACAGGATCAGACGAGAAGTCGGCAAGTCAACAAAGAGATCCTGTGGTGTTTACTTTGCTTAGTGCATAAGAAGACCAGAGTTGGGGTAAGGCAATCTGAGGCTGCTTCACCACGCTATGAATAATATTGTGACAGTATTCAATGCACGTACGAATGGTAAATTATAAATGTGCAAGATGGATTCTGACGAGAAAAACATTCCGGCACGACACAGTCATTCAGTCAGTTAAGTGCCATACGTGATACACGCTTTGGCCGATCATGTCTCGAAAGAGACATGACTGACTCGGCAGAAGATTATTCCGCAGTAGGTTGCCATTGCTTTCTGCGGTAGACTGGTTGCCAGCCAAGGCTATAAAACACAATCTGTCCTGTTATTTGACTCAGATTTAGAGGGGGAAGAGATGTATTATATTATTAAATAGTAATTATTGGGGGATCAGTTTATTACTTCATAACAATATAAAACTGATCCCCCACTTTATGCCTAATAGAAGCCTTAATCATGTTTTCAACTATTATATTCAGTCTGTCCGTTAAGTGCGATACGTGATACATGCTTTGGCGATCATGTCTCGAAAGAGACATGACTGACTGGACAGAAGATTATCCTGCAGTAGGATGCCATTGCTTTTTGCTGTAGACTGGTCGTTGACCAAATCTATAGAACCCAATCTGTTCTATTATTTAACCCATAACTGGAGGGAAGAGACGGATTAATACCTTTCCCAAGGTTATTTGTGCGTAAATAAATGCAAGAAATTCAACAGGAATTCGAACTCTGTTTCTTGATTTGTCGTTCCGAGCCGATATCCACTGCACCACAACGCACATCCTCCGGTACGACACAGTGATCCAACTTTCCTAGCAGTAGATGCAGCTATAGATTTGATGTAGTCTTTCCATTTCTGGTCGGTTGAAAAAAAGAAGATGCAGTGTGTTGATCTCCAGGAGACAAACATCAGCCATGTTGCTGGTGTACAGGAAAGATTGCCTGCCCCAGTTAATTACTGGTTGGCGGTCTGTTTCAGGGTCACAATGCCAGCCTTGGCAGATTTTCTACTGAGTCAATAATAGTGTCATCTTTGGGAACTGATAACATCAGGAAGATCATTGATGAAGATCAGAAACAGCGTAGGACCTAGGATAGAGCTTTG
Organism: Ascarosepion bandense; assembly: GCA_037127315.1. Taxonomy (NCBI): domain Eukaryota; kingdom Metazoa; phylum Mollusca; class Cephalopoda; order Sepiida; family Sepiidae; genus Ascarosepion; species Ascarosepion bandense. The sequence goes on from JBBBDQ010001852.1 coordinate 205,194, forward strand.
AGGAACACTCACGTTTGTATGAAAGAATCTAAAAGCTTTATCTTTTGGAGCAGTGCAAGAAACCTATCATTTTTCTAGCATCATCAATTAAAGACCATATGCACAAGTTTTACTTGGGGCTTGTACAGCATGGCCTCGCTAATAGTAAATATAAGAATATGTTTGGACCTTTATAAAAGGTCTTTGTCAAGCATGCTTTGTGTTATTCTAGCATATGATAGCATTGAATAATACAAAGATTGATGAGGACGGACCGGAAATATTAAAGTCCTAAATGGAAGTAGAAATAGCCAAACTGAATAGAAACAAAGCAGCTGGAGCAGACGGAATTGTAATAGAGTTGCCGACAGCCCTGGATGAATTCGTCGTAGGGAAAATTACAGAAATAGTCAACGAAATTTATAACAGTGGTGTAATACCGGACGACGTAAGCAAGTCGATTTTCATAGCACTGCTTAAGAAGCCAGGTGCAAACGAGTGCGAACTACACTGAACTATCAGCTTAATGAGTCATATTACAAAAATGATCGTCCGAAACCTGATGAATAGAGCAAGAAGCAGAATCTGGCCCGAGATAGAACAAGAGCAGTGCGTGTTTTCGAATATACTGGAACAATGACGCCATATTTATGATTCGGATGCTCTCCGAAAGAGCAATACAAATGAGTAAGGACGTATATTAATGTTTTATCGATTATGCGAAGGTGTTCGACAAAATACGCCACAAAGAATTGATAGAGATGCTCAGCAGCGCCGACATATTTAGGAAAGACATAAGAGTAACCAAGAATCTCTAGTGACAGCAAACTGCCAGCATACGCACAGGTAACGAATTAAGCAGATTTACAAAGATAGAAAGGGGCGTAAGACAAAGATGTGTCTTTTCACCGGATCTATTCAACTTGTGCAGCGAGTCTATTTTCATGACTGTAGATGTTATGCCACGATTTGTCATCGGAGGCCACATTTTGAACAACATAAGATACGCAGATGATACAGTGCTGATAGCAGACACAGAAAGGAAACTACAAGACGTCCTAAAGAAAGTAGGTGAAGAAAGTGACAAAAAAGAGTACAATAAACTGAAAAAAAAAACCCGAATGCATGGTCATCAGAAAAAATAGTCACCCAAATTGTCAAATACAGGTGGGGGATACTAAAATCAAGCAGGTACAAAAATTTAAATACCTGGGAAGTGTTATAACAGAAGACAGAAAGTGCGACACAGATATCCGAAAGCGAATTTGCATGGCGAAGTAAGCATTCCTAAAGTTGAGTAAAGTATTAAAAACAGGACAATTTCACTAGAAACAAAGAAGAGAGTACTGAATTGCTATGTGATGTCAGTTCTTCAATATGGCAGTGAATGCTGGACAATATCATCAAAGATGAAGGAAAATCTTGAAACAACTTAAATGTGGTTCTTCAGAAGGATCATGGATCGAGCATGTGAGTAATGATGAGGTTTTGGAAAGGATGGAAACGAAAAGAAAATTAATATTGAGCATCAGGAAGAGACAACTAAAGTTCCTGGGGCATGCAATGATGAAGGAGGACTTGGAGAACTTGATACTAACAGGCCAGATAATGGGAAAAAGAGACAGGGGAAAGCATAACATATTTGTATTTGAAGGACCTAATTAGATGGATGATGGAACGAGGGTTGCATAGTGTAACAAGAGAAAGCGTGGTTAGAGTTATCAGGGATTCGGAGACGCGGAAGGCCATGATCGCCTACGTCTCCTGAAAGGACAGGGCACATAGAAGAAGAAGAAGAAGAAGAAGAAGAAGAAGAAGAAAAGTAAGAGTTTCCCAAACGGGAAGTGCGAGAAAAAAAAACTATTTACCGCTACATCAAGCAATTTCAACGGCAAAATGATTAGATTTAGCTGCCAATGTATGACTCCGTTTAAATTCACGAAATCATGTTACGAGAGAGAAAAGCTCAGTCAAATAATTTCAACAAAAATATTTATTAAAAAACAGAGGGAAGCCACATTACAACGGTGGCAAGAAAGTGATTGATAGCCAAGATGTGAGGTTAGAACCGATAACATTACAGATTCTGCTCTGGATTTTGTCTAACGCACCATACATTAAGGTAGTATGCATGGATAGGAGAGAAAGATAATAGTTAACCCTAGACTTGAACAGGTTAAGATTCTAGTGATTGGAGAAACATCCTGTTGGGGGTCTGTTCCACATAGCAGTGGAACCACTTGAGGTAGAGGGTTATGTTATATCTTGAATGTTATTTTCAAGACACTGGATTGTTATGTGATCTCTCTTTCTGGACAATTTCATCAAAGATGAAACAAAAGCTTTAAGCAACCGCAATGTGCTTCTACAGAAGGATAGTGAGAATGCCATGGACGGAGCACAGGAGGAACGACGAGGTTTTGGAGAAGATAGCCATGATACTTAACATCAGGAAAAGACAACAGAATCTTTTGAGACATGTAACGAGGAAGGAGGGTTTGGAGAACCTGAAGCTCACCGGACGTATAGAGGAAAAAAACAAGGAAAAGCAACGCATGACATATTTGATGAACTTGAACAGATGGATAGTGGAGCGGGGATTGAGTAAAATAACAGAAATAAATGGATACCAAAATATAGGGGGAAAGTGAAGGTCCATGATCGCCCATGTCCTGGAGGGACACGGCACATAGAAGAAGAAGAACGGCACAGTGAGCCAAAATTCTTTGCAACATAAACATTCTTTACAACAAAGATGACCTTTAATTGATAAAGAAAAAACAACCAAAAAATCTTTACAGCGCCATTTTGGTGTGTTACGAACATGAAGAAAATGGTTTCTGCTATCTAAATCCGAATCTATGATATCTGAAATTCTTTTAGCGTTTCCATGACGTCTTATATTCATTCTTTGTATCGACATTGATGCTTTTTGGCTTCCATTCCATCATCAATTAATTTTATTCAAAACATCTTACAGCCATTATTATTTACTGCAGTCATTACAGTCCGCTAAGAGAAGATTAAAAAACTGAAAAAAATTATCTTCAAAATATTTTTGTCTTTTTAAATAAGAAAATGAAAATTATCTGGTAAACACTTGTCAATTATTTGCAAAAAATGTCAACTCAAGGTATGAGTTACAGATCGGAGAAATCAGGAACAAAGCAGACACAAAAGTTCAACTATCTTGGCTGTAATAGCAGAAAACAATAAAAAAAAAATCTGATACTGAAATCCAGCCTTTGAGATTGCACTCGCCCGATCAACTCAGTCGATTAAAAACTTAATTGGGTGATTAAAATTTATTGCTTTACTCGCTCGCGGTCGATTAAAAGATTTTCAATGAAACGTGTCCCTTCAAATATAGAAAAAAAGAACCATAAAGTATGCCACTGAAGATTCACAAGTTACTTAGAATGACCTACATTATTGGACTCTTTGGTTTTATGCATGGCGCCTGATTTAACTCGAAACGTGTGGTTTAACAAAAGCCAGTGAGATCCTGCAATCATCAAAGCAAGAGCTGATAAATAGAATTTAGATTGACACGCACCAAAAACAAATTATAGAAGTAATATTTTTATAGAAAATCGTTGAGAAAAGCAGATTTGTTATTTTTTTATCATCTATGAGATGGAGATTGTAGTCAAACAGAAGAAAGAAACTACGAATTTAGGTACCTCTACTCAATTGCACGCCCCCCCCAAAAAAAAACGCATATAATTATGTTAAAAGGGCTCAAACTTAATAAAAATAAAGTTTAATCATCAAAATGTTTATGCTATTATTAAGAAGAAAGATCACATTTTGTTTTTGTTCATTTTTAAAATTTTTAAATCCTTTCTGACACGTTTGAAATTTTAATTAAAATTTCACTTTTTGTATTTTGTTAGCGATTCACGCTATGTTTACATAAGGCGAATATTACGAAATTAGAATCGGTCGAGTAAAACGATTTTGGAGCAAGTAAATTTTCTGGCTCTCGACCGCTGGTCGAGTGATTTCTTTTTCAAATCTCAAAGGCTGCGGAAATCCGAAGAAGCGTGGACATAGTTAAGGCGCTACACGTTCGGGAAGGAAAGGTTAGACAAAGAAGAAAATTGTTCGAGATTTCTATGTGATGTTTATCCTCTTACATGACGATAAATGCAAGAAAATTCTTAAAGCGACAAAGCCGAGATTTTATAAGAATATTAAAGTCTGATTTCTGCTATGCGTCTCGAGATTCTTGAGAAAATCCAGAGAAAGGTCTGCAGTACTGTTCTAATGATCTTTCCCCCTTATACTCTCAATATATGTGCTACTAGATTGGAAATTAGGTCTCACTGTTTTACTAATGAATTAGTAGATGTAACTACCACTTCTACTTTGACAGTTTTTTTTCTTGTGCTTCCCACCCGTAACAAATCACTGAATAAATCCCGGGCCTGATGGTGTAATTAATATGAAATCCATACAATTTTTATGAAGTACTTACCTTTAAATGGCACGTAACAAAATTTGGGCCCAATCGGAGTATTAGTTTATTACAGTTATTTAAGTGAAGTTATTGTTGCAAATTTTCAAAACAATGGATAAATCTGGATTTCGTGTGTTGATAAAGCATTGCTTTCGGATGGGAAAATACTATTAAAACAAAGGAATGGCTTGATAAGTGTTATTCGAACTCTGCTCCGTCAGAAACAACGGTTAAGAGGTGATATACTAACTTTAAACGCGGACGTACTGACATAAATGATGCTGAACGTTCAGGTCGCCCAAAAATCGGCAGTTGTCGCGGAAAAAAAATCAACAAACTTGTTTTATCCGATCACAAATGGAAGTTGCATGAGATAGCAGAGGAGTTCAACATATTAGAAGGCAGTGCTTTTACCATTTTGCATGAACATTTGTCAATAAGAAAGTGTTCAAATTGGGTGCCGCGTTTGCTCGTAATCGATCAAAAACAACAACGCATCGACCATTCAGAACGTTGTTTGCAACTGTTTCAACGCAACAAGAATGAGCTTTTGCGTACATATGTGACAATGGATAAAACATGGATCCACCTCTTCATTCTGGAGTCAAATCAGCAGTCAGCTGAGTGGACAGCAGCAGGTGAAAGCCGTCCAAAGCGACCAAACATGTAAATATCGGATGCACAAGATATTTTGTTCATTGATTAACTTGAGAAAAGGGAAACCATCAGTAGTGAATATTATATAGCATTATTAATGGTTTTGAAGGAAGAAATCGTAAAAAAATGGCCACAAATGCAGAAAAAGTTTTCCCCCAGACAGTGCACTGTAACACAAGCCGATCACAACGATGACAAAACTACGTGAATTGCTTTCGCTTCCACCCTATTCTCTAGATCTGGCCCTCAGCGGTTTCTGCTTGTTTTCAGATCTCAGAAGAATGCTCCAGGGAAAACGATTTGGCTCCAGTGAAGAAGTGATATCGGAAACTGAGGCTTATTTTTAGGCCAATGACAAAACCGTTCTACAAAAAAAAAAAGAAAAAAAAAAAAAGGAAAAAGAAAGAGGCATCGAATTGTTAGAGAAAAGTTGGAATCAGTGTATCGCCCCAGAAGGAGACTATGTTGATGAATTAAGTCAGATTTTGCCTAAAAAAGTTGTTTTATTATTTAGGCCCGGGATTTATTGAGTAAAGTGTTAGAACTCCCGATTTCTTCCTTTATTGTTTTACCATCTTGAAAAATTTGAATGCAATGTCAATTGTCATCTTCTATCTTCTTGAAACCTCTTTTTGTCTTTTCCTCATACCTTCCTATTTTCAATCTTCTCTTTGTCTTTCACGTTCACTCCCTGTAACCTGGCATTGTCACCTTGTTATTAGTGAAACAATTAAAAAATATACAAAAGGGTGTGACAAATAAAGAAGTTTAAAAGTGAATACGAATTACAAATAAATTGCTGCTGAAATCCATAATAGATATTTGCATATTTGCTGACGCACAGTATAGAAAGAATTCTTGGAGAATATAACACTCACAGAACAAATGGAAGGCAAGAAAAGCAGAGGAAGACAACAATTAGCCGACTTGACACTTTTTGGGTAAATAAAAGTATACCCCTCCCTTCAGTTGACCTTCTCCTTAGAAGGTATGCACTACTCAGTTGACCACCTTTGTCAGGAGCTGTTGAACGGGACATTAGTCCGCTCTACCCAACTCAGCTGACCACTCTTGTCAGGATCGGTTGACCTGGTCCTTGAGAGGTTCGATCTACTTAGCTAACACATTTTTCAGTATAGGTTGACTTGGTTACTTGAAAATCTGCTCCACTCAGTTAACTATCTCTGTTAGGATCTGTTGACTTGTCTTTGGAGATCCGATTTTGTAATCGTATCGCCTCAAGCAAGCCATTATACTGCCACTATTGTGCAGGGAGTTACATAGGAGGAAAGTTATGAGAAGGAGTGACAGAAAACGGGTAGAAGAAGGATGAGAATACTGCAGAAATGAGATGGGAGCATGAGGGAGAGATGTAAGTTAGTGAGATAGGAGATGACTATTGACTTTACATTTAAATTCTTGGAGATTGTAGCTGTCGGTGAAGTAAGTAAATGTAAGGGAATTCCACAGACGGGAAGTGCGAGAAAAGAAGCTACTGGAGTAGAATTAAAGTTTACATCTTATTGGTTTCGCAGTAAAAGAATGGGACCTAGTTGCTAATCTTGTGGATCGAGTAAATGCGTATATAGGGGTCATCAGTGAGCTAAGTTCATGAGACCAGAAGCCGTGAAAGTACTTGTAGAACAGACACAGAGAAGCCAAACTGCTCTGGTGAAAAAGTGACTGTATCCGAGCTGCCAAGTCAGGATCGATCACATGAATTGTTTCAAGGACCCCTAGGTGGATAGCAGGAGCATCGAACCAGATATGACAGCAGTATTCAATACACGGTAGATTTGTATATGTGTAGGATTGTTTCAGCCGTTAATAACTTCCTGGCTCTGCACAGAGAAGCGATCTTTTAGCAGCGGATTTAGCTATGGATTCTATGTAGACATTCCAGTTGAGGTCTGTTGTGAGAGTTAACCCGAGGAGGCGCAGTGTTTTAATTTCAGGGAGACTATCCTGATTCATTCTAATGGGGTAGGGTGTAGGAACGGTGGTGTGTGATGGTTAATAGATAGCAGCTTCGTTTTAGAAGCATTAAAATTCACGAACCATTTCTTACCCTAGTCCGCCTCGGATTGGAGGTTTTTTTTCAAGCTGGCTGTTTTGGATAGAAAACGAATAATAATTATAATCCTTTTTAACAAGAATAATAAAAAAAAGAAATAGATAAAAAAAAATGGGTGACTTACTGTCATCATACTCGAAATCTTTGCCTTGGACGCTTATAAATGATGCCCCATCTTGTCCGTTGCTTTTGCGAACCCCGCCGCTACGCCCACCTGAAATAATAAAAACAAGGGCTAAGCAGAAAATATCGATGACACGGCTTTTTACTCTTCCCACGTGATATACCTTTTATGGTCATTTCAAATTAATAGCAACAGGAAAATGAGCGAGAAGGCAAAGTGGTGGGGAATTGAAAAGTAAATGACAGTCACATTTTTCTGAATAGTTAAGCTAAGGACACGATAGTGCAAAGGTAGCAGTGGCAGCATCAGCAATAAACATCAAATCACAATGGGCCGTAGATGATGCTAAAAAAACACCGGGCACAGAGAAAATTGCCCGGATTTATTAGTTGACAATGTGATGACATCATCAGTGTCATCCGTTTCCAGAAAATATGATTTTTGCGGATTTTTTCGGCTATTTCAATGGAAATGAGGCACAGAACGTGAACGAAAACAGGAAATCGAGTTCGGACTTTTTGAGTATAACCAGTCTTTTCTCTCAAAATTAATAAATAAACAGATTTTTACTGCGTTCATTCAGATGTTTTCTTCGTTTTTCTTTCTTTCTTTCTTTCTTTCTTTAGTTTGATTTCTGACGAAAACAATTTTCTTTGCCCGGATTTTCGCTATGATTGCACGGATTGGCCCAGACCCGTTCCCGGTGTGCCTGGTAGTCAGATACGGCCATGGTTCACTACAAATTTACCAAGTGAATATATATTTAAAAAACAAGAAAAAAAAACAATCTAGATTTTGTTGATGGCATGAAATACTTCACCTTAGCAGCGAAGCTTCGTTCTAGCACACATGTACCAAATGGTTGGTTGGTTTTTTGTTTTTATGGCATATCAACCTCGGCGGGTCATTTATTGCCAACTAAATTTTTATTTTTTGCTGGTAATACTTTTTTCTTTCAACATTTTATTGTTTTCTTATATAAGTTTTGTGTCTAGTAATAAATTTTTTCTTTTCGAGTATGAAGATTCATTGGGATTTGTATTTTTTAAGGGCAGGGTCCCCAAGTCCTACCCTGTTATTTAACCCATAACTGGAGGGAAGGGACGGATTAATACCTTTCCCAAGGGTACCAGCGCTTAAGTGAATACAGGGTATTCAACTGGAATTCGAACTCGGCTCACCAATTTCTCTTTCCGAGCCGATATCCACTGCACCACAACGCACATCCGTCACTAAACGCTTACAGCACCTGGTATTTCCAAGCGGTCACCCATCTAAGTACTGACCAGGCTCAACGTTGATTAACCTCGGTGCATCGAGCGATAACCAGTGTATTCAACGTGATATGGCCGTAAGCACGTACATCCGTCTCTAAACGCTTACAGCACCTGGTAGTCCCAAGTGGCCACCCATCTAAGTACTGACCAAGCTCAACGTTGCTTAACTTCGGTGATCGAACGAGAACCGGTGTATTCAACATGATATGGCTGTAAGCCTGCCAAATGGAGTAATAATCATTTTCACTAGAGTCTCACATGGAACAGGCACATATGGGGTTTCCTCTAGACCAGGGAGTTGGTGTTGGTAGTGGTGCAGAGAGAAAAATAGAAGGCAATGAAGCAGTTAATAAGTTAGTGCTTAAAATAAATTGTTTAATTCTATTTTTGGCCATTTTCAAAACAAGTAAATCAATCAACCTTGATTTCACAGAGTGACAGCATCTCATTCTTTGACATTAAAATGAAGAAAAAAAAAACAGATAAAAAGAAGATCCTTTAAGATTTCATTGGTTAAGATTTGGTTTATAATTGTGTTCTGTTTAACTCCTTCAGGACAAGAAAAATAATCAGCTAGGATTTTACTTTGTTTAAAACATCAAGAAATTGTTATAAAATGTTGCTATTAGACATTCTCTTGTCGTGAAAGGAAAAAAAATCATTTCATACAAGACAATTTTTGAAAGTGAATTTTTAAAAGGTCAGAAATTATGATCCAACAGAAATTAAGGTTGCTCTTTTTAGATTTTAATGAACATTTTTTTAAATACATTCCCAGAAATGAATAAAAATGATAAAGCAAAAGGAGAAAAACGAAAATAAAAACTGATAAAAATTTAACAATTCTGTATGAAGCTGTGGTTGAAAAGGAGATAAAAATGTTACATGAAAGGGAAAATACAAAAGTGAGATTGGATGGACAAAGCAAAAAAAGTTTGTGACTTGACTTATAAAAAGCCAATAAAAAAATTTAGCTAAAGGCAGTTTTTTTGCAGTAAACAAGAGACATATGCTAAGTATCTGTTCAGCAGGAAAAATCCAAAATTAGAAAAAAAAAAGAAGCTTTTTAAATTCAACTGTTAAACATTAGATTGAAATTTGCATTTATGATTCTTGGCAATTTTTATTTAGCTTTGTGGCATGCCTAATTTTGATCTCTCTCTTATTAAAAAATGTTAAATGAAGAACAAATTTAAGTTTCTTGTCAGTCATTTCGCTTTAATAACTCATCTCTCCAAGTGTATGTTCATCTCTGAAGAAGCCAGGTGTTAAACTCGAAACTTTGGGGTCTGGAATATTTCAACCATTGCTTTAAACCACTGGGCCAAAATTCCAATGTATATCATCTGAAGAAGGCCGGAGCGTACAACGTGCGAAGCGTTGTGAATATGATAATGAAGATGAGGAAAACACTTTGAACCTTTTGAATTTTGTTTAACGGCATATCAACACCTCTGTGGGTTATTTAATGGCAAAAAGTTAGGTTTTTAACTTATTATTTTAATGTTTGGTTACAGCAAGAAGATTTTGATGAAAAAGTTGTTTTTATTTTAGTTTTTTTATTTTAGGAAACTGAAGATGTCTTCTAATTTTGTGTTCAAAAATGTATTGCTGGTAATTTTTTTTTCCTTCAAAAATGTATTATGGCAATAATTTTTTTTTCCTTAAAAAATGTATTACGGCAATAATCTTTTCCTTTAAAAATGTATATTTTTTTATGAAAGTCTATTTTATACATTTATATTGTTTTGATCCCAGACAGTCCGAACAATGTAACTGTAGTTAGATTTGATTTTTTACTGTCCTCATTATTCTTATACTTCCAACCATATAAATAAACTCGTTAAGTAATTTATGCGCCTATTCAATATAACTTGTGAGTATTAAATTCTCCAAGCCCTCTTTCCTTATTATGCTATAAATATTTACCGTCTCTTTGTGATTCTGGTTAGTTTTTTTTTTTTTTTTCATTTTTCATCAAAACCACTTTGTTACACACATATTCAGTCTTTTGTATTATCAACACCCTGCTGGAAAACCATATTTCTATTGCCTGAAATCTCTTCATCCTTGTCCGGAATCGTGCCTAGCTTTTTTGAGTTTAAGCGCAGTACTATCCTGGAATGATAACTCGGAGAGCCGTGTTCGAATTACAATTGAATTAATTACATCTACTTACAAGCAAATACTCTTTGGAAAGATATGAATCTATTTCTTCTTCTACCAGCTATGGGTTGAATAAGAGAATTAAGTAGGCTTTATAGCCTTGGTTGGCAACCAGTCTACTGTAGAAAGAAATGGAAAATTTATGCGTAATTGAGAAATATAAAAAATAGGCGAAAAACCTGGCATTAAATCAACCTAGTTTAGCAAAAGGCTACCCATTTAGAGCACTTAGAAACACCCGCACTATTCTATAAGAAAGATCTGCGATATTTATTTCACTATTTCAATGATAAATTATTTTCTTACCTATGAAACCACCACCACCGCCTCCGGCACCTTGACAGCTATAACCACCACCTCCAAATCCCCCGATCGCTTGACGACTGCCATTTTGTTGAGCGCATCCCGAACCACCAATGCTTCCACCAATCATAAATTTACCATTTCCTACTATATCTTTCCAGCTGGCACCGTCACCTACAGAAAAAATAAATAAATAAAAGACATTTAAAATGTTAAGTCTGAAACAAAACAAGTGACTGTATTTTTTATTTGATTTGAGTTGCCTGTTTAACGGCATATCATCTTGTTTATAGGTCACAGGCAGTTTAGCCCGGCGTTGCTCGGGTGTAATGAAAGCTTTAAAACTAATCCATGGTCCTGGAGCTCAGACTCTTTGAACGTTGGCACGAAACACTAAAAAGCAATAGTTGTTTCCAATTAAAGCAAAATCGTAGACTGAAAGAAAAATGAATGAATGTAAGGCAAATTTTGATTTCCTGGTATCGATATCAAATAAGTTTTTTTCGTCGTAAACTGAATTTTGAAGGCTAAATAAGTCCTTTGAGTAAATGCTATCATGGCTGAGACTAAGAACTACAATCATACCAACTTAGAGCCAAAGCCGAAGCAAAAACTAAAATAAAAGAGCTGAAAAAATACAGACATACAGGCAGATAAACAGACGCACACTCTAACATCTTGCATTTTATATATATATATTATCGATTTTCTGCGCTATTGTAAGAACTGCAACCTTGAAACTTCTGAATATCGTTTCTTACGTCTTTGTCGTGTATCAAATTTGATTAAAATCAGACCACTCCTTTTATAACCCGATTTTTTCGATTATCAATTTTCGATATTTATCTGGGGTACCTTGACACAAAACCTAAGAACACTAGCAGACGCTTATAGTACAACTGTGTAAATTTTCAAGAAAATCGATTCAACCATTTCGGATTCTATAGGTAACGGACACACAAAGAGACACACACAGACAAAGTTCCATTTATAAATATGTTTAGACTTAATGCCAAAATATAATTTTTGGGGGAGGTTTGAACTAACAAAATTAATATATGTTATTCTGCTTTCACAATTGAATACATGTTAGATGATACTCAGCTTTTGTGCATATACATGTTTGTAGGGGACATAATTACTAGAGGCAGTGACATAAAGGTTTTCAGTTGTAGTTTTGTTGAAGTTATATTTTGGAATACAATTTGATTTCTTGAAGAAATTGAAGGATGATATATAGATTAATGTCATGAAAGTTCTTTCATGTTGGTTGATTTTGTTTAGCGGCATGTCAACACCTATGTCAAAATCTAAATATTTTGAACATAATTTTATGGCTTCAATTTCAGATAATACCTATTGTTAGTAATTTTATTTTAGAAAAATGTATTGCTGGTAATTTTACTATAAAAATATATTTTTTATATTTTCATAATGTTTTGTTTGTGAGTTCACTATTTGCCCATGGTTGGGATGCCAACAGGTTTTATCACCCTGGGTCAGGGTGGACCTGAGAACAACAATTAAGAGGTGGTTTTTATGCTCCTCAAAACCAATTTCTGATCACAAGCCTTGCTGCCAGATGTAGTTTATCGTCATACCCAGGACTATTTTTTATTTCTAAACTGATCCTTTTTCAGATATATATTTCAAATATATAGGTGTGTCTATACATGCATCCACCCAATAGATGTACATTATGAATGGAATGTCTGATCAGATTTATTTAATTTTCTTGGGAAATAAAATATGAGATGTTCTTCTGCTTTCACAATTGAATACATGGTAGATGATTCTCAGCTTTTATGCATATACATGTTTGTAGGGATCATAATTACCAGATTTCAGTTGTAGTTTTGTTGAAGTTAAATTTTAGAATATAGTTTGATTTCTTCAAGAAATTAAAAGATAATATATAGATTAATGTCCTGAAAGTTCTTTCATGTTGGTTATTTTGGTTGATTGATGGAATGTATAGCAAACAGTAAGTCTTTAATGTATGATCATTATTCACCAATTTACGCTGGCTAGTGTCAGAATCTTGGTACATTTTAGTTCTTGTAACCTATTCTTTAAAATGGTTTTATTTGAAATCCTATGACAGAGGAGACAACAGTCTGAAATATTGTAATAATAATTATGACAATAGACTGCCTAAAATTACTGTAGAATTTCTCTTCTCAAAAGATCAAACAAAAATTAAACACACACACATTTCATTTGGAAATGAGTTATTTCTGTGACAACTGTGTACAGGTCTAATTTAACTAATATATATATATATATATATATATATATATATATATATATATATATGTAATATATATGTAAAATCTTGAAACAGAAATTTCCGTGTAAAAATGTAAACTAATTTTAAATAAAAAACAAATTTAATTATAAATATATTTTGCTCCATTATATATGTTGTATTGAACACTTTTTGAAAAACATAAATTACGGACAAACTTCTAAAACTTTTGGTTTTCTTCACCTAGATATATATGTGTGGGTGTGTGGATACATGAATCCACCCAATATTTGTACATTATGAATAGAATAGATCAGATTCATTTAAAGCTAAAACTTAATTTTCTTGGGAAATAACAGTGATGTATGTTATTCTGCTTTCACAATTGAATACATGGTAGATGATACTCAGCTTTTATGCATATACATGTTTGTAGGGGACATAATTACTCGAGGCAGTGATATGAAGGTTTTCAGTTGTAGTTTTGTTGAAGTTATATTTTGGAATACAATTTGATTTCAAGAAATTGAAAGATAATATATAAATTAATGTCATGAAAGTTCTTTCATGTTGGTTATTTTGTTGGTTGATTTTGTTTAGCGGCATGTCAACGCCTCTATCGGTTAGTTAATGTCAAAATGTAAATATTTTGAACACAGTCTTACGGCTTCAGTTACAGATAACACATAACTCAATAAATCCCGGGCCTAACCAATAAAACAAAAACTTTTAGCCAAAATTCGACTTTATTCATGAACATAATCTTCTTCTAGAGTGATACACTGATTCCAACGCTTCTTTAACAATTCGATGCCTTTTTGGTAGAAAGAACTGTCTTTGGCCTCAAAATACACCCCAATTTCCGATATCACTTCTTCATTGGAGCCAAATCTCTTTCCCTTTTGAGATCTGAAAACAGCCAGTAGTCGTTGGGGGCCAGATCTGGAGAACAGGGTGGATGCAGAAGCGATTCAAAGTGCAATTCTTATAGTTTTGTCACCGTCGCGACCGTCATGTCACATGATGCGTTATCTTGATGAACGATCACTCTTTTCTTTTTCATTTGTGGCCGTTTTTTGGTGATTTCTTTCTTCAAACGCACCAATAATGCTAGTAATAATATTATAATAATATTTGCTATTGATGGTTCTTTCTTTCTCAAGGTAATCGATGAGCAAATAGCTTGCGCAGCCAAAATACGGAGGCCAAAACCTTTCCTATAGGTGTTTGCGTCTCTGGTCGCTTTGGACGGCTTTCACCTGCTGCAGTCCACTCAGCTGACAGCCAATTTGAGTGGAGTGGTGGATTCATGTTTCATCCATTGTCACATATTTACGCAAAAACTCTTTCTTGTTGCGTTGAAACAGTTGCAAAAAACTTTTAGATCGTTGACACGTTGTTCTTTTTGATCGACTGTGAGCAAACGTGGCACTCACTTCGAACACAGCGCTCTCAAATGCTTATGAAAAATGGTGAATACGCCGCCTTCTGATATATTCAACTCCTCTGCTATCTCACGCAACTTCAATTTAGGTTCGGCTAAAACGAGTTTGTGGATTCTTTTCGTGTTTTCCGGGACAATTACCGATTTTGGGCAACCTGGGCGTCCGGCATCATTTGTGTCAGTACGACCGCGTTTAAAATCAACATACCACCACTTAACTGTTTTTCCCGATGGGGCAGAGTCCGAGTACCACTTATCAAGCCATTGCTTTGCTTGAACAGTATTTTTCCCATTAGAAAGTAATGCTTTATCATCATACGAAATACAGATTTTTCCATTGTTTTGAAAATTTGCCACATTAGCTTCACTTAAAAAACTCCAATTTGTAAACTAATAATCGGATTGGGCCCAAATTTTGTCACGTGCCATTAGTCACGTGGCTATTAGTTTATAATAATGATATTAATTTTTAAGTAGTAGTGTCATCCGTATGCCAAGCCCTGAACTTTTTGAGTGATGTGTTAAAAAGCATTGTTGGTAATTCTACTATAAACATGTATTGTTGGTAATTTTACTATAAACATGTATTGTTGGTAATTCTACTATAAATATGTATTGTTGGTAATTTTACTATAAACATGTATTGTTGGTAATTTTACTATAAGTATGTATTTTTTTTAGTATAAAAAGGTATTGTTGATGATTTTAATATAAATAGTTATTGTTAGTTGATTGATGCATATATATATATTTGTGTGGATAATTACGGGGATATGTGTGCTTTATGTTGAAGTTTTATTGAAGTCATATTTTGGAATACAGTTTAATTTCTTTAAGAAATTATATGGATTGATGTCATGAAGGAGTTTTTGCAGATTGATTCATTGGTTTTTTGTTTTCGTTTAGCAGCATATCAACATCTCACTGGGTTATTTAATGCAGATATCTAAATAATTTAAAGCATTTTTTTGCCTTCAACTACAGATAAATTGTATTGGTAGTTTTGCTATAAAATCTGTTGTTACGATAAATATTTATTGTTTGTAATTGTAGTATAAAAGAAATTGCCGATCATTTTGCTTTAAAAATATATTGTTGATATTTTTACTATAAATGTGTATTTGTTCACTTTTTTATATAAAGATATATTGCTTGCGTCTCTATAAGGGTGTATTTTTATACTTTCATAGTGTTCCACTTTTGTGAACCAGGACACTAACAGGTGCTACCACCTCGGGTTACATTGAACTTGCTTACAACGGCAATTAACAGGTAGTTCGACGCTCTTCAAAACCTACAATCCCCCGATCAGAGGCTTTACTGCTTGCCAGATGTAGTTTATCGTCTTACCGAGGACTACCTTTATTTTGAGAGGCTTAGAATTTAATAGCGATTTTCTTCAATTTCTGACTCTGTTGTCTTATGATCTATTTTTTCTCTACAAGTATTTTCTCACTTGTCTTTCTTGTCTCTAGCATCGTCTTTCATCTGACTGCCATTTGAAAGTGTACGTAGCCTGGCATTATACGTTATTGAATTTTGTGCTAATTTGTATAATATGATTTTTGAAAAATTATTTTACCCCAAAGCAAGGCGATTATGTAACTAGGAAGTTTTTTTTCCGCCTGAATCCATCTTGCACATATATAAATCAACCATCCGACCATGCATTGAATACTGTGACATATCTGGTCGGGTGCCCCTGCTATTCATCTTAGGGTTCCCGACAGGCTCCAAAGAATAATCTGTAACGTGAATCGTCCTGATCTGGTGGCTCAACTCCAGCCATTTTCTCAACAGTGGGATATGTCTTCCTTCTGTGTCTTCTACAAATATTTTCTGGGCTTCTGCTCCCATGAGGTTAGTCACTGATGTCTCTTCTACAAGAATATTCTCGAGAAACCAGACTGGTAAGAAGATTCCGCCCTTTTAAAGTTAAATCGACCAAATGCAACCTCCAGTTCTACTCCAGCATCTTTCCTCGCACTTCCTCCCCATGGAAATCCCTTCCGTAGACTTGTTTCTCTGACGGCTACAATCTTCAGGAAGTTAAATGCAATGTCAATTCCTATCTCTTATTCACTTGACTCCAGTCCTTCTCTCATCTTTTCCCTATTCACCCCGTGTATCGTGTTCTTTTTTTTCTCGCTCTACTCCCGCAACTGTCTTCACACCGGTATTTCCATCCTTCTTTTCCCCTTTCTCTGGCACTCTCATTAACAGCTTCGTCTTTCTCTTCGCTCTCCTTCTGTTTAAACTTTTACTCTCTCATGTAGCCGCCTGCGCATCAGTGTCGGTACCGCCTTGCTTGGGGTGAAACGATTAAAAAAAATGTGGTGAACCCAGTCTATATTTTCATTGGTGGCGACAGTTGTCGAATGTCCACATTCATACTTTCTGTTGTGGGATCTTCCCCTTTTCTATGATAATGGACTCGAGTATACATATACTCCTGCCATAGTGAGATACGAGAGACATCGTAAATTGTAAGAGATCCGTAAAATACCGAACGATACCGAAGTTTCACAGAGAATAACGCGTCAGTAGTCATAGTAGCTCTGAGCTCCACTCAGCCAGAATAGTATTACACGGACATACTAATTCCAGCATGGCTTCACTTCAAAGACTTATATATATATATATATATATATATATATATATATCTTACTAATCGTATTCCTGGATTACTAACCTGCGTTCCGGTATCTTTATGTTTAATATAACTTATTTTTCTATCTCCAATATCTGCTTTGTTGTACATTATTTTGTGCGGTTCCTCACCCGGAATTTACAACACTTTCCTTCCTAAATTCAGTTTCCCACTGTTGCACTGTTGAGAAAACTGGGGCGCCATCTCCTAATTTAGCCACCATATCACCATAAATCTCTCTGGAGTTAAATTCTTTTAACTAGCGGAACCCGTGGAATTTCCACGGAAGGATAATTATGATTTCCTGGAAAAATTTTACTTTGTCATACTACAAATGATAGTAACGTCTTCAAACATATTGGATAATAAAATAACGATAACACAGAGTGTAATTTTATTAAAATATTTATAAAAGTAATGTCCATAGAAGCTACTTAACTGTAATCTGATATTAAGCGGCGTATGCACAGACCATAACCAAAGTACTGTACGCTATTTTGAGAGAAAAGAAAAAATGTTTTTATTAATTTATTTTTATTACTGAAAAGTCATGGCTCCTGTGTCCATTGTAAACAGAAAATACTAACTGAGTAATGGCTAAGGGTGTAGAGGTCAGAAATTACGTTATAGGTCGCGGGATACGATAATAAGCCTACCTATTTTTATTGTACAGTACACACACATATACATACAACCACTAGTTTAAGCTGCTACTAATTCGGTAATGCTATAGACTCTGTTCTCCTACTCTCTCACTCTTTACTACTCTTCCGTTTGGCAAAGGTGAGAGTAAGGCCGAGGAGAGTAGCGTTTAAAAAGATAGAGGGGAGAGAAAAGCAAGTATAGAGAGTAAGTGGCGTAACGGACGGAGGAACCAAGTAACTAACTAAGGAAGGAACAAGCAGAATTATTATATGATTTTACGATGTTAAATTTTGTACCTGCAAATATTTGTAGAAAAGACAGAGGGAAGTCACAATTCGTCGGTTTGGCAAAATGACTGAATGCAAACTGCCAAGTCAGGACCAGTTACGTTGCCAATCTTCCTAATCTCGACCACTATGCATTCTTGGCTTGCTTATGCGCAGTCGCCCACTTTTAAGAACTTGCTTGCTGAGGAAGCAAAGCTGAAATGTGTCTGCGTCTTTTGAAGTCAGTGTTTTACAAGTACATTTTGATAAGATCTTTTTTCCAAACATATTTGGATGCAGTTTCTTTTACTTTTATGAGCCGTTTCTCTTCAGAACATAGGCAATCATGGGCTCCCGCATCCCTCTATTCTTTGTCGCACTTAATACTTCTTCTTCAATCTCCACTCAACTATTCATCTGCTTAAGTTCATCAAGTATATCATGCATTGCTTTTCCTTGTCTATTTTCCCCTTTATCCGTTTGCTCGCTCTCCTCAGCTGTAGTTTCACGATTTTAAATATTGCTGTAGAGTGGCTGACACCCCTGCAGCACTCTCAACGATGGAATCACCCATGAGCTGAAATGGTCTGTTTAAGTAAAGAATGGTAGCATTCGAGGTGTAATATCCGAGTGTGATTTGAGTAATTCTTGGAGTGATTGCTTCATGCGACTATTAATGTCTAAACTCCTCCTCTCTGTGTTGTAAGTTATGTTTTGTCTATCATTGTAATTATTGTACTGTTTTGCGTATACCCGATTAGCACTGGTTATTGTACTGAATAATACAATATCATGTGCGTTGTGGTAGAGTGGATATCAGCTTGGAACTAGAAATCGGGGAACCGAGTTCGAATTCCAGTTAAATTCCTTGCATTCATTTACGCGCAAATACTCCTGGGAATGGTGTTAATCCGTCTCTTCCCTTCAGTTATGGGTTAAATAACACACCAGATTGGGTTCTAAAGTTTTGGTCGGCAACCAGTCTACCGCAGAAAGTAAAAGCAACTTAGTGCGGGATAATCTTCTGCCCAGTCAGTCATGTCTCTTTCGAGACATGATCGCCCAAAGCGTGTATCACGTATGGCACTTGACTGACTGAATATAATAGTTGAAAACATAATTAAGGCTACTACTGGCCATAAAGTGGGGGATCAGTTTTATATTGTTATTAAGTAATAAACTGATCCCCCACTAATTACTACTTAATAATAGAATACATGTCTTATTCCGCTAGCTATGAGTCAAATAACAGGACAGATTGCGTTCTATAGCCTTGGCTGTCAACCAGTCTACCGCAGAAGGTAATAGCAACCTACTGCGAGATTATCTTCTGCCCAGTCAGTCATGTCTCTTTCGAGACATGATCGCCTAAGCGTGTATCACGTATGGCACTTAACTTACTGATTTTATCTGTGTGTCGTATCCACCTCGACGATGCAATAAATATCAGTTTCCTTCCCGTTTTCCTCATCTCTAAATTTTACTTTTCTGAAAAACCTTCGTTTTAGGATTCAATTGAAATCCATCAACTTCTCTCCCTAACACAATAACTGACTAGTCAGAAGATTTTTCCCGAGTAGTTTGCCATTTCTTTCTGTGATAGACTAGTTGGCAACCAAGGCCACGGAACACAATCTGCCCTGTTATTCAAGTTAGTCGTCTAAGTGGCATGCGTGATACACGCTTGATTGATCATATCTCTTTCGATTCAGCATTGACTAAGCAGAAGATTTCACAACACACGCCACTCAAATACTCAGCCTCTCAGAGTCAAAAGTCGGAACTTCATTCGCTTTGATAGTTGTTATAGTATCCTGAATGTATTGATAGTCATAAGATTTTTAAAATGTATTTTATTTCTTTTTTGTTTTGAATTATCATGACAATATATTGATCGCTAAGATCAAATTTAACTTTTAATGGTTGATATCTGTCCGCGGAAAGCAATGTAATTTAGTACTGAGGTTATTTTTTTCCGAAATCAATTCATTTACAACGGATGACTTGTTGGATATTTCTTTTTTACAGTAAAAGGCACCAGTCAGGATATATAAATCAATCGAGCGTCCTTGGAGGACAAAAAAGCGATAAACCTGTCCCGCCCACTCTGCGAGTTCTCCGTAATATATCAAATCATATATACTTGAAATTCTGTTCAAAATAACACTACATCAATATCGTTAGCATCTTATTTCTTGTGTGTGCCATTTTAACATTTGGGCGGACCTGAAGCAGACTACCACCACATTTAATTTCGGTGTTTTTCATTTTTTTTTTTTTTTTTTTTACTTTTTTCAGCGCAGTCCTATCGATTTTTACTTAAACTTTCCGATTATCAAAAACAATTTTGAAACATTACAATATTTAAACAAATTTGGGATGGAGGTCAATTTCTAATACAACGTTAAATTAAATCGATCCTCCATTTTCAATCCACTCGAATTGGGGTCGATTTGTTTACGTTAATTTCGTTGTTTTTTCGTTGTTTGTTTGTTTGTTTGTTTGTTTTATTTTACTTTTTTTCAGCTCAGTCCTATCGATTACCTCCTTAACTTTACGATTGACAAAACAAATTTTGAAAAAAATTAATATTTAAACATTTTCTGGGTGGTGGGGATCAGTTTATCATACAACGTTATCGTAAATCGAGCCTTCATTTTGAAACCACTGGCCGGTACGACATTACCGCGACCTGGAAATTTGTTCATTATCAAGTTTTTAGGACTTTTTTCAGTGCAATATTATCTTTTACACCTTAAACTTTACGAACGACAAAAAAAATTTGCAAAAATTTCATTATTTAAACAATTTTAGGGCGGGGGGACCAGTTCCTCATACAACCTTATAGTGGTTTGAAAAGGGAGGATCGATTTAATTTAACGTTGTATGGGAAATTGACCCCCAACAAATTTGTTTAAATATTTGAATTTAAAAAAAATTTTTTTTTGATAATCGTAAAGTTTAAGTAATATTCGATAGAACTGCACTGAAACAAGTAAAAAAACAAACAAACAAACAAACAAACAAACAAACAAACAAAAAAAAACCCCGAAAAAACAACGAAATTAACATAAACAAATCGACCCCAACGAGGTTGGATTGAAAATAGAGGATCGATTTAATTTAACTTTGTATGAGAAATTGACCCCCACCCCAAATTTGCTTAAATATTGTAATTTTTCAAAATTGTTTTTGATAATCGGAAAGTTTAAGTAAAAATCGATAGGACTGCGCTGAAAAAAGTAAAAAAAAAAAAAAAAATGAAAAACACCGAAATTAAATGTGGTGGTAGTCTGCTTCAGGTCCGCCAACATTTGAAATAAGTGGCAAAGCGGAATAGCTGTTGGTGAAGCCTGCTCTGGCACATTTGTGTCTCTATCTGAATTTCTGTGAGAAGAATTTATGACTTCTTCTTTTTCTATGTGCCCTGTCCTTTCAGGACGTAGGCGATCATGGCTTTCCACGTCTCCCTAACACTGGTAGCTCTCAGTACGTTTTCTCCTGTTACACCACGCAACCCCCGTTCTGTCATCCACCTGCACAGGCCCTTCAAATATGTTATCCGCTGTCTTCCTCTGTCTCTCTTTCCTTCTATCTGGCTTGTTAGTATCAGCTTCTCCAAGCCTTTCTTCCTTTATTGCATGTCCCGGGAACATCAGTTGTTTCTTCCTGATGCTCACTATTCAGTTTCTTTTCGTTGCCATTCTTTCCTCATCATTGCACCCATGCTCCGTCCATGATATCCAAAGCATCCTTCTGTAGAACCACATTTCCGCTGCTTAAAGTTTTTCCTTCATCTTCGATGATCTTGTCCAACATTCACTGCCATATGGAAGAACTGACATCACATAGCAATCTAGCACTCTCTCCTTTGTATGACTATCCCCCACTAATTACTACTTAATAATATAATACATCTCTTCCCCCTTTAACTATGAGTCAAATAACGGGACAGATTGGGTTCTATAGGCTTGGCTGGCAATCTAGTACTCTCTTCCTTGTATGACTATCCCTCCATTACTTTCTGCGGTCGACTGGTTGCCAGTCAAGTCTATAGAACCCAATCTACCTTATTATTTAATCCACAACTGCGGGGGAGAGATGGGTTAATACCTTTCCCAAGAGTATTTGCGTCTAAGTGAATGCAAGGGATTCAACTGGAATTCGAACTTAGCTCTCCGATTTGTCATTCCAAGTCAATATCCACTGCACTACAACGCACATCCACGTGCTGGTTCGAAAAAGAGAAGAAAAGAAGTTAACTTACCCGCTTGGTCTGGGTCGTGTTCCTCCCGGTTCATTCCAGTACAATTATATTCCGTGCAAAGCATTGGTTTATCTTTACGGAAGGTTCCCATGCCCACGCCACCGGCGCCACCCGCAATTAACAAAGGAACACTTTGATTGGTTGTCTCATTGACCTGTTAAGATAATCAAAGTCAAATATTAACAGATGGCGTTGTGACTACATCCCAAGAAAGAATTTGTAGAGAAATGTTGTTTTTTAAAGCTGACTTGTTTGTTTCTATAATAACCGTAGAAAATTTCTTAAACAATATTTGCAGATTAGCATTCATAGCAATAAACTAAAGAAGAACGGAAATTTGAAGTGGGATACATTAAAAGAGACTATAGTAACTCAAGCAAACTAACTGATCTGAAAGAAAAGCAGACAGAAAAAGAAGTGGAAGAAAAAATGGAATTCTAATCATAATGAAGAGAAAACAGTAAACAATACCAAGATGTGGCACAGAATATGAAACATTGCGTAAAGAAATGAAAAAGAATGAATAATTATAGATAAAACATAGACAAACAAGATAACTTTTTCTTCTATGTGCTCTGTCTCTTCAGGACGTAGGCGATCATGGCTTTGTACGTCTCCCTATCCCTGGTGGCTCTGAGCACGCCTTCTCCTGTTATACCATGCAATCCTCGTTCCATCACCCACCTGATTAGGTCCTTCAAATATGTTATCCGTTACTTTCCCCTGTCTCTTTTTCCCTGTATCTGGCCTGTTAGTATCAGGTTCTCCAAGCCCTCCTTCCTCATTGCATGTCCCAGGAACTTCAGCTGTCTCTTCCTGTTGCTCAGTATAGATTTCTTTTTTGCTTTCATCATTTCTAGGATCTCATCATTGCTCACATGCTCGATCCATGATATTCGTAGAACCACGTTTCAGTTGCTTCAAGATTTTCTTTCGTCTTCGATGATATTGTCTTACATTTACTGCCATATTGAAGTACTGACAACACATAGCAATCCAGTACTCTCTTCTTTGTTTCTAGCAAAATTGTCCTGTTTCTTGATAATTTACTCAACTTCTGGAACGCGTCTTTCGCCATGCCAATTCGCCTTCGGATCTCTGTGTCGTACTTTCCGTCTTCTGTTATAAGAGAACTAACAGAGCAAATTATATGCCCATCAACAGTACGGATAAAACCATGGACGTGACACTTATAATTGAGAAAGAAAAATATTACAGAGTCGGAACAAATACATCAAAGAATACTTCCACGATGATAGAGTACAACCTGTAGTACAATACAGAATATCGAAAGACTAGAAATATTAAAGTCTGAAAAAAATATAAACACTAGATTTCAAACATACGCACCGTAATGGTGTCGCTAGAGGGTGTCGTCAGTGATGTCATCGCGAGGATCACTAGGGGGTTTCGGGTCTTTCAACATCATACCCCACTCACCGCGCCGACCCGACCAGAGATTTTCAGTTTCTGGCCCACCCTCGATAAGCGCTTTCAGACACTGGAAAATTACGTTTAGGCCCGGTACGAACCCTTGCAAATGCTTCTGATTGGCGACAGTCAGAGCCACTTTCCATTTAGAGGCGAACCGTACATGAGCTCGTCCGAAACATTAATTTAAACGTAGAATTTCGGGATATTTTAGCTAACATATTAAAGTCTGAAATATTAAAGTCAGAAAAATATAAACACTAGACAAACGGAACGAAAAAAAAGCAACAGGTCCAAACGGAATTGTAATAGAAAGGCTGGCAGATTTAGATGATTTCGGTAGTTTTCTTCTGTGTTCCTTGTCCTTTCAGACCGTAAGCGATCATGGTTTTCCTCGGCTCCTATTCCTGGTGGCTCTAAGCACACTTCCTACTGTAACACCACGAAACTCCCTTTCTATCATCCACCTGCTCAGGCCCTTCAAATATGTTATCCACTGCTTTCCCCTGTCTCTTTTTCCCTATATCTGGCCTGTTAGTATCAAGTTCTCCAAGTCCTCCTTCCTCATTGCATATCCGAGAGGTTTTAGTTATCTCTTCCTGATGCTCAACATTAATTTTCTTTTGTTTACGTCTTTTTTAAACATCATCATTGCTCACATGCTCGGTCTATGATATCCACAGCATCCTTCTCTAAAACCACATTTCAGCTGCTTCAACTTTTTCCTTCATCTTTGATGATATTGTCCAGCATTCACTGCCATATTAAAGAACTGACATCACAGCAATCCAGTACTCTCTTCTTTGTTTCTAGTGAAAGTTTCCTGTGTCTTAATACTTTACCCAGCTTCTGGAACGCGTCTTTCACCATGCCAATTCGCCTTCGGATCTCTGTGTCACACTTTCCGTCTTCTGTTACAACACTTCTCAGGTATTTAGATTTTTGTACCTGCTTGATTTTAGTATCCCCAACTGTATTTGGCATTTTGAAGTGCTCTTTTTGCTGATGACCATGCATTTGGTTTTCTTGCAGTTTTTTTTTCTGGTCCTTTTTGTCACTCTCTTAAGCTACCTTCTGTAGGATGTCATGTTTTCTTTCCGTGTCTGCTATCAGCACTGTATCATCTGTGTACCTTATGTTTTTCAAATTGTAGCCTCCGATGACAATCCTGGCATAACATCTAGGGTCATCAGAATAGACTCTCTGTACAAAAATAAATTAAATTTACGACAATGATGTTCATCGATTTTTATATCGTTGCCTGAAAAGCCATGGACAAATGAATATATACTATCTGATTAAAAACAAAATATCTACTCAAATACAAGTATCGATTGAAGGTAATGTTCAATCAAATAAATTAAATATGTCGGTTGTTAAAACCATTTCGTTAATTTCGGGATTTTCCATTTAGGATCCTTTCGGCCAACACTTCAGAATGTATCATTGGCAAAGTTGATTGACTTAAAAAACGTCATCGTTTATATATATATATATATATATATATATATGTGTGTGTGTGTGTGTGTGTGTGTGTGTGTGTGTGTGTGTGTGGACAGAGAGAGAGAGAGAGAGAGAGAGAGAGAGAGAGGGGGGGAAAGATAAAGAGTGAGAGACACAGACAAAGTGAAATACAAAAAGATAATACATAAAAAAAAAACGACGTAGAACCTCTTTTGACGATATTCCCACGCGGTGGTGTTGAAAAACTTTCAGCCCTATAAAGATGGAGTTCTCCGAAGAAATTCTGATGTATGATGATTTGTTCAGACTTGGGGAAAAGGATCAATAGGCGAATATTTTAGCCGAGACTCATATTATGATTTTTTCTTTAGTTTTACAATCATTTTATAATTAATGTTTTTTGATCATACCAATTTTTTTCTTCTCAACGGTATTTATAAAATTATCACACCTTTTATACTATTAACTTTATTCGGATTATTGTGCTCATCTTTGCAGAAATGTTTACGACGTTTTAGCCTTTGTACCTATGGTAAAAACATCGAAAACATGGTAGCAAAAATGAGGAAAATAATCCGAATAATGTT
This sequence comes from Ascarosepion bandense, assembly GCA_037127315.1. Lineage (NCBI taxonomy): Eukaryota > Metazoa > Mollusca > Cephalopoda > Sepiida > Sepiidae > Ascarosepion > Ascarosepion bandense. The sequence continues at coordinate 231,238 of JBBBDQ010001852.1, forward strand.
AGTTACTTAAGAATAAGTTTGATTCAACCATTTTCAGGCTACTAACTGTGAACCAAAGCGGTTCTTAATCCAGGCCAGGCAACCACGCAACTAGTATCCACGACTGGGGGCGGATATGTAGGGACCCAAATTACTACTAAATAACAATTTCAGAGAATATCTTTTTAGCAAGGAACTGTTTAGTAATGTTGATTAATTAGTTAATTAGCAACTGTACATAATATTATAAAGCAGCGTACGATGATTGACGTAAATGCAAATGCAAAAAGTAAGAACAGAATTAACCTCCTCTGGCATAAAAAAAATAAATTCACAAAAAAAACACTTTGTATGTCATAAATTAGGCATTTTTACATTATACTGAAATAATAATGAATCGATTTCTTTATGCCAATTGATTACAGAAAATATATAAATTGTATAATACAATCAGAAAGCAATTTCAATATTTTTTTCAAAGTTCTAAATCAACAAAGTCTGAAAATACTTTACAAAAATAATGAATTTCAGAGAAGCAATAATTTTGATAGTTTATACAAAATTTATTGTGACTTCTGCCACATTTACAATTTGTTTCACAGACGATGAAGAAACTACCTATTTCTCTACGATACATCAATATATATGACCAGCGCACATAGTTAAAATCAATTTGCATTAACATTTGGGGAGTTAACCAATTAAATACAGGGTGTCCATAAAATTCGTTTGCACTTTAAAAACATTATGACTTTATTTGTATTTGTGATTTTGTTCCTCGGCTTGAACAATTAAATTTGAAAGATAATACAATGTTTCAACAAGATGGAGATCCTTGTCAGTTTGCTCTGCGCGTTAGACAGTTTCTAAATCAGGAATTTCCTAACAGATTGATCGGAAGGTGTGGACCATTTTGTCAGATTACCTAAAGAAAATCCACAAAAAAGGTGATGCCATTACAGCAACTTAAAATCATACTGAAGTTAGTTATATAATGACTGAAATATAGCAGAGCATTCAAATTCCCTGTTAAGAATGTCAGAATCAAAATGTTTTGTCTCAATCCTTTGTGGTGACATAAATTAATATCTTCTTGTAATTTTTTTCTTATTATAAATTTTGAAGTTAAGATAATGAATTATTTCATTGATTTGTGACCAGTGCTGAAACTTGTCGTATATATAACAGTATGGCAACATTCGAATCTAAAATCTTCAAAAATTTTAATTAAACATTGGAATAATCGTAGTGAAAAAAAAATCAGTAGATTGGATGGAAAACTGATTGTTTGATTTACAGCATGTGACTGCTGACTTAAAATTCCGTTGATCAATATTCCGATACAAATTATCAAAAGTGGAGATTTTTTTTTTTCTAGAAACAGTGTCAACTCATTATTTTGCACAGAAGTAAAAGTTTTATTTGTTGCTTTTGGTTTTGGTTTTGGTTGAGGTCTAGCTAGTACACTTGATGGCAAATGATTAAATATTGATGGTGGATTTCTGGGTCGTGATTATTCTCTAATAACCAGTTTTATAATTAAATGGAAAACGTCTTTTACAAGCAAGCAAGTTTGGTTTGTCAAGGTTATCTTCTCGAGCTATAGTCTTTAATTCTCGTTCTCACCCATTTTGATCTTGGAGAAGACGAAATACACAAACCTTATTTTGTCATCATAGTTACCGCGACAAGCTGTTACACAGCACTTATTGACGATTTTGATAAAGGTTTTCGGGTATTGAAATAAAAAAAATATTAACTAACCTATTATTTTTTTTAGAAATTACACGGTGCTTCTAAGATGTGTATGAACCTTATATTCAAAAGTCTGGAGGGTTTGGACTTCGGAATTTTGGTTTCAGAATTTAAAATTTAAATTTTACAAAAATGTGGGAATCTTTTAAAGACTAACATAGATTAAGAAATGTCAGGACAAAGAAATTTGGGATTCAGACATGAGAATTCTTCAGTCTGGAAAATTAACTTTTTGATAATCGTATTTTACGGCGGGTTAGGATGAATCAATCACTTCCTTCCTCATAAAATACAATTATCTAAGCAAAACTAATCTGTTTAATATTTTAACATGACATATCTTTAATTTACTGTAAAAGTATGAAACTGGTTAATTTTACCTTTTTTGAAACAATGCAATATACCTTTTAAAAACCCATAAATGATAGTTTAAAACATTTTTAAATCAACAGAAAAAAATAAAAAAAAATATTTAATAATGTTTTTATTCAATTTTTCTTTTAAATGGACAAATTTGTGTGTGTTAAAATAGGAAAATTAGCAGTGAAAAGTTACATTTTTTTTGTTTTCTTACAAGACGATATCAACATACTTCAGGTGTTATAAAAAAACACAAGTTGTTAATTAAAAAGTGTCTTATTATTAAAATATTCGTTATTATTAAGAATAATAGCATAAATAAAAAATTAAAGTAAATTTCTGTAACAAAATTCTTAATAATGACATTTGTTTGTGAAAGTCGGTGTTTAAAATAATCGCAGAAAAGTGAAACAGGGAAAAAAACGATATTTGCAAGACAAAAATGTCGTCTGTTTTTCATTTTTGTGGTATATTTTTATGAATAGTTGTAAAATATTAAGTTTATTATTGAGTTGAAAATTTGACGTTAACTTTATGTGATAAATTCTTTAATAGGGGTCATTTTTTCATTAAATTTAAGCGAAAAAATTACATTTTTATTTTTAATATCTTTATTTATTTAGGAAATACAGAAAAATTCAGCATACGTTTTTGTAGAAAATACCTGTTATGTTAAAGAATTCATAAATTATTCATAAATAATAATTTTATACTTAATATGGTCATTGTTGAAGAAAAATAGAGAAATATATTACATTTAAATTAACTTTATGTGATAAATTCTTTAATAGGGGTCATTTTTTCATTAAATTTAAGCGAAAAAATTACATTTTTATTTTTAATATCTTTATTTATTTAGGAAATACAGAAAAATTCAGCATACGTTTTTGTAGAAAATACCTGTTATGTTAAAGAATTCATAAATTATTCATAAATAATAATTTTATACTTAATATGGTCATTGTTGAAGAAAAATAGAGAAATATATTACATTTAAATTAACTTTATGTGATAAAATTCTTAATGGCACTTGTGAATTTCTCGCCGAAAGATTTTGTTGAAAAATTGAAATATTATAGATAAACATTAGACTTCAGCATCTTAAATAAGATACTCAAGTTAACTCAAACATAAAACGTAAAAGTTTCTTAAAAATAAATTTCTTAATCCAGCAACAAACTTTTGTGTGTTAATTGTTTGACCCCAGTTGCTTGCTGGTATAAACTCAGTGTCTTCCTGTTCTTCTTCTTCTTTGTGCCGTGTCCATTCAGGACGTAAGCGATCATGGCCTCCCACAGTTCCCTATCTGTTCTTGCTCTTGATACACCTGTTATTCCACTTAATCTCAGCTCTACTATACAACTGCTCAAGTCCATTTAGTATGTGATGCGTTGCATTCCCTTGTCTCTCCTCCTCTCTCAATCCCGTGAGCATCATGTTCTCCAAGCCCTCCTTCCTCATTACATGTCTTAAAAACTTCAGCTGTCTTTTCCTGATGTCAAATATCAGTTTTCTTCTTGTATCTATCCTCTCCAAAACCTCGTCGTTGCTCAGGCGTTTCGTCCTCAGCATCCTTCTGTAAAGACACATTTCGGCTGCTTCAAGTCTTTCCTTCATCTTTGATGAGATTGTCCAGCATTCGCTGCCATATTGAAGGACAGATTTCCCATAACAACCCAGTACTCTCATCGTTGTTTACAGCAAAATTTTCCTGTCTCTACTCAGCTTCTAGAATGCATCCTTGGCCGGACCATTACCATTTTTTACGCGGAAATTAATTACAATCTTTTTCTTATTTACCTGTGATGAGAAAAGGATGTCAGTTAAACTATTCCTAAGAAGCACATATTAAAAATCAAAGAGCCGCATATGGCTCATGAGTCGCCGTTTGGTGATTCTTTCCTGTATTCCATTGAAAATGTAAGTCAGTACTCCAGTCAGTTGATTGCCATACGTGATACACGCTTGGGCGATCATGTCTCGAAAGAGACATAACTGACTGGGCAGAAGATTATCCCGCAGTAGGTTGCCATTGCTTTCTGCCGTAGAGTGGTTGCCATCCAAGGCTATGGAACCTAATCTGTCCTGTTATTTGACTTATTGCTAAAGGGGGAAGAGATGTATTATATTATTAAGTAATCATTAGTGGGGGATCAGTTTATTATTTCATAACAAAGTAAAACTGATCCCTCACTTTATGCTCAGTAGAAGGCTTAATCATATTTTCAACTATTATATTCAATCAATCAGTTAAGTGCCATACGTGATACACGCTTGGGCAATCATGTCTCGAAAGAGACATGACTGACTGGACAGAAGATTATCCCACAGTAGGTTGGCATTGCTTTCTGCGGTAGACTGGTTGCTAGCCAAGGCTATAGAACCCAATCTGTCCTATCATTTAACCCATAACTGAAGGGAAAAGATGGATTAATACTTTTCCCAAGGGTATTTGTGCGTGAGTGAATGCAAGGAATTTAACTGCAATTCGAACGTGGCTCTCCAATTTGTTTTTTCGAATCGATATCCACTGCACCACAACGCACATAGGATAATGTATTAACCTTTATGCAGTTTTTAAGCTTTTAACGCAGCATCAAACGAAACTCCCTTCAAGTAATTTTATATATGTTGTATCGCCGAAGTGGATACGATACACATAGAATGTGTGCTGCGGTATTATTCAGCACAATATACGGTTCTAAATGGATATACACATAGTTAGAATAACAGACAAGACGAAATTTACAGCATAGAGAGGAGCAGTGTAGAACGCAGTAATTGTCAAAGTAATCAGTCCAAATATTACTCGAATGATACTCGAAAATTACGCTTCGAATGCTACTATTCTTTACTAAAATAGACTATTTCAGACAATGGGTCATTCCATCATTGAGAGTGCTGCAGGGGTGTCAGCCACTCTACAATAGTATGTTCGTTTAGATCATAAAAGTTTAGTTGGAAATAAGATTATGTACAAGTAGAATTTTTAATCATATATCTGTAGGTACAGATAATTTTATATATTTGAGGACATAATTTTGAATTCTTGGATCATAATTTTGTAGGTTCAGATAATTCTATATATATTAGGACATAATTTTGAATTCTTGGATCATAATTCTGTAGGTTCAGATAATTCTATATATATTAGGACATAATTTTGAATTCTTGGATCATAATTCTGTAGGTTCAGATAATTCTATATATTTTAGGACATAATTTTGAATTCTTGGATCATAATTATATAGGTTCAGATAATTCTATATATATTAGAACATAATTTTGAATTCTTGGATCATAATTCTGTAGGTTCAGATAATTCTATATATTTTAGGACAGAAATCTGAATACTTGGATCATAATTCAGTGGGTTTAGATAATTTCATACGTTTTGGTCGAAATTGTTCTTTCTGGGATCATAAAGCTGTTCGTTTAGTTAATTTTCTATGTCTGAATAAGAATTCTGTGCGTTTGGATCGTAATCTAATACATATTTGGTAATTAATTATAATTTTAAATCTGTTTCATATTGACCTTATGATGTGCATTCAGGGTGAGGAACCGCAAAAATAATGAACAACAAAACAGATATTTGAGTTAGAAAAGAAGGTTATATTGAACGTAATATACAAACTTGAACGCAGGTTAGTAAATCCAGGAAAAGTATTAGTAAGAAATAAATATATACAAGTCTTGAAGTGAAATCGTTGGAAATAGGATATCGGTGTATCTTATTCTAGCTGAGTAGAGCTTAGAGCTATTCTGACTTCTGAAGTGGTAATCTGTGGGTAACTTCGGTATCTCTCGGTAACTTACGTATCAGTTCCGGTACGCTCCGATAACTCTAACGGATCTCTCTATAACTCTGCTCAGGAGAAAATGTACACTCAGTCGAGTTCATTATCATATACAAAGAGAAGATCCTACAACACTCTATATGTTAATTGTGATGAGAAATGAAGCTTGGCCATATTATTTCTGTGAGATACACATTCACCGTCAAAAAGCCGCTTGTCGTATGTAATCCGGAGTTTAGTGATTCTTGCACTCTATTTCCTTGACATATGAACAATGCAAGTTATTGCTTGGCGTATTGGATAAAACTAGTTGCAGATTGAAGCTTCTGACACAACGTTCAGACCAAGACCCTCCTCATATTATTTTTGCTGCTTTAATTAAGCTTTAGTTGATACTCTTTTGAACTTAGCAAGTTTATATAACCGCTTTTGCTCAACGTTAGGCAGAAACTTAATGTTTAGTATGAAAGAACGGTCTCAAAAAGAGCATCCGCACGTTTTACTGAACGCAGTAAAGTCATGGGTACACCATACCTCTGGTACAAATGTACTACTTTTCAACCGATGTCTTCTGATATTTTTGCTCACGCGGGGGGGGGGGGGGCAGAAAAGGATGTTACTTACCTGAAACACATAGGTGGCACCACCACCGCCACCTCCCCAGGAAGCATTTTTCACATTCACTTTTTCGCATTCACTCGGCTGCAAAAAGAAAAAGGAGGATTATTCATAACACTGGAAGATATCTATAATAATACTAATACTAATACTAATAATAATAATAAGATTAATAATAATAGCGTATATATATATATATATATTAAAATTTTCTTTCAGCTCTGCTTAAGTATTGAGCGCTTTTTTGTTATTGATTACTCGTCTTGGGTTTTTTCTTTGGGCTACGTACTGGCTCGGTCCAAATCGCTTTGGCTGATGTTCATGTCCTTAACTCTACTCTTTCCTTTTTTACAACCATTTTTCCTTCCGCGTATATAAGCGGAGAGTTTTTTGAAGCTAGTATAGTGATAAGTTTGCATATATATATATATATATATATATATATGTGTGTGTGTGTGTGTGTGTGTGTGTGTGTGTTCTTTTTAAAAAATCTAATTACTATTTACGCCCTCGCTCGCCAATTGAGTACTATGGAGTCATATCGTTAGATTTTAAAAATAGTAGCGACTCAACGCTATTTACGCATCGGTCATTCAGTAATGAATTTAACACTCTCTGCTACTGGCGTATGTTCACATTGTGTATATAAGACGCTAAAAGCTGCCTCCCTCCACCGAGCGCCCATAGGTTAGAAATAGAATCAACGACTGATGTCAATTCGGTCGGATTTCAAAGCGATCGATATCTAACCGCACTAATGAGCGAATCAGGACTGTCTGCGAATGATGATGATATATATATATATATATATATATATATATATATATATATATATAGAATGTTATTATTATAATAATAGCATACTGAAACTTAATAGCTATAAATTTTCCGTGTTATCAAATGAGATGAATAAATAAAGTGGTGTGGGAGGTTATTACATTTTAGAATTGGTGTATTAAACACCGAAACTTTATAGCTATTAAATTGCAGAATGCTATAATAATAATAATAATAATAATAATAATAATAATAATAATAATAATAATAAATAATAACAATATATATATATATATATATATTATAATAAATGCTTCACTTTTGTACTGAGAAGTTTTTTAAAAGTAAATATCTGTACAATATACTTCCATTAGTATTAACCACTAATATATATATATATGTAGACTTTAAAAAACAGTAGCTACTCTGGCATGTACGCATCGCCCATTCAGTAAAAGGAATTAGAGCACTCTGGCTATTGGGCGCGTATAATGATAATATACGCGCTAAAAAGTCTGCCTTCTTCCACCGAACGCCCATAGCCCAGGGGTAGAATCGCCGACTGACGCCATTTCGGTCGGGTTTCAATCCTGGGTTGAAAAGCAGTCGGAGTCTAACCGTACTGATGAGCTGTGATACAGCGAAACAGATCTGTCTGCGGATGACAATATATATATATATATATATATATATATATATATATATATATATATATATATATATATATAATTAAAAATTCAACATCAAAGGCAACATATATTCACTGCCTGAATAATATGGCCGTCTTTTAAATATAAATCATTAGGGTATTTTTATTACTTCTGTTTATAAACCATCAACATCAGTCGCTTATATCTCAATCTAAACATATTTATAAATGGGACTTTCTCTCTGTGTGTGTATGTGTGTGTGTATCTGTGACTGTTACTTATAGACTCCGAAATCGAGCTTGTGAGCAATGATGAGATCTTAGAAATGATGGAAACAAAAAGAAAATTAATTAATAATGCTCAGTCCATGATATCCGCAGCATCCTTCTGTAGAACCACATTGCAGTTGCTTCAAGTTTTTCCTTCATCTTTGATGATATTGTTTACCATTCACTGCCATATTGAAGGACGGACAGCACGTAGCAATCTAGTACTCTCCTCCTTGTTTCTAGCGAAATCTTACTGTCTCTACTCAGCTTCTGGAACGCGTCCTTCGCCATGCCAATTCGCCTTCGGATCTCTGTGTCACACTTTCCGTCTTCTGTTACAACACTTCCCAGGTATTTACATTTTTGTACCTGCTTGATTCTAGTATCTCCAACCTGTGTTTGACATTTTGAACTACCCTTTTTTCTGATATCCAAGCATTCGGTTTTCTTGCAATTTATTTGTAGTCCTTTTTGACACTCTCTTCAGCTACCTTCTGTAGGAGGTCTTCTAATTTTCTTTCTGTGTCTGCAATCAGCACTGTATTATCTGCGTATCTTAGGGTGTTCAAATTGTGGCCTCCGATGACAAATCTTGGCATAACATCTAGGGTCCTCAGAATAGTTTCGATGTATAAGTTGAATAGATCTGATGAAAAGACACATCCTTTTCTCACTCCCCCTTCTATGTTAGTATATCTTATGAATTCTTCACCTTTCCGTATGCAGTCTGTTTGCTGTGCAGTTCTAGTCAAAACACCTTCTTCGTACATAAATTCTTTTTGCTTGCAAGGGATTTTTGCCTTAACGGTAATTAAAAAAAACACCAGATATCTAAAATGCACACTTATAGTTTTCTGTTTTCATAGGAATACAAAATTGACATGAATTAAGTAATTTTAAACTTTCTTTCTAAAGAGATAGTTTGAAGTTTGCTCTAAATCAGAAATGTAAGCGCATGTCTTTTCATAAATTTGGAATGCTCTACAGTGTTGGAACATGAACGATTAAAATTTTTCCTGTTAAGTCAAGCTAAGATGATTAGAAAAGCTCACATAAGTTTTTTGAGCACTGTCACTTTTAATATTTATTTCCGAAGCCAAAATCGCGATTTTTTTTAAGCCGAAACTATTTCAGTGAGTTAAAAAATCAGCCATTTTTTTCCCAGGAACAGTTTATGAATTTTTCTTTTCTCAAGTGTCATACCCAGTGGTTATTTAATATTTTACAAGTGTGTCAACAAAGCTACACTACAATGGACTTGAAGTATAAAATATTTTTGTCCGAGTCTCAGAAACGAGATTCTTGTAATTCATTCTTTTATTCCGTTCCAATGAAGAGGAAACAGTCGCGAATCAATAAGTAGCAGAATGTAGAATACCTTGGAACGCTTCTTGGCCCGAAATCAAGTTTACATCTTCTAAGCTAACTGAAACGTGTTGATCTCCATCTTCCAGAATCAATACAGCTTCATGCAAAAAAAAACAAAAAACCAAAAAAAAAACCAAAAAAAAAAAAACCAAAACACCCAATTCTTCAAAGTTTCAGTTCATATTTTGTCAGTAGTACCAGAAAAAAGTGGATGAATTCAGAGGTTTCGGAGGTTTCTCGTCTAAGAACTCAGTAAGAGGCTTCTTTTTTATGTCATTCAAAAAATTGAATTTTTTTCCAATGAGATTATCTAATCTAAACTTATTTATAAATGGAACGTTGTATGTGTGCGTGTGTGTGTGTCTTTGTGTGTCCGTTACCTACAGACTCCGAAACGGCTCAACCGATTTCCTTGAAAATTTACACAGTTGTACTATAAGCGTCTGCGAGTGTTCTTAGCTAGGCTTTGTGTCGAGTTACTCCCGATAAATATCGAAAATCGATAATCGAAAAAATCGGTTTATAGAAGGAGTGGTCCGATTTTAATTAAATTTGATACACTCATAGACAAAGACATATGAAATGATATTCAGAAGTTTCAAGGTTGCAGTTCTTACAATAGTGCAGAAAATCGATAACATATATATATAAGAGGCAAGATGTTTGTGTGTGTGTCTGTTTATCTGCCTGTATGTCTGTATTTTTTCAGCCCTTTTATTTTAGTTTTTGCTTCGGGTTTGGCTCTAAGTAGGTATTATTGTAGTTCTTCGTCTCAGCCATGATACCATTTACTCAGAGGACTTATTTAGCCTTCAAAATTCAGTTTACGACGAAAAACACTTATTTGATATCGATACCAGGAAATCAAAATTTGACTTACATCCATTCATTTTTCTTTCAGTCTACGGTTTCGCTTTAACTGGAAACAACTATTGCTTTTTAGTCTTTTGTGCCAACGTCCAAAGAGTCTGAGCTCCAGGACCATAGATTAATTTTAAAGCTTTCATTACACCCGAGCAACGCCAGGCTATACTGCTGGTTTTTTGAATAAATGAAACTCCAAAGAAGTAATGTTTGGTGAATTTGGCAGGTCGGGTAACAGATCCCAGTCAAGCTGCAACAATTTTTATCGGGTCGCGAAAGCAACATGATCTCTGGTATTATCCTGATGGACAACAACACCTTTCCTGTTCACCAGTTCTGGCCGTTTTTCTTGAATTGCCACTTTTAATTCGTCCAGTTGCAGGATCAATTGACTGGTTATTTGACAAGAGCCCATAGTACCGATGAAAAGGCACATCCTTGTCTTACGCCCTTTTCTATCTTTGTATATTTGCTAAATTCGTTACTTATCCGTATGCAGGCAGTTTGCTCTACACTTATAGCCAAAACACCTTCACCGTCAGTCAGCTAAGTGCCATACGGGATACACGTTGTTGGGCGATCATGTCTCGAAAGAGACATGATTGACTGGGCAGAAAATTATCCTGTAGTAGGTTGTCATTGCTTTCTACGGTAGACTGGTTGCCGGCCAAGGCTATAGAACCCAATCTGTCCTATTAGTTAACCCATGACTGGAAGGAAATGAGAGATTAATACATTTCCCCCGGGTATTTGTGCGTAAGTGATTGCATATAATTCAACTGGAATTCGAACTCGGCTTCCCGATTTGTCGTTCCGAGTCGATATTCACTGCACCACAAGGACATAGCGGATATTTTTGTTGTTGTTTCGAAGGGAGTTTTGCCTTTACGGTCATTAAAAAACACCAAATATCTAAAACGCATCTTTTAATCTTCTGCTTTTATGGGATACAAATTTGACATGAATGAAGTAATTTTAAACTTTCTAAAAAGATGGTTTAAATCGGAAATGTAAGCATTTGTCTATTGATAATTTTGAAATGTTAAAACCACCTCCATGGGGATGAAAAAAGAGTAAATATACAAAAAGAATATTACATAAAACAAGAATATGTCTTCTCATTGGGCTTATTCGTTCTTTACACCATTAAAAAATAATTAAAGATTGAAAGTGACATGTTGGGTCTTATGCGTTTGTTTTATAACTTTTTATGTATATCGACGTGAGAAGTAGCAAATTCTTTTTAAGGATAAATTATAAACGCAAGGTCAAAAATACTATAACATGAAAAGGTCATCAAATGAGAATTTAATGAAAATTGATTAACTTTGTATTGTAACCGGATTCATGTTGGCTTTTTTGATTCGGTAGTGAACATGATTCGTGCTTAACTTTTCAACTCCAGTGTAAACTTGACCTTATCTTTGTCTACTTGATCTTATTTCATTCATTAGAACAATTCTATAAGACTAAATAACCCATCAAGCGTTGATGTATCTTTTAATTAAATATCGTTAAAAAAAAAAAATTCAATTAATTGGAGTAGATAGATCTATCGCCCGGTTCACACTCCACCCACGTCTATTGAACAGGTTAAGAGGCTCATCCCTTGTTCCCTGTTTAGGATGTGGCTTCCGGCTTTCTCTTTACCAATCTTACTTTTTTTTTCAATTGGAGTAGATAGATCTATCTATCGCCCGGTTCACACTCCACCCACGTCTATTGAACAGGTTAAGAGGCTCATCCCTTGTTCCCTGTTTAGGATGTGGTTTCCGGCTTTTGCTTTTCCAATCTTTTCACTATGACGTAGCCCCCTGCACATCAGTGGCGTTACCGCCTTGCTCGGGGCGATATGATTAAAAAAAAAAAAAAAAATGTCGGTCCCAATAGAATTAGAGGTCTTACCGTGATTTATTATCAGTGGGTATATTCTTAACAGTAAAAGATACGGTGAAGACATTGTGTTGATAGTAGTCGGTCAGTCAGTTAAGTGCCTTACGTGATACATGGTTGGGTGATCATGTCTCTTTCTGCCCATGACTGATTAGGCAGAACATTTTCCCGCGGTAGGTTGCCATTTCTTTTTTTTTTTTATCGTAGATTGGTTGCCAATGGATTGAGTAGCAGAAGAGAGAAGATATGGGTTAATACCTTTCCGAAGTAGATGCGAGAAATTCGACTGGAATTAGAACTCGGCTCTCTAATTTCACATCCAGAGTCGATATCCATTGTATCGCAACGCAAATTCAAAGTTCATGACTGACTTTATTTACAAATATTTTTTCCTTGGTCATTAAGATACCAGACAATTGTTACAGATTTTATTAACCGAATAACAGTCTCATCTAAAAACTATGATAAGAATTTAACTGTCTGGGTCAGGTTTGGTTAGATGCAAGATGTAATGAAGTGAAGACGGTTATATGAGACTCGGATTGGAATGATTATATGCACCAGAATATAGATCCAAGTTCATGGTGAGTCTGTGATACCAGAATCGGAAAAGAAAATGCATAACCTTCTACAGAAGTTAGCGAAAAAAAGTGAAAAGAAAAGACTGAGTATAAACTTAAAGAAAACTGAATGTATGGTCATCAGAAAAAGGAGGAGCCGAACATACTAACTACAAATCGGAGAAACTAAAATAAAACAAGTCAAAAAATTCAAATACCTGGGAAATATTTTGATAGAAGATGGAAAGTGCGACATCGAGATCCAAAGAGGCATTAGCAGAGGCAAGGACGCATTTCAAAACCTACCCAGAGTAGTTTTTAATCATATCACCCCAAGCAAGGCGAAAACGCCACTAATGCCCAGGGGGCTAAGTAAGAGTGAAAAGATTGTAAAAGAGAAAAACCGGAAACCACAACCTAAACAGAAAACAAGGGATGAGCTCTACACCTGTTCAATAGACGTGGGTGGAGTGTGAAACGTGCGATAGTTTAGTCTATCTACTCCAATTGAAAAAAATAAAAGAGTGAAAAGATTGGAAAAGAGAAAAACCGGAAACCACAACCTAAACAGGAAACAAGGGACGAGCCTCTTCACCTGTTCAATAGACGTGGGTGGAGTGTGAACCGGGCGATAGTTTAGTTTATCTACTCCAATTGAAAAAAAAATAAAAAAAGAGTGAAAAGAGAAAAACCGGAAACCACAACCTAAACAGAAAACAAGGGATGAGCCTCTTCACCTGTTCAATAGACGTGGGTGGAGTGTGAACCGGGCGATAGTTTAGTCTATCTACTCCAATTGAAAAAAAATACAAAAAGAAAAGAGTGAAAAGATTGGAAAAGAGAAAACCGGAAACCATATCCTGAACAGGAAACAAGGGATGAGCCTCTTCACCTGTTCAATAGACGTGGGTGGAGTGTGAACCGGGCGATAGTGGATTGCTATGTGATATCTGTCCTTTTGTATGGTAATGAATGCTGGACAATCTCATCAAGGGTGAAGGAGAGGCTTGAGGCAGCAGAAATATGGTTTTACAGAAGGATGCTAAGGATACCATGGACGGATCACGTGTGCAAAGATGAGGTGTTGGAAAGGATGCAAACGAGAAGAAAACTGATACTAAATATCAGGAAGAGACAAATGAGGTTTATGGGACACGTAATGTGGAAGGAGAGTCGGAGAACTTAATACTCACAGGTCGGATAAAGAGAAGAAAAGACATGGAAAAGCAGCGCGAGACGTACTTGTTAGGTCTGAGCAAATGGATGGCGGAGCGAGGCTTAGAAGAGATACCAAGAGAAAGAATATTGAGATCGGCAAGAGACAGAGCAAAGTGGAAGTCCATGATCGACTACGTCCTAAAGGGACACGGCTCATGAAGAAGAAGAATATAAACCTAAGTTCATGGAGAGTCAGTGATAAGGCATATGCGCTCAAACGAACTATGTAACAGCTTTTGAAGAAAAAGACATACAATACCCTGTACTATTTGAATACAAGTAAAATCAAAACAGAAAAAAATAAATGTTTGCAGAGAATTTACAGTCGGTGATTTTTTTTTAATTGTATCACCCCGAGCAAGGTGGTAATGCCACTGATGTGCAGGGGGCTACGTAAAAGTGAAAAGATTGGAAAAGAGAAAGCCGTAAACCACATCCTAAACAGGGAACAAGGGATGAGCCTCTTAGCTTAACCCACTTTAACCCAGTGTTCTCATTTGAGGACAGCATAAAAAACTGTAAAAAAAATAAGGGGTATAAATCATTTTGTAAAACTATGATTATATATAAGTAATGAGGACATATTGATTCATCAATAAAATTACCTACCAAATATTGGCCGGTTGGAAGAAAAATTCTTGTGATTTGTAAATCAATTTAATGTTTTGAAACCTGAGGACACTGGGTTAAAATGGGTTAAGGAAAAAAAGTCTCAACAGTCAAGTCATTAACTACTATCTTTTTAAGCAGTATTAATTTCTCTTAATTATCGGCCTCTCATTTTCTTAACCTGATACCAAAGTTTACGGAGAATGGAGCAGCCTTGAATCGTGCTAACGGAGTAAAATAGAAAAGAAAAAAAACATAGGTCTTTGAATTTAGTACTGATACAGACAGTGTCAGGTGACCTTATAATGGCAGTGTTTGGTCATTTCTTTAGCCAATCAGCATCTTCGTGATATACCGTGTTTGATTGATTTTAATTTACGATTAATCATTATAAATCTAAATAGAATCCTGATTCAGTCAGTTAAATGTCATACGTGATACACGCTTCGGCGATTATGTCTCGAAAGAGTTAACTGACTGGGCAGGAAATTTTCTAGCAGTAGGTTGCCATTACTTTCTGTGGTAGACTGGTTGCCAACTAAGGCTATACAACCAAATCTGTCTTGCCATTTATCTCATAGCTGGAGGGAGATGATATGGATTAATACCTTTCCCTTTCCGAGTAAATTTATGAAACGAATTGAACTGGAATTTGAACTCAGCTCTCTGAGGTCTCATTCCGAGCCGATATCCACTGCATCACAATGCATATCCGACAGACGTAATCTTCATTTAACCTTATATTTATACTAGCAGTATAACCCGGCGTTGCTTGGGTGTAATGAAAACTTGAAAACTAATTTATGGTCCTGGAGCTCAGACTCTTTGGACGTTGGCACGAAAGACTAAAAAGCAATAATTGTTTCCAGTTAAAGCGAAACCGTAGACTGAAAGAAAAATGAATGGATGTAAATCAAATTTTGATTTCCTGGTATCGATATCAAATAAGTGTTTTTCGTCGTAAACTGAATTTTGAAGGCTAAATAAGTCCTCTGAGTAAATGGTATCATGGCTGAGACGAAGAACTACAATAATACCTACTTAGAGCCAAACCCGAAGCAAAAACTAAAATAAAAGGGCTGAAAAAATACAGACATACAGGCAGATAAACAGACACACACACAAACATCTTGCCTTTTATATATATATATTATCGATTTTCTGCACTATTGTAAGAACTGCAACCTTGAAACTTCTGAATATCATTTCATATATCTTTGTCTATGAGTGTATCAAATTTGATTAAAGTCGGACCACTCCTTCTATAAACCGATTTTTTCGATTATCGATTTTCGATATTTATCTGTAGTACCTCGACGCAACCTACTGCGGGTTAATCTTCTGTCCAGTCAGTCATGTCTCTTTCGAGACATGATCGCCCAAGCGTGTATCACGTATGGCACTTAACTGACTGATCTCGACGCAAAAACTAGCTAAGAACACTCGCAGGCGCTTATAGTACAACTGTGTAAATTTTCAAGAAAATCGGTTGAGCCGTTTCGGAGTCTATAGGTAACGGGGACACACACTGACACACACACAGACACACACACACAGACAAAGTTTCATTTATAATTAAGTTTACATTAGATTTCACCAGTTATTCTCAGTTAGGGTTATGAGCGCTCTCGTCTTGGACCCGATTCTTGGACCTTACATTCTCTCTCTGCGATGTAAAAGTGTCTGCTCAGATAATATCGCAGTTGTTTATACATCCATCGGTGGGAGAATATGATGCATAAATCGGATGATTGATTTGTTTTTAACGGATTATTAAACTTTTGCGTTTTATTTAAAGTCAGAAAGCATTTATAGAAAGTAACAGTTTTTTTTCATATAATAAAGATTTTAGTGATACAGTTCCTACTAATTAATCCATAGCTGGGGAGAGGATAGGCAGAGTCACCTTTCCTAAAGTTGTTTGTGTGTAAACAAAATATAACGAACCCAACAGAAACTGGAACTCATCTCAACAATTGATAAATTCCGAGCGTCTCTCCATCACACGACTTGCAAATACAAGCTTACAAACCCTGTTATTCCATCTAATTACTGACAAGACATTGTATCCCTTTACTTCGGTGAACGAGCGGTGATGTGGCTGTAAACCACTATTATATCTTGTCTAAGATTAGTTTCAAAGAATTCAGTCAATTAAGTGCCATACGTGATACACGCTTGGGCGATCATGTCTCGAAAGAGACATGACTGACTGGGCAGAAGATTATCCCGCAGTAGGTTGCCATTGCTTGCTGTGGTAGACTGGTTGCCGACCAAAGCTAAAAAACCCAATCTGTCCTGTTATTTAACCCGTAACTAGAGGGAAGAGACAGATTAATACCTTTCCCAAGGGTAATTGTGCGTAAGTGAACGCAAGGAGTTCAACTTGAATTTGAACTCGGTCCCCTGATTTCTCGTTCCGAGCCGATATCCACTGCACCACAACGCACATCCTACAAAGAATTAGAGACCCTAATTATCCATCAATCATTGTAGTTTTGGAGAGACCTAATTTGACTTCGTCGTGATAGCAGTTTCATTGTTCTATCTGGTCTCAGGTTTGTTTCATGGGATTGAAGATTCTACTTATCCGTTTGAAAGAATGTAGAGAAATAAACTGACTCCATTTTGATACAACTTTCATTATACTATAATGTCTAGGACTTGTTTCATAGGATCAAGGACTTATTCATCAACACGCGTAATTATGGAAAGAAAGACATTTACTTTGTTTTAATGGCTCGTTATCTATATATTCTACTTCATAGGATTGAAGACATTACTTATCCATCAGTCCTCGTAATTATGAATAGATATAAAATAATTTCATTTTGACATAGGTTTCATCATTATGGATGTGCGTTGTTGTGCAGTGGATATCGACACGGAACGATAAATCGGGGAGCCGAGTTCGAATTCCAGTTGAACACCTTGCATTCACTTACGCACAGTTACCCTTGGGAAAGGTATTAATCTGTCTCTTCCCTCTAGTTACGGGTTAAATAACAGGACAGATTGGATTTTTTAGCCTTGGTCGGCAACCAGTCTACCGCAGAAAGCAATGGCAACCTACTGCGGGATAATCTTCTGACCAGTCAGTCATGTCTCTTTCGAGACATGATCGCCCAAGCGTGTATCACGTATGGCACTTAACTGACTTCATCATTTTACGGGTGCTGGACTTTTTCATAGAATTGGAAGCCTTAATTATCCATTACACTTCAAAATCATTTGGAGACCAGTTTCATTATTCTATCTGGTGTAAGACTTGTTTCATAGGATTGCAAACCTTATCCATCAACACACGTAATTATGAAGAGAAATAAATTGACTTCATTTTGAGACCGGTTTCATTATTCTATCTGGTGTAAGATTTGTTTCATAGGATTGCAAACTTTATCCATCAACACACGTAATTATGAAGAGAAATAAATTGACTTCATTTTGAGACCGGTTTCATTATTCTATCTGATGTAAGACTTGTTTCATAGGATTGCAAACCTTATCCATCAACACACGTAATTATGATGAGAAATAAATTGATTTCATTTTGAGACCGGTTTCATTATTCTATCTGGTGTAAGACTTGTTTCGTAGAATTGCAAACCTTATTCATCAACACACGTAATTATGAAGAGAAATAAAATTGACTTCATTTTGAGACCGGTTTCATTATTCTATCTGATGTAAGACTTGTTTCATAGGATTGCAAACCTTATCCATCAACACACGTAATTATGAAGAGAAATAAATTGACTCCATTTTGAGACCGGTTTCATTATTCTATCTGATGTAAGACTTGTTTCATAGGATTGCAAACCTTATCCAGCAACACACGTAATTATGAAGAGAAATAAATTGACTTCATTTTGAGACCGGTTTCATTATTTTATCTGGTGTAAGATTTGTTTCATAGGATTGCAAACCTTATCCATCAACACACGTAATTATGAAGAGAAATAAATTGACTTCATCTTGAGACGGCTTACGGCCTATCACGTTGAATACACCGGTTCTCGTTTGATCACCGAAGTTAAGCAACGTTGAGCCTGGTCAGTACTTAGATAGATGACCGCTTGGGAATACCAGGTACTGTAAGCGTTTCGTGACGGATGTGCGTTGTGGTGCAGTGGATATCGGCTCGGAAAGAGAAATCGGTGAGCCGAGTTCGAATTCCAGTTGAATACACTACGTTCACTTAAGCACTGGTACTCTTGCGAAAGGTATTAATCCGTACCTTCCCTCCAGTTATGGGTTAAATGACAAGGGTTGGACCCTGCTCTAAATGACAAGGGTTGGACCCTGCTCTTAAAAATTAATCTTGAGACACGAAAAGAAAAAAAGTATTACTAGACACAAAACTTATATAAAAACAACAATAAATTGTTGAAAGAAAAAGGTATTACGAGCAATAAATAAATAAAATTTAGTTGGCAATCAATGATCCGCCGAAGTTGTTATGCCATAAAAACAACCAACCAAACCATTTTGATACCGGTTTCATTATTCTCTCTGGTGTCAGGCCTGTTTCATCCTATTGGAACCATCAATTATGAAGAAGAATACATCTATTTTACTCGAAATAGGTTTTATATTAACAGAAATCTTATTCATTAAGTAATTCCGAAAAAGAATAAATAAATTTACTTTGTTTTCATACCAGTTACGGATGTGCGTTGTGGCGCAGTGGATATCGGCTCGGAACGAGAAAACGGGGAACCGAGTTCGAATTCCAGTTGAATTCCTTGCATTCACTTACGCGCAAATACCATTGGGAAATGTATTAATCCGTCTCTTCCTTCCAGTTGTGGGTTAAATAACAGGACGGATTGGGTTCTATAGCCTTGGTCGGCAACCAGTCTACCGCAGAAAGCAATGGCAACCTACTGTGGGATAATCTTCTGCCCGGTCAGTCATGTCTCTTTCGAGACATGATCGCCCAAAGCGTGTATCGCGCATGGCACTTAACTGACTGACTATAAAACATATCACTGGTCAACAATTTTTTTTCTCTTGCAAAAAGAGTTGGCGCTGATTTGAACTAATTTTGGGGTGTAGAATCTGAATTTTGATCTCAGATGTGTTCTTTCACATCACATTCTTGTGATGTCAGTGTACCACATTTTCATGCATTTTACCCAAGATAATCATTTTCAGTACAGTTTGAAGATTTTATGGCTGAACAGTGTCATATGCAGGGTAACAAGTTTTTAATAGGTTGAATACATTTCTTGAAATAAATTACATTGTTGTATGATGTCTCATTAATTTTTTTCTGATTGGCTGGATTATAATGACAAGCTTTAATTAAATCATACTAACAAGCAAGATACATTATTTACACAGCTGCTACCGGAGAACCTGGGTGATGTGAGTGAAGAGCAAGTTGAATGCTTTCCGCAAATCATTAAAATATTGGAAGAACGTTATCAATGTAGATGGGACTTAAGCACGATGGCAGATTATTGCTGGACTTTGATGAGAGATGTTCCCGGAGCTGTACATTAAAGATTGTCAAAGTGGAGGAAATTTATGCCATAGAGTAGATGCTGGATACATGGATGTTTTACCGTTTTTTATTATCATACTTAATTTTTACATGATTTGCTCCAGTAAATAACTTAATTATTTTCAGTTATTTTAATCATGATTATAAACTCCATATTCTGCAAAAATGCAAGTTTTTATATCTCATAAATTTGTCGTGATAGGCAAAAACTGATGCCAGATTTGGATTCCCCACCCCCAAATTAGGTAAAATGCATTGGAATACCATACACCATAAAAAATTCGTTGAGCAGTGATTTCGTAATATTTAATACTAGCGGTAGAGCCCGGCGTTGCTAGGGTGTAATGAAAGATTTAAAACTAATCCATGGTCCTGGAGCTCAGACTCTTTGGACGTTGACACGAAAGACTAAAAAGCAATAGTTGTTTCCAGTTAAAGCGAAACTGTAGACTGAAAGAAAAATGAATGGATGTCAGTCAAATTTTGATTTCCTGGTATCGATATCAAATTTTCTGCATTATTGTAAGAACTGCAACCTTGAAACTTCTGAATATCGTTTCTTATGGCTTTGTCTATGAGTGTATCAAATTTGATTAAAATCGGACCACTCCTTCTATAACCCGATTTTTTCGATTATCGATTTTCGATATTTATCGGGGGTACCTCGACACAAAACCTAGCTAAGAACACTCGCAAACGCTTATAGTACAACTGTGTAGAATTTCAAGAAAATCGGTTGAGCCGTTTCGGAGTCTACAGGTAACGGACACACATATACACACAGACACACACACACAGTCAAAGTTCCATTTATAAATAAGTTTAGATTTTACTAATCCGTCAGCCATCTTAAATTCTCCCCTAACTGAAAATGATTTCTTTAATGATTCGGAATTTGTCCGCAAATATCATTAGGGCAAATTATTTGTTCGATACGCTCGGAATCAGTTTCTTTGGCAGCGTTTAGCCTGTATAATTGGGAAATATAGCCACAGGGCAAATACATAGCGTACTCTGGATCCAGTTTAGATTGAGAAAACGCTGTCTTTGAAAGGTCAGTCATCAACCTCGATATTTTCCGCTCGATTCAAAGATCACAAGACTGCAGGATATCGGCGGACTGGCCGTAGGCTGATAAAGTGAGGCAAAGTCGGTCTGATGTGAACGAAAATGTGGTTGAGAGGTGTCTGATCCAGAAATAAATATGTGAACGTCTGTATCAGAGTTGTTCAATTTACCGAGCCATTTCTAGACATTTTATCCACTTCAGACATTTTAGACCTCTCTCGAAACCACATCATTTATTATTTAATAGTATTTTTCTTGCATTGAAAAAGAATGTATGCCACATTATTTATAGCAAGGCTCTGTGCTTGGACGATTGATAAATGTGTAAAAGAGATACTGGTTATAAAGCAATCCTTTACATAAATCTACAATCCGCCCGTGCATTGAATACAGCTACCATATCTAGTCGGGTGCTCCTGCTATCCACCTAGGTGTCCTTGACAAAATCCAACGAAGTATCTGTAATGTGATAGATCCCGACTTAGCAGCCCAGACACAGTAACTTTCTCACCGGCGCAATGTGGCTTCCCTGTGTCTCTTCTACAAATACTTTCACGGTTTCTGCTCCGATGAACATAGCTCTCTCTATATATTTATCCCTATATATAAATTTACTCGAGCGACAAGATTAGCAACTAGGTCCCACCCTTTTACTATGAAACCAATAAATTGTAAACGCAAATTCTAATCCACAGCTTCTTTTCTCGCATTTCCCGCCCATGGAATTCCCTTCCATTTACTTGTTTCCCCGACAGGTACAATCTCCAAGAGTTTAAATGTAAAGTCAATAGTCATCTATCTCACTAACCTGCATCCTCTCTCTCATGCTCTTTTCTCCGTCCACTCCCCTCTCATCAGTATTCTTATCATTCTCTTACCCACTTCCTGACACCCCCTATAACCTTTACTAAGGAGTCAGCTTACAGTGGAAAATTACCAAGTTCCTCACATTTTGGGTGCGTTAAGTCGATTAGCAATCGACATAGCACGATTATAACGTTCAGTGCAAAACTACTCCACAACACTACCATATGTTTTTAATCGGCTTTACTACAAGCAAGGAAGTAAAGCCACTAAGACTGTGGAAGAATTGGAAAGCAAGAACATTACTAAAGAGCAAGGGCAATAGAAGATAACGATTGGCATTGTATTTTTAAAAAAGTTGGCGAGACAGTATGAAGCAGGGAGAGGTGTTTAAACGTGATATGGGCGTAAGCCTTTAGTTGTCGGAAAGTCATCCACCTGGGAATCGGGCCTACAAAGTAACAGTTGGAGGGAAGGAGCTGCTCGGGTGGAACTTACTTCTAGATAATCTAAACATATTTATAAATGGAACTTTGTATCTGTGTGTGTATGTGTGTGTTTGTCAGTGTGTGTGTGTGTCGGTTACCTACAGATTTCGAAACGGCAAAACCGATTTTCTTGAAAATTTGCACAGTTGTACTGTAAGCGTCTGCGAGTTTTCTTAGCTAGGTTTTTTATCGAGGTACCCCCGATAAATATCAAAAATCGATAATCGAAAAAATAGGGTTATAGAAGGAGTGGTCCGATTTTAATCAAATTTGATACACTCATAGACAAAGCCATAAGAAACGATATTCAGAAGTTTCATGGTTGCAGTTCCTACAATAGTGCAGAAAATCTATAATATATATATATAAAAGGCAAGATGTTTGTGTGAATGTCTGTGTTTATCTGCCTGTATGTCTGTATTTTTTTCAGCCCTTTTTATTTTAGTTTTTGCTTCGGGTTTGACTCTAAGTAGGTATAATTGTAGTTCTTAGTCTCTGCCATGATACCATTTACTCAGAGGACTTATGTAGCCTTCAAAATTCAGTTTACGACTAAAAAAATCTTATTTTATATTGAGACCAGGAAATCAAAATTTGACTTACATCCATTAATTTTTCTTTCAGTTTACGGTTTCGCTTTAACTGGAAACAACTATTGCTTTTTAGTCTTTCGTGTCAACCTCCAAATAGTTTGAGCTCCAGGACCATGGATTAGTTTTAAAGCTTTCATTACACCCTAGCAACGCCGGGCTATACTGCTAGTAAAACATACACATGACTCTACACATATACATAAACACTATATTCAGTTACACGTAAAATAAACTTGAGTGTCGATAATGGTTAAAACTATAGCCAAAAAGGCTCTAAAAATTTGTAATAATGTCTAGTGCCAAGATTGTTCGTTTTTTCAGTGGTTTTACTGATAAAATGTATTTTGGCAAGCACGATATTTATCGTTAAGGGCTCGATATCGGGGTGGAAATAGATTGATAATTACAAAGAGTTTGTCTCTTAGCAGATTTGTGCCAACTTCGAAGTTTCGTGAGGACGCTGTTTAGATATCCTCGCTTGTCAGGGTTGTTTGATGTTGATATAAACAAGAAAAAACCGAAACCTAACGGCAAACAGAACTGACGAGTGAGAACATTATAACGGTGTCCTCACCAAACTTCGAAGTCTGCATTAATATCAGTCAGTTAAGTGCCATACGTGATACACGCTTGGGCGATCATGTCTCGAAAGAGACATGACTGACTGGGCAGAAGATTATCCCGCAGTAGGTTGCCATTGCTTTCTGCGGTAGACTGGTTGCCGACCAAGGCTATAGAACCCAATCTGTCCTGCTATTTAACCCATAACTGGAAGGGACAGACGACTTAATACCTTTCCCAAGGGTATTTACGCGTAAGTGAATGCAATGGATTCAACTCGAATTCGAACTCGGCTCCCCGGTTTCTCGTTCCGAGCCGATATCCACTGTACCACAAGTATTTAATTTTAAAATCCAGTATTAAAAAGAAAAATACTGGATTAAAAAGAAAAATATTGGATTAAAATACTGGATGAAAATGAAAAGTACTGGATTTTAAAATTAAATACATATAGGCTAGGGTTAAATAGGGACTTAGGTGTATTGAATCTTTATAAATATTTCAATAGTTAAACAATTTTAGATACACTTAAAAAATATCTTTAAAACAACATTTAAAAGTATGATTAGAGATAGGTTTACGTTTACAGATATTAAAAAACTCTATCGCTTTCTACGTCACGTGATGTAAACATCTCTCGACGAACGTTTCTAGTTTAAATTTTCAAATCATTTGTTTCTGATGAAAGGCCGAGGTCGGTCTGAAATATCAAATATATATATAATAATAGAAATAAATAAATACTGTTGTCAAAAAATACATTTTTAAACTAACAACTTTTTAGTAGTTTTTCCTATACATATTATCACAGTATACGTGGATCATCATTATGCTGTATATATATATATATATATATATATATATATATACCGATCTGAATATTCGAGAAATCTTGTTAGAAAAGTATACATCCAGTTCGGTAGGTAGAGATATATCAATATACTTTACAGATTTTATAAATTTCATCCGAAATCAGTACAGACTGCTTGGTCAGTAAATGACAATGTTTCTTTGGAGGGAAACGGTTCATATTCCCATTACAATTCCCATATCATTTTGATATTAGATAATAACGAAGTTATTTAATTGTTTACTTATTATAATTTTAAAGGTTTTCTTTTCTCAAACGAAATCCCAAAGGGATCCGTATTTTCTGTTGGCAATTTTTCCCAATTCGCTTGAGTTGTTCGCAGAGAGTTGACATAAGACATTAAGTTTTTGCCAAATCTATAATGCATTGATGTCGACCAAATTCAATAGTCTCATTCAAAAGTTTCATTCAGATTGGGCAGTTTTCCAAAGCGAGGCTTGTCATTGTTAAATCTTTAAAACCACAGTTGACATGTACGAGCTTTCAGCTCATTCGAATACACAAGCACAGCGTTTGAAATTTCTCTGTAGCCGTGATAACTTTTTGGAAATCATACAATAAAGATATGTCACCTTTTAGTTATAAGCGTCCATGAGATTAAATTATGAGAGAGAAGGGATGAGGCGATAAATTAATTCAGTTTTTTTTTTTTTTTTTTTTTGCTACTGAATCTCGGTCTTACATCTGTTGGTTGACTAATAACACAGACCTGCAATTTAAAAACGTAGCGCATGGAGAAATTTTAACAATTTTTGAACAATGTTGGAATGTTGAATAGTATCGAGGTGAGTGTTGTCGCAGGGACTACACTATTTGAATTAAATCGAAAATAGAAAATAGACAAGACACCACACTGTTGGAAATAATACGAAAAAAAAACAATAGAACATAAAAAATAAACACCACAGTATTTGAATTAATGCGAAAATAGAAAAAAGACAATATAAAATATAAAATAGACACCACAATATTTGAATTAATTCGAAAATAGAAAAAAGACAATAGAAAATAAAAAATAGATACCACACTACTTGAAGTAATTCGAAAATGGAAAAAGACAATAAAAAATAAAAAATAGACACCACAGTATTTGAAGTATTTCAAAAATAGTAAAAAAAACAATAGAAAATAATAGACAGCACAGTATTTGAAGTATTTCAAAAATAGATAAAAGACAATAAAAGATAGAAACCACAGTATTTGAATTAATTCGAAAATGAAAAAAAGACAATAGAAAATAAAAAATAGACACCACAGTATTTGAATTAATTCAAAAATAGAAGAAAGACAATAGAAAATAATAGACACCACAGTATTTGCAGTAATTCGAAAATAGAAAAAAGACAATAGAAAATAAAAAATAGACGCCACAATATTTGAATTAATTTATAAAAAAAAAAATAGATAATAGAAAATAAAAAATAGACCCCACAGTATTTGAATTAATTCGAAAATAGAAAAAAAAGCAAATAGACACCATACTATTTGAAGTAAATCGAAAATAGAACAAAACTTTTCCAAATTTTCATGTGACTGGAGTATTGTCGAAACAAAAATATTTCTTTAAGATCTAGTCAAGTTAGATAACTTTGTGATGGCCACCATTTCTTTTCATCATGTGTAACAATGCAAAAAAAAAAAAATGAACGGTTTGCATTCCTAGTAAAAAAAGAAAAGAAAAAAAAAACTGGTTATGTCATTAAATATGGACATTTTGTCTCATCTTTTCTGCGCTCCTAATCTTGCTCTGTATGACAGTAATCCTTTCGAAACATTGCAGAATTTCTGGAAGGAATTTTTTGCCTGTTTCTTTGCATCGAAATTTGAAAATCATTGCGTTCAAGGGATGGACAATTTGTCAAATAGATAGAATTACGTTATTTATAATGTGAGTGAATGGGGTGATTGAATATATCAATTAATATCAAAGAACCATTTGTTTATTTCCATCTTCAAATGCAAAAGGTCTTTTATTCCAACCTAATATATTTTCCCAAATGTTTATCGAATTGCCGATCTCTCGCACGTAACGTTTGGTAGATTTCAAAACCCATTGCATGCTCATCTAAACTAAGCATAGTAGATAACAACAGTGTGCCTCGTGGCGGGTAATGGTTAAGAAGCTTTTTCAGTTGACCATTACTTCTAGGGAGTACGTTGATCCTCACTAAGCTTGTTAAATAACTACTAAAATGTTTCTTTGCCGACGAAAGAAAGCTTTAAAAAATGCCCTAGAAATTGACGAAAGATAGAAATGAGTTTAATTCCCGTCGGTGACTCATCTGAGCTTATTAAATATAGCCGCCTTTTAGTTTGTGAAGGTTCAAATATGTTAAGCCCAAACCTATGGCGGTCTCCCCTCCAGACAGTACTTTTGGATAATACTTCTCATATATATATATATATATATATATATATATATATATATATATATATATATATATATAATCCGATATTTTTATTACTTCAAAAGTTTTTGCATTAAGTTTTTTTTTATTTTACTTGTACTCCACTGCGCACTCAAGCATGATTTATTTTCCCAGAGTGTTTGCTTCAGAGATGGCTTTGCACTAAAAATAATGTTTTAAGTAATATATATATATATATATATATATGTGTGTGTGTGTGTGTGTGTGTGTGTGTGTGTGTGTACTTACAAGTGTGTATGACTAATTTACGCTATTGCGATCTTTAGTGAATGGAATTAATTTCCCTCTGCCGATTTAATTAGCAAAGAGCCGAGATAATTTCCTGCCATTCCCCGAATAGACAAACTTGAGGCGCATGAAAAATACTTACCTGGCATATAACCTATTTCATATATATATATATATATATATATATATATATATAAGTGTAAGTCATATTTAGAGACATTTAAACGATTGCATATATTAGAGAAGATCACGAGGGAATGAAAATTTATTGATATATTGGCAGAAGTTTCCGGTACCTGGGACGAAAGATCGTAGAAGTAACATTATTTACCGTATAATGCTCAATTGATACTGTGCTGATAGCAGATGCGGATAAGAAACTTCAAGACCTCCTACAGAAAGTAGTTTAGGAAATCAGAGAGAAAGGACTACATTCTAAGGCTCAATTTTCCACACGAAAACGTTTTCCTCAAAGTAACAAACCTAAAATAAGGATTCACTTTAACATTATAACGTAAATCAAAATTCCGTCGCTATAAATGGTAATGTTATTACAGATGTTTTTCTCCAAGGAAACATTTGGTATTTGTCGACCGAGCAACCAGTACTATTTTCGGTTGAAATTTATTAAATATTTTTTTTGATTACAGGCTTTTTAAGTCCATTTGTGATGCAGTGCATATCGACTCGGAACGACAAATCGGGTTGCCGAGTTCGAATTTTAGTTGAATTCCTTACATTCACTTACGCAGAAATACCCTTGGGAAAAGAATTTAATCCGTCTCTTTCCCCCACTTATGGGTTAAATAACAAGACAGAGTTGGTTCTATAGCCTTGGCTGGCAACCAGTCTACCGCAGAAAGCAATGGCAATCTACTTCGCGATAATCATCTTCCCAGTCAGTCATGTCTCTTTCGAGACACAATCGACCAAAGCGTGTGTTATGGCCGCGTTTCCACTTAACGACTAGGTGAATGGTCTAAAATAACTGGAATTGAGCAAAGATTTCCTGCAAATAAAGTGCAGCCTAGACCTTAACTGAGACCCAAGAAAGACATATTCAAAGTGGACAATATGGACAAGCCCTCACTGTAAATAATGAGTTATGATTCTTTGGAATCCAGTAAGTCTTCAGAGCAAACCTATCCCGAGAAAATGCTTCATCTAAACAAAATTCAAGATAATATTACTACTAATAATTCTACTAGTGGAAATACATCAATTAAAATAAAGATGAAAGAAATCCTAGTCCAAAATGAATAATTCATGACAATTCTTCATCTAATCAAAATTCCAGATAATATTACTACTACTAATACTACTAGAGGAAATAAAGCAATTGAAATGAGTATGAAAGAAATCTTAATCCACAATGAAGAATTCTTGTCAATGTTTAATCTAATCAAAATTCCAGATAATATTACCACTACTAATACTACTAGAGGAAATAAAGCAATTGAAATGAGTATGAAAGAAATCTTAATCCAAAATGAAGAATTCTTGTCAATGTTTAATCTAATCAAAATTCCGGATAATATTACTACTACTAATACTACTAGTTGAAATAGAGTAATTGAAATGAAGACGAAGTAGTGATCAAAATTCAATAACAATTCCTTTTCATTAAATCATATTCACTGTTCGTGATTTGTTAAATATATATCAGGAACATATAATTAACTGTCCAAGAATGTTTTTCTCTTTCATTATAATTCCTTGATCATAAGCGCCATGAATTCCCGAGTCAGGGCATCCCGACGTGGTGTAATGGTTAACTAGCTTGTCTCGCTAGAGCCTGTTACAACTGAGTAGTGAGTTCGATCCTCACTGGGTACCCCATACTTTCGGCCTTATGCCACATCGAATACGGGCACCTCGAGTTGGTGTAATGGTTAGCGTGCTTGTCTAATTAGAATTCATTGGTGAGTTCGATCCAAACTGGGTGTCCCATACTTTCGGCCTTGTGCCACATCTAAGCTTTGCTTAGAAAATTACCACCAATTCTCGAGTCATATCTCTCTCACTCTCAAAAAAAAAAAAAAAAGAATTGCTTAATCTCTAAAATAATACAATTTGACTATCTTTTTGGCAGTTCTTCTTTACGCTTGTTATGGCTGATGATAAATTATTTCACTGAAATTTCACTCAGACTAGAACAAATTGTTTTATTAAAAGCTGTCAACTTGAAGTTGTGATGTCAAAAACAATTTGCTTCAACTTCGGCCATGTTCGATTTTATAAAATTTAGAACTTCAATTTCAAAGTAGCTGGTGTTTTTTTTTCTCTCTCTCTTTCTAATGCGTAATCAAATTACTAAAAACATCGCCAGATAACATTTGACGAAAGAAATCAAAGAGAATATGTTGATGATGTAAGCAGGTGCAATTTTTATTTGCTTATTTCATTTAGGTCTTATTTATTTGTTTTCTTACATCTTCTTTCTAAGAATCTTGTCTCGCGAGAGCGAAGCAAAAAAGATCTATTATAATCCGATTTATAACACTTAAAATTAAATGTAGTTTTTTTCTCTCATAGTCTTTTTCGTTCTCTCTTTCTCCTCATGCCTGTGTTTTGGTAGCTGTGGCTGCCCGAAGGCAGGTGGATTTGTAAAAGTAAATGTATTATTAATTCTCCCCATCCCGTTTTCTTTCTCTCATTATCTACCTATTTTGTTTCTTTTAAACCGACGGAGACACAGGAGGTGGTTAGTGCACGCGAATAAATATGAGCAAATAAATAATTAAATAAAATGAGCGAAAACAATGAAAGAATACAAATTAACAATAGGCACTGAATTTAAATTTTTGAAAATCAAATTTGTCTAAAAAGCAAGAAGGTGGAAGAGAGATTTACAAGAGAGAGAAGAAACTGTCAGCATAGGACTTATAATAATATGAGAAGAAGAAAACATATCGCCCGGTTCACACTCCACACACGTCTATTGAACAGGTGAAGAGGCTCATCCCTTGTTTCCTGGTTAGGTTGTGGTTTCCGGTTTTCTCTTTTCCAATCTTTTCACTTTTCTTTTTTTTTTTTTCAATTGGAGTAGATAGACTAAACTATCGCCCGGTTCACACTCCACCTCCGTCTATTGAACAGGTGAAGAGGCTCATCCCTTGTTTCCTGTTTAGGATGTGGTTTCCGGTTTTCTCTTTTCCAATCTTTTCACTTTTCTTTTTTTTTTTTTTCAATTGGAGTAGATAGACTAAACTATCGCCCGGTTCACACTCCACCCACGTCTAATGAACAGGTGAAGAGGCTCATTCCTTGTTTCCTGTTTAGGATGTGGTTTCCGGCTTTCTCTTTTCCAATCTTTTCACTTTTCTTTCTTTTTTTTTCAATTGGAGTAGATAGACTAAACTATCGCCCGGTTCACACTCCACCCACGTCTATTGAACAGGTGAAAATGATCATCCCTTGTTTCCTGTTTAGGATGCGGTTTCCGGCTTTCTCTTTTCCAATCTTTTCACTCCCATGTAGCCCCCTGCACATCAGTGGCGTTACCGCCTTGCTCGTAGTGATATGATCAAAAAAAAAAAAAAAATTAAGGAGAGAGAACAATAAAAGAAGAGGAATCATGAAGACAGTAAATAACGATTGACATTGCATTTAAATTTTTGAAGATCAAAGTTAACTGGAAAGTAAGAAGCCGAAAGAGAGTTCCACAAGAGAGAGATGCAGCTGTTAGCATAGGACTTATAATAATATGAGAAGAAAACATAATTAGGAGAGAGAACATTAAAACAACAGAAAGTAAGAAGACAGAAGATAAAGATTGACATTGCATTTAAATTTTTGAAGATTAAAGATGACAGAAAAGCAAGAAGAGAGTTCCTGAAGTGAGAGAAGGAACTGTTAGCATAAAACCTACGGTTACATCCAGCAATGTCAACTGTAAAATTATGAATCCTGTCATTCTAGTCAGTCAGTGAATTAAGTGACCTACGTGATACACACTTGGACGATCATGTCTCGAAAAAGATATGGCTGACTGGATAGAATAATTTCCTGCAGCAGGTTGCCATTACTTTCTGAGGTAGACTGGTTGCCAACCAAGGCTATAGAACGCAATCTGTTCCTGCTTTTCAATCTGTACTTATATTTATCCCATAGCTGGAGGGAGAAGAAATAGATACATACATTTCCCAAGGTTATTTGCCCGTAAGTGAAAGCCAAGAATTCGACTGGAATTCAAACTCAGCTCTTTGATTGCTTTATCTGAGACTATGTCCACTGCTCCACAAACTGCGCTGTAATTCATGGAGTCAAAGCATGAAAGAACAAAGCTCATCAGAATAATTAAAATGAAAATATGTATAGGAAAGGCAAAGAGGCTACACTAGTCAGTTACTTAAGTGCCATACGTGATACACGCTTTGGGCGATCATATCTCGAAAGAGACATGACTGACTCGGCAGAAGGTTATCCCGCAGTGGGTTGCCATTGCTTTCTATAGTAGACTAGTTGCCAGCCAAGGCTATAGAACTCAATATGTCCTATTTTTTGACTCATAGCTAGAGGGGGAATAGATGTATATTATTATTATGTAGTATTTAGTGGGGGATTAGTTTATTACTCCATAACAATATAAAATTGATCCCCCACTTTATACCCAGTAGAAGCCTTAATAATGTTTTCAACTATTATATTCATTCAGTCAGTTTAGTGCCATACGTGATACACGCTTTGGGCGATCATGTCTCTGGGCAGAAGATTATCCCGCAGTGGGTTGCCATTGCTTTCTGCGGTAGACTGGTTGCTAGTCAAGGCTACAGAACCCAATCTGTCCTATGATTTAACTGATAACTGGAGGAAAGAGACGGATTAATACCTTTCCTAAGGGTATTTGTGCGAAAGTGAATGCAACTACAATTCGATCTCGGATTTGTCGTTCCTAGTCTATATCTACCGCACCACAACGCACATCCACACTAGATAAAATAAAATAAATCTAGCTACTAATACTGACAATATACGTAAAAGTATATAATTTAATAAATAATATCTGCTTCAAAACGCTTAGTGTTAGACTAGAGTGACATTATTAACTGAGACATAATAACGATTAATATCTATAGAAGTTGAACTCAAGAATGATAGATCACAAAATAGATTTTCTATGATCAATGCAATCATTTGTGTTCGAACAATTGAATTGGCGATTATTGGACTCAACTTCAATAAGTATCAGGAAAAACATAAAACATCGGACTTAGATATAATAACGCTCAGTACTTATTGAAGGCTGTCTGAGGGTTTTGTAATGTTTAATCACTCACCGAAAGTCCTGACAAGTGTAATTGTATTGGTCACAGAAAATCAGTTTTATTATTTACCAGCTTAAAAACCGAACTCTTGTTGGTGATATTATGCGTCACTGAGATCCGAAGACTTATTGAGATGACCAAAGACGTACTGGGATGGTTAAACACGTATTGGGATGCCCAAAGACGTACTGGGATGGTTAAACACGTATTGGGATGCCCAAAGATGTATTGGGATGCCCAAAGACGTATTGGGATGGCCAAAGACGCATTGGGATGGCTAAAATTTTATTGGGATGGACAAAGACGCATTCCAAAAGCAAATCAGAGATAGAAACAAGAAAACTTTACTGAACTGTTATGTGATATCTGTCCTTATATATGACAGCGAATACTAGACAATCTCCTCACAGATTAAAAGAAACTCGAATCAAGAGAAATGTGATTCTACAGAAGGATATCATGGACCGAATATGTGAGCAACGACATAGTTTTGGAGAGAATGGAAACAAAAAGGAAACTTTTAATTAAAGTCAGGAAAAGGCAGATGAAGTTTTTCTAGGACATGTAATCAGGAAGGAGGACTTGAAGAATTTGATACACACAGGATAGATAGAGGGGAAAAGCGACAGGAGAAAAATGCGTTACATACTTAATGGGCAAATGAATGTTTTAGGAGGTGTATTTGTGGTGCAGTGGATATCGACTCGGAATAAGAGTTTTGAGGTACCGAGTTCGAATTTCAGTTGAATTCCTTGCATTCACTTACGCACAAATACCCTTGGGAAAGGTATTAATTCGTGTCTTCCCTCCAATCATCGGTTAAATAACAGGACAGATTGGGTTCTATAGCCTTGGCTGGCAACTAGTCTACTACAGAAAGGAATGGCAACCTACTGCGAGATAATCTTTTGCCTAGTCAGTCATGTCTCTTTCGAGACATGATTGCCCAAAACATGTATCACGTATGGCACTTAACTGACTTACTGAATATAATACTTGGAAACATGATTAAGGCTTTTATTGGGCATAAAGTAGGGGTTCTGTTTTATATTGTTATGAAGTAATAAACTGATCCCCCACTAATTACTACATCATGATATAATACATCTCTTTCCCGGTTAGCTATGAGTCAAATAATAGGACAGATTGGGTTCTATAGCCTTGGTTAGCAACCAGTCTACCGCAGAAAGCAATGGCAACCTACTGCTGGATAATCTTCTGCCCAGTCAGTCATGTCACTTTCGAGACATGATCGCCCAAAGTGTGTATCATGTATGGCACTTAACTGAACAGAAGAAAGCGTATTAGATGCTACGAGGGATAGGGAGATTAGGAAGGCCATGATCGCCTACGTCGTCTGTCTTTTCTACAAATGTTTACACGCTTTCTGCTCTGAGAAGCTTCCTTGCCTGGTGCTCCGCCCGCATGAATTTATTTGTGTAAAGAGATTGGCAACTTGGTCCAACCATTTTACTGTCAATATTGGCAAAAGTGACCTCCACTTCTACTCTAAAAGTTTTTTTTCTCGCATTTCCCTCCTGTAGGACTCCTTTCCGCGTGTTTGCTTCTCTGATAACTACAATCTCCAAAAGTATAAGTGCAACGTCAGTTGCCATCTTCTATCATCTTGACTCACATCTCTCTCTTAAACTTTCTTTGACATCGCCTGTATCGTTTCTTTTTTCTCTCTTCCCGCTCCTCTCACTGTCACCCCTGCATACTTGTGATTGTTGCCTTGCTTGGGTTTAAAACGATTAAAAAAGAAAAGTAAATGAAACTTTATGGAGTTAAATTATCAACAAATTAGAGCATTTTTTTTGTATTTTTAATCATTTCACCCCAAGCAAAGCAATAAAACCCCTAAAAGAGTACCTGAAAGTAGCTTAGACGCAGCGCAAGACCAAACGTAAGGAGAAACCACTGAGAATTGAACTCACTCTTCAGTTGTAATTGACCAAGGGAGACAGGCTTGCTAACCATGGCACCGCATACCCTTATGATTCTTCTAAGTGTAGATTAGAAGTGGAACAAGAAGAACGAAAGTAAGGGTTTGACAGTGTGACCTCAGTAAGTTAATCGTACGAAAGGAAAAGAAAGAGAAAAGAGTTTGGAATATAATTGTTGAAATTTTCGGGAAAGAGGATTGAAAATGTGAAAAGAAAATTAAGGACGAAATGCGTTAAAACTTTGTTCTAAAATAATAAAATGAACAGTTCCAAGGAGAACCGAATCCAAATGAAAAGAGACGAAATTCAGCACGATTGAGCAAAACCAAGTCCTTGTGTCAGCCCTGGCAACTAGAACTTAGATATTTAAATTACTACAAACACAGGCTGTGAACTCTAAAAGGGGATCCCATTGTCAATTGATTACAACTAGGTACCTCCAATATTTCGGCATAAATTTTCGATACCTAATTTTAAAATAAAATGTTTAAAATGAAAAGAACATTCTTGAAAATTTCATTATAGATTTAATTAAAAGCTTAATGATTAAATTTATTATTTCCATTAAGTAAAAAGTAATGATGTATTTCACATAGAAATTATATAGATTTGAAGTCACATTTAATTTTGATTTTTTTAAATTTTCTTAAAAGCGGCCATTTTCTTAATTTCAAGAAGCTTGCAAACAAACAAAAATTCATCGATTTTAAAAATATTTCAAAAGATTTCTGACACTATATTTTAGTAAAATTAGAAAATTGACAGTTAAATTAATCTGATTTTAAAGAAATATTACTTACTTATAACATAAAAAAGTAATATACGATTATTAACGATTGGTCGTGTTCATCTGATCGAACGTTTGACGGACTGTTGAATGACGAAGCGATGACAGCTTTCTACGCATGAACATAAAAGCAATTTTCATAAACCTAAGGGAAGGGACAAAACTATTAAATTACGTAGCCTTTTCATAATAATGGCAGTTTTATTCAACCATACATGAAAATAAGGAACGTATTAAGTAAATAAAAATTATTTCAAAAACGTTTACGTTTAATAATCTTTGCAATTTTAGTTTTAATTTTCATTTGCACTTAATTATTGTGTAACCTCCAGTGAACAAAAAAAATACAAAATTTTACACGATTTTAAACTATTAAATTACGTAGCCTTTTCATAATAATGGCAGTTTTATTCAACCATACATGAAAATAAGTAACGTATTAAGTAAATAAAAATTAATTCAAAAACGTTTACGTTTAATAATCTTTGCAATTTTAGTTTTAATTTTCATTTGCACTTAATTATTGTGTAACCTCCAGTGAACAAAAAAAATACAAAATTTTACACGATTTTAAACTATTAAATTACGTAGCCTTTTCATAATAATGGCAGTTTTATTCAACCATACATGAAAATAAGGAACGTATTAAGTAAATAAAAATTATTTCAAAAACGTTTACGTTTAATAATCTTTGCAATTTTAGTTTTAATTTTCATTTGCACTTAATTATTGTGTAACCTCCAGTGAACAAAAAAAAATACAAAATTTTACACGATTTTAAACTATTAAATTACGTAGCCTTTTCATAATAATGGCAGTTTTATTCAACCATACATGAAAATAAGGAACGTATTAAGTAAATAAAAATTATTTCAAAAACGTTTACGTTTAATAATCTTTGCAATTTTAGTTTTAATTTTCATTTGCACTTAATTATTGTGTAACCTCCAGTGAACAAAAAAAATACAAAATTTTACACGATTTTAAACTATTAAATTACGTAGCCTTTTCATAATAATGGCAGTTTTATTCAACCATACATGAAAATAAGTAACGTATTAAGTAAATAAAAATTAATTCAAAAACGTTTACGTTTAATAATCTTTGCAATTTTAGTTTTAATTTTCATTTGCACTTAATTATTGTGTAACCTCCGGTGAACAAAAAAAATACAAAATTTTACACGATTTTAAACTATTAAATTACGTAGCCTTTTCATAATAATGGCAGTTTTATTCAACCATACATGAAAATAAGTAACGTATTAAGTAAATAAAAATTATTTCAAAAACGTTTACGTTTAATAATCTTTGCAATTTTAGTTTTAATTTTCATTTGCACTTAATTATTGTGTAACCTCCGGTGAACAAAAAAAATACAAAATTTTACACGATTTTAAACTATTAAATTACGTAGCCTTTTCATAATAATGGCAGTTTTATTCAACCATACATGAAAATAAGGAACGTATTAAGTAAATAAAAATTATTTCAAAAACGTTTACGTTTAATAATCTTTGCAATTTTAGACTTTTCATTTGCACTTAATTATTGTGTAACCTCCGGTGAACAAAAAAATACAAAATTTTACACGATTTTAAACTATTAAATTATTATAACTAAAATGTAAAAAACCTGAAAAAATTCTTGTAAAAATTCATTATTCATCAAAAAAGTTTATTTCTTCAGACAATAATGTCCTTAATATTACTTATTTACAAAAGCAATTAGAAGCTTTTCTAATTAAGTAATGTCATAGTTTTATTGGATTTATTATTTTTCAATTCAAAGCAGATTTTCATTTAGTTGGCACTAATTAGAAAAAGAAAGTAGGTGATTTACAATCTCCAAAGACTCCGACTTCTAACAATTTTTTAAAAAATTTGTCAGAGAACAAAAAGGTTATGTGCGAAATTTCATGAAATTAAGTAAGTGAGGGGTAACACATTTAAAAAAAAAATTTACTACTATTTACTAAAAAAATATTTTTAAATAATTTTATTCATTTGTGAACAAGTCCTGAAAATTTCATTAAAATCGGAAAATTATTTGATTTTTACAAGAATTTCCACATTAATGTGTTTTCTACGGAAAAAACGAGCAAAAATCAATGTTAACCCTCTAAGGCCATTCGTATCATATTTGATACAGTATTTCCCTATAAGGAAACATTTGGTATTTCCCTATAAGGAAACATTTGGTATTCATTGACTGAGCAGTCAGTACTGCTTTCATTTGAAATTTATAAAATATTTCTCTTAAAAAAATTTTCAGGAAATATTTCTTTCAAGGCTTGTTTTCATACTGTATCAAATATGATACGAATGGCCCTACAGGGTTAATCTCAGTTTGTTTATCTATCTATCTATCTATCTATCTATCTATCTATCTATCTATCTATCTATCTATCTATTAACCCTCTAGGGCCATTCGTATCATATTTGATACAGTATTTCCCTATAAGGAAACATTTGGTATTTCCCTATAAGGAAACATTTGGTATTCATTGACTGAGCAGTCAGTACTGCTTTCATTTGAAATTTATAAAATATTTCTCTTAAAAAATTTTTCAGGAAAATATTTTTTTCAAGGCTTGTTTTCATACTGTATCAAATATGATACGAATGACCCTAGAGGGTTAATAATATAATATGATTAAGGCTTCTACTTGTCATAAAGTGGGGGATCAGTTCTATATTGTTATGAAGTAATAAACAGATCCCCCACTAATATGATACGAATGGCCCTACAGGGTTAATCTCAGTTTGTTTATCTATCTATCTATCTATTAACCCTCTAGGGCCATTCGTATCATATTTGATACAGTATTTCCCTATAAGGAAACATTTGGTATTTCCCTATAAGGAAACATTTGGTATTCATTGACTGAGCAGTCAGTACTGCTTTCATTTGAAATTTATAAAATATTTCTCTTAAAAAATTTTTCAGGAAAATATTTCTTTCAAGGCTTGTTTTCATACTGTATCAAATATGATACGAATGGCCCTAGAGGGTTAATAGTTAGAGTAGACGATGACGTAAACAAAACAAACATTTTAACCAAAATTTCGAATGTGTTAGAAAGGATTAAATAGAATTTCAAAAAGTAATTAAAAAATACTTTGGTCTTTCATTTTAGTAATAACATGAACATTTTGACGATAAAACTTTATTTTCCTTAAGTCTGTGGCTTTTTGCGTGACGCTATGCTGTTTTTCCCGCGAATTAGTGGAGGTACCTAATGTTGTATACCAATAAACAGACAAACACGTATATATATAAAAATATATCATAATATTTTTTATTAACGACGATGGACCGTGTCGCCTAGGAACAGAGAGTTGAGGGAGCGCTTCCAGGGGCTGACGTGGGGTTCGACGTGAGTGTAGCCTCTCTCTGCTTAGCTCGTCTAGCTTCTTCTTCGACTTCTTTAACTTCTGCCGAGACTGACTTCTGTCGAGGCTGACTGTGACTCTGACTCTGTGGTTTCTTC